>CAWUFW010014979.1:0-385141 GCA_963921515.1 Calotriton arnoldi | reverse complement strand
ACCAACGCGGAGCCGCACGACGCCACCTACCGACACGCAGGGGTACTGCTGACGAAAAACTTTCCGGATCCAGTCTGACGCCTGGGGATATTCTAAGGTAAGGAATCTATCACTAACGTGTCTCTTTCAGATAACGAGCGTATCAGCAAAACAAATTACCTTTGTTCTTTCAAGGAAAAATTTAAGTGACGTTTAAACATCTAAACTGTGCAAAGTTTGGCCCCAGGAAATTGTGTCTGCAGCAAGGCACGGAGGATGCGGAGTCAACGGAGCCTGTGTGGTGAAGAATGACCATACACCTCTCCCCCTGGACTTCGTTCGGAAGACCTTAGCCTGTCTAATAGCAACTGGGCACCTTGATCATCTGCCCGCGGTCTCTTTCTCCTATATTCTCTTCTGACCCTTTGGCAATGGCTGGACATGTCAGGCCCCTTGAATGCGTGGTGGGCAGGTGTAGACACTGAAGACCTCATCGAGGAGGGTGTACATGCCTATCTCATTCTCCAGGGACCTCTCTCAGCTTACTAAATCTCTAGATCAAACTTTGCTTATTTTCTTGCCCTCACTTTGGGTGTAAGGATTGGAAGTGGTAGATCACTATTGTATAGATGATCCAGAACAGCTCAGTGATATAGCCTCATCTGACAGACTTTGCTGAAAGGTGCCTACTGTCGTCATTTCAAGCTAGTAGATGTCTGAGTACATAGCAGTCCTCTACATCAAGGACAGGGGACGATAGTTCAGTATGCACATACTCCTCACCATGCACAAGAATCAACCTCCTTGTAAACGGAGCACCCACTACTTACCAGATGGCAGATTCAATTTTCTGACTGACAACCTGGCGGCTATTCATGACAAACAATGCTCTAGAAGCTAAGACTGCTACAGTGACCATTAATGTTGATCTGCTGTGATGTGACCAGCACAAGTGTCCAGAACATGTTAGAATCACTGAAATACCAGTTAGTGGCATGGAAATATGGCTGCATTCCACAGAGAGCAACAGGACGAGGGAGTAGAGCTCACAAAGATTCCCGAACACCAAGCAGAAGATAATGAAGGCAACTGGTAGTAGAACAATACTAGGGTGGTAGCATGCTTCAAATGGTGGTGCATATGGTTCTGTTCAATTTAAATCCGGTCTAGCTTGCACACAGGGATGCCTCATCTTACATCCTGGGGTCCCTCCTATGTTTCTCTTGGTTTCCACATTTCTAGGGGAAAGTCTAGTGAGCAGAATCTGGTGTGGTTGTCAATTGGACCAACACAATCGAAGTGGGTGAAATCTGAGTAGGAATACCTACAAGTCTTAGACACCTTTCAAATATTATCTTGATATGCTTGGCTGGAAGTATCTCTATTCTGCCCCTCAGAAGCTGGGATTCAAGACAGAGATGCAAGAACAGGGTGGTTTCTGTCTGCAATGCGGTTTCACTGCCAGGAACCCCGGACATGCAGTGTCAGGAAGCGCAAAGTGGGTCAAAGTAAATCAACTGGCAGAGAGGAAACATTTAATCTCTCTGTACAAGTATGATGTGCTACTTTAAGTCTGAGATCTTTTGTCGGAGGCTTAGACTTGTTCTGCCCGAGTTGGACGCAGCCAACTTTCAAATGGCTGTATATTAAGATATACCATAGTGTAGGAAATGGTATTATTATTTGGGGTGGGTGACTACCCACCTCAAGGAATAATCACAATACTTGACAGGGTAAACCCTCAAAGTCACTAAGTTAGCCTGAGTTCAATTCCCTGCTAGCTATGGCACAGAGCAGGCAGGCCTAACTAAGGACAAAGTTTGCAGTACCAAAACATTAATGAAGCCAAAAAGTAAAACAATAAGAAACCGAAACAAAATTAGAAAAACAAGAGTAAAACATAAGACATAATTACACCAAAATGATCAAAATCCAATAAGGGGTTCCAAATATATGAATTGTTAAAGTTTTAAGTAGGAACAGCACCACGAACCACATAGTGCCAATGATAGTCAATGGTCGCAGTAGACCGGGAAGTAGGCAAAGTGTGACAATGACTGCGATGGAGCGCAAATCGAATACACCAACCAAGTTCGTCCTGGTCAAAGACTTTACCTTCTGACTTAGTCCTCTAAGTCCCAATCCACCACAGGAGTACACTTCTAAAGCTGACCGGAACCTCAGGGAAGGCACATAGAGACTCACAGGGTGTCAGGCGGAAGCCAAAAGCAAATTCCAGTCCCGGACCAATTGTCACTGATCAGCAGGAATTTGCAGGAAAGATCTCCTGTAGCTCGGTGTATCCCTGTAGCTCAAAAAGAAGGTTATCCATATGACCCTTTGAATCTACTTCTTTGTTCTGGGTTCAAGAGGCAGCAGGTCTAGTAGTTCAAGGCTACTCTCGGGTCACAGACAGCATGTCGAGACCTCTTTTGTTCTTTCTCAAGTCCGGGAGTGCTCTGAAGTGAGTGCCTGGATGTGCCACATTTATACCTGGCACAAGCTAGAAGCGGTAATAATCCCTGGGCATGTCCTAACCAATGAAGTAAAAGTTCCAGGGGCCAAATACCCACTTTGTGCATTTTCAAGATGGTGACAGTTTTCGGCCACACTAAGCTTGGGCTCAGAGAGCTGGGAGTCTGTGTGTTCGGAGTATACTATGGTAATCAGAGTGCCCTCCCATTTCAAACACCAGAATTCAGTTTGATGCAGCCACTGTACCCCCAATAAACCCAGACAGAATTCTGGTAGGATAAAAACAGGGTTTACCAACAACCAGAAAAAGGGTACAAACGAACAGTCCTGTCATCCTTTTTCCTTTCTTTCAAGTGCATTCCAAGTGTTATATGTAAAACCCAGCAGTCCTGTCAGGCATAATTTGACACTGTAATGTCAAAAAGGATGCCCTCAGACCCCACCATTCGGCGTAGCTCGACCTGTGAATCACTGTGACCCATTGTGTAGCTCCTGGTAGGAATTTCACACCTATGCAAATGCTAATCACTAGCCGGGAGACGTTGGAGAGACAGGCAAATTAGCTTCCAGGAACTTTAGAAAGGGAAATGGTAACTTTCTAAACATTATTTTTCCTAACTATTGGTTAAAAATTCTAACTATGAAAAATAGTTGTTTAAAGATTTTTCTAGTGAGCCCCATGTTCGAGATTAAGATTTTAGTATTTTACTCAGGTTTTCTACATAGGACAGGAAGGCCTGTCACAGTTAAAATGCCTAGTAGGTGCTTGCTGCTATCAGGAAGTGTTAATATTAAAATTCTACATGTCCTATTATTAAATACCATGCACCCTACCTTGTGGGCTATAAAGCCTTCATAAGTGTGACTTATTCATATTTAAAAGGGAGATTTTGACATCTCAAAAGGGTTTATTTTGACATGTCGAATTGCAGTCTTTGCAAGGCTACACAGAGTAGGCCTAAAGTCATATTTGTACCGCCACTTTAGTGGGTGGCACCATAGGTGCTACAGTCTACTAGTGGCATTTATCTTCCAAGCCCAGGCACTTTACTACTGGTTAGCAGGGGTAAAGTGCAAAGTTCTAAAGCCTGCAAAACATAGGGTCCAGCAGAAAGTGAAAAAATCAGGAGGACTTCGCAGAAAAGGCAGATTTCCTACATATAGAAATGAGCAACTTATGCAAGGAAATCTGGGCCAAGAGACAGAAGCCTTCCGGGGGAATCAGTCATGTTCCTGCAATACCTCTCCCTCCCAGTCAGTGTTATGGTGGGGCCTGCTGAAGAGGGCAGTACTCTTATTACCATATCGTTTTCAATGTAAACCAGTGGTGCCGATACCTCCCTTTTTTGCCAACTCAATATGGGACACAGGGAAAAAATATGGGGTGGTCTCTCAATAAATTGCATTTGCTGTGCAGAATAAGTAAACTAAAGCTACTTGATCAAGGCATACCAACAAGAGCCCAGTAGTTTTCCAAAGATGCCTCCCCAGAGAAAATTCTGCTGACTAATACTATATAAGCTTATGTAACAGAAGAAAGTTTTGTTCCAGAAGTAGACGTTTTTAGTGAGCTAATAGCAACTGTACACTGTACAGTATCGCTGGAGAACCGTTTTGAAAAAACAAAAACTAGAATGCCTTAACACAACCTGTTTGTTAAGATTGCCAGTACAACAGATAGTAACACCTGCCGGAATGCAACATTTTAAACTAAGGCAATCTGTAGGACACTGTTAAGACTCAAACATTTTTTTAGGTGCCAAAATTGTTTTAACTTTTTGTCCGTTTCTCAAGAAGGGCCAAATAACAAGAATCATTCGAGTGACCGAATAGCTGGAAAAGGCAAGAACCTGCCTATAACTGGCTGTAGGATGTCCTTTGGAATTAAGGTATGGAGTGCAGGCAATCTCTTTCTGTACTGGGCATTGCTTGACCTATGAAGATAGGTCTAAGCTCCTTCAGCCAAGGATGTCTGCGGATACTGGATAGAAATAGACTAGCAATGGGAGAGGATATTATCCTGACTAAAGAGAATTACAATGAAAATGAAAATAAACAAAAATTAAGAAGGGGGTCTTGGTGCATCTTTGAGCTGTATAACAGATATTTATTGTTACCCAATTCAATGGTACGCTTTTTATAGACCTCAAAAAGATGAAAGGCTGAGTGAACACACCAGGATGTGAACCTGTGACCATAAGATTAAGCAAATCTTTCTGGACTTAATGCATTATTCCACAGAATCATCCGATACAACTAGATGAGCCGGACACCAGACTATCCTCCGATCAGGGGCCCAACAATGCTCAAATGAGGAACTATGTGTAGGAGTTGGCAGTGGCTCTAGCTGGTGAGTGGAAGGTTGGTCGAGTCAACATTTCACCTACCCATTCTTCAATATTAATGGTGCTATAACTGCTGTATGTTACTGATTACCACTACCTTTTAAACGTATCAAATAATGATATATACAAAAAAATGAAAGCTATTTGTGGCTCTTCAGGTTTAGGACTATCTAAATGATTTCAATAAAAACAACTATGATAAAACCACTAGTATATATTTTACACAAAACTGTACCATTTCAACATTCAGTAGTCTTCCTGCTGGAAAAGATGTGACTGTTTGGGCAAAACAAATCACACGGGAGAGGACTGCCCCAAGACGCTCCCTTTCTGAAACCAGATAGCACAGTTTTTATATGATATATTTAGTGAATTTTAATTCATTTTATTGATTCCTCATTTCTAAAAGCGAACACACCCTTCCCAATGGTCTTGGTAAATAGATCTAGCCAAGTCAGCCTGTCACTTCCTTTTATGACATCTAACACCTATGATATACTGTGTGTATTTTCTGCCCAAAAGTGCCTATTTATCAGTGAAATGTTGAGTCCATGTTAACCTGCATACTGTATTAGCAGACCTGACAGTGGTTTATGGTATAACTGTAAGCAACTCCGAATTCAACAAACCTGGTCATTGTGCATCCTTTTTGACCTAGCAGTTTCTGCCCATATCAGAAAATGCTCACTGATAACACATGCGCACACCAAAACAGGAAACACTTCAGTCAATTGGTAGAGGTAGACAGGGTGTCTCAACTTTTGGCCTCTTCAGCGCCTTCCGTTGTTTTTGCCATATTACCCTGTGATGGTATACAAGTGTAGTAACGGAATAGGTGAAGGTAAAGAGATGTAAATAATTAAATCTGAGCCACGTAACAAAACTCAAGTAAAGCTGGATTTTAAAATAAGTGGAAACAATGAGGGTAACGGGAGGGCTCCCGTGAAATTGAAAGCAGAACAAAGATTGGGTAACAAACACAGGGGCTATAGGAGTGTCTTGCAAGGTTTTAAAAATTACATACAGATAAGCCACACCCTCCAAATGACATGAACACAAAATTTGTTTTGGGAATAAAATTTCCACAGTAGGAAACCTCAGTTGGATTAATCACAACAGCAGACAATGTCTGTATTAAGTTCAAACAGGATAAATATTTGCCAAACACTGCATTATAGAAATACTGTGTACCATACTATAACAAAGTACATTTTTCTCATGCAGTTGATTGCAACACAGGCTACTGACATAGTATGAGTTAAGGAAAAACAAAAAGGATAGCTTCTCTGTCTATTCGGAGGGTGCATTTAGCTATGCAGCCACATACCTTCATCTGACAACACTGCAGCACGAGGGAGGGAGAATTAAACAGTTTGGGAACCTGAGCTGAGCACCACAGAGGTAGTTTCCCAAACCTATAACTGTAAGCATAATGGCAGTCCCCCTATTTGGGTTCCTTATAACTCCCCAAAGGGAAATTACAAATAAATTAAACACCTTGTCTGGTGCGTTAACAGGCACTGCAGGTTCTTATATTATATATGAAAAATAAACAATATACTACTCATAAATCATAGTCTTGTGTTTTTCATTTTTATTTGAAAACAGCTGTATATTTTGGACAAATGTTTTAGTATATAAATTCCATATTTTTGTACATAGTAAAAAGACATTACCCCCATCACCTTCCAATATAAAGTGTCTTACAGCCCAAAAACAACTGCAAGCGTGTTTATCCTGCACATGGGGAGTAATTAAAACAAATGCGATAACACAAATCAGAACATAGGCCGTTGTATATCAAAACATTATTTTGGGGTGGTAGATATACTGGTTAGCTAGTGATTGGATACAAGAAGCACATCCATTACAATAGAACTGTGCAGATTCACATAAGGCCATGTCAGTAACGTTAGTGTATTACACCATTACATAGTGAAAGGAAACATGATTGTGGTTACATAGCAGTATAAGTGCAGAACTGAGCTTATGCCATTTTAATAATTATAATAAAATGGATTTCCGATACATAATTGGCAAAGGAAACCAAATGAACATTTCTTTTGAATGTCAGAAAATAAAAGCAGAGTCTCAGCAATATATTTACTGTTAGTATCCTAGATGCTTACTTTACCATCTTTTCTGCAACATGCAAAAATGAGATCACCTTCTTTTAAAGAGAGCTTTTCAATAACTGACAATTAAAGTTATTTCATTGTGTTCTTGTAGCGCTCAGGCGTGTCTTATTTTGGACGGTGTGTAGTTTTTATCTATTACTTCATCTTGTAAAAACATATGAAGGCATCTTTCATTTTGTGCCAATGGGTGACCAGCAACCCTGTAAAAAAGAACAAAAGCATATTAGATGAGGTCCAGCTTTGTTGAAGAAGGCACACACCATAGAGAGATAAGCAACCAGAGACCATTATGTACATCAAATTACAAAACAAGTCTGCTACAACATCCATCCTTTGAACCTAAACCTGAAAATACATACAGTAACGTATAGAGCTACAATCTCTTATAGAATGAGATTAAAATAAACACCGAGTACTCATCACAACAAAGGTAACAAACTCTATGGTCACTCCAGTATTGCCAGTTCTATACTTCAGTAAATCAGAGCTGTAAAATATCAAAATGCTGCATGCTAATTGGTTCCTAGCCAGCCAATCTCTACTCACTAAACAAATATTGAAGTTACTACGGCAAAAGTCTAGTGTGTATGTGCTCTCACGCTGTTGCACTCTCAGCGCCAGAAAGATGTGTAATAATTCAGTAAATGGTGATTTGGAGGCCCCTATGGTAAAATAAAATTTCAAAGGGTCAGTCCAATATTTATTCTTTACAGCTTATCAAATCAAAAAGTTAACTGAATCAACCGCCAACACATGTTTCACGGATTCATTGGGTGTTCACTTTTTCAAAGCTATGCAAACGATATAGGAATACAACACAAAAGTCAATTAGAAAAAGAGGATTTTCAACAATCAAATTCAGTGCACAAATGCAACTCCGTAAAAAATTTATATTTTCAAAGCACATTGCACGTAATCAATCCATCAATTCTATTTTTATACAATCAAATCTTAACATCATTTTTTATAAGATAAACATTGAACTTTTTCTTGTGTATACATTCAAATTTGGTACACAATTTAAAAAAAAATGACAGAATGAAGAACTAATATATATCTACTCTAGTAAATGTTTTTGAAAATATTTTAATACACTGTACAACCGATTGTGTAGACTGCTCCATAAACTCTTTTCTACTCTTTAGCGAAGACTGTCCCAGACTTGTGCAGACTATGCAAACTACAAAGTATATTTGAAGCTAAGCCCTGAGAAATGCCCAGGATAACCGACCACAGGGGGAATTAACGGAAACCCAACAAGCATAATTTTCAAAAATATATATTTTTTTGTTACATCCGTTTATTCACTTTTCATAGCAATACATGTTATGCATTACTTTCAGCGAATAGGGATAAAGCAAAGTGAATATAATAACATTTACAAAAATATACATAATTAAAAGGCAACAAGATTTTCAGCCCTCTGCAGTACAACCGAGTAACTAATGTTGGTATTCAATAGGATCTTTCAAACCACTTTGCAAAAGATTTCTGTGGGAACTTAACTATAAAAAGGACTGCTTCTTAATACAATACAAAGGACTGCTTTTTGATACCTCAAATTACTTAACCTCATGAAGACTGT
This sequence comes from Calotriton arnoldi, assembly GCA_963921515.1. Lineage (NCBI taxonomy): Eukaryota > Metazoa > Chordata > Amphibia > Caudata > Salamandridae > Calotriton > Calotriton arnoldi. Next base: position 376,619 of record CAWUFW010014979.1, on the reverse strand, counting down.
GGTTATGACTTGGGGTAATATTCGTTTTTTTTGCATCTTTTTATATTATTAAACTGCAAATTACTTACTAATAGGCATCTTTTGTTCCAACGATCAACTGATTTGTTAAAAGCAGAAATGAAATATTACAAAATGAATTAACGATAAAAACATGTTTTAAAATACAAATTGAAGCTATGGTAGCATCTAAGCTGATCAAAGGAAGCATCCTAAGTTTTCGCGAAGAAAGGAAACCACAATGTACACTGTTGGTAAGTATCCTGAAGTATATGTACAAAGCACTGTACGGAGAAGTATAAAATATTACCACAGCACAAGCTGAAATGCAATTCAAAGTGATAGAAAAAGTAGTGTAAATTGCACAGTATACTACAGAAATAGCAAAATAATTGACGAGACACTTGCTTTTATTTTGCATTATTAAATAAGAATAATTTTTGCTGAGCACTGGATTTTAATTCTCCAATTTTAAATCAGTTTTTTTTATGGAGACGTAATTATTATTAATAATAATAATATTTCAAAAGCGCACAAAAGCCTTGAAGGCATCCTAGCACTACATGCTAATACGGTCAGTCATGCTCTACTCTACAATTATCAATTAAAAAGCTATTTTTTAAGAAATTAGCTGAACTGACCAAGATCAGGGGATTTTCATGTCAAACTTGGTAGGTTATTCCAGAGGCATGCTGCCGGTACTGAGAACACTTTGCCTCCAGCCCGAGAAAGCCTGTATTTTTTCTGAACCATTCGACATGCTTCAGCCGATTAGAAATCGGCGACCTGGATAATAATTCCTGAGTTTATTTCTCAAGCAGACAGGAGCCATCATGTGTGCAGCAATATACACAATGCAAAGTGATTTTAATAGAATCCTCTTTTTAACTGGTAACCAATGCAGCTTTTTAAGAGTCAAAGAAGAAGAGGACATTCTTGTAACATCTAGGGCCAAACGGGCTGCTGCATTTTAGATGCGGGACAATTGTTTGATCAGCATATCAGGTGCACCCAAGTGCAGTGCGTTACCATTGTCTAACCAGTTGCAAATGGTAGTTTGAACAATGAAAACTTTATGTTCTGCTGTAAGAAATGGTGATAATTTCCTTAATATTTTTGGAAAAGCAAGGCAGGTTGCAATGAGACGTCCAGGAAAGACTTATCAAAAAAGACTCCAAGGTTTCGGACCTCCGCAGATGCAGACTGTGGAAAATTGGTTTGAGACTGGCCAAAAATAAGCAGACAGTAACCATGGTATCATATTTGCTGAGCAACAAAGTACCTAGGTTTTATGTACATTGAGTTTAAGGAAATTCGATGTCAGCCAACTAGTAACCTCCCTCATACACAGGTGAAGACTGTCGTACGGTGAGGAGATTTTTTGGTCAACCGATAATATGAGCAGAGTATTATCAGCATAATATATAAAGACAACCCCTCGGTGGAGGAAAAGCTCTGCCAATGGCCTCCGGTATATATTAAATAAGGTTGGACTTAATGCTGATCCTTGAGGTACTCCATCTGCGACATCTTTGGGTTCCGATTGACAAGGTGGAAGAAAAACTGCCCGAGTCCTGTCCTTCATAAATGATACGCACAATTCTAGAACAGTGTTCTTCACTCAAATTTGCTGGCGTTAAATGCTAGTATCCTATGGAAAACTGTATCGAAGGCAGCTGACAAGTGTAATGCCACGGCAACAGAATTACCCTTGTCAACTGCCATTTCTTAGACCATGTAGGATGGATACCAGTGCGGTTTCTGTGCCATGCATGGGATGGAAACCCGACTGAGCTGGATACAGTAGCTCATTGCTCTCTAGGTGATTTAGTAGAATAGAATTTACATATTTTCCTAGTATTTTCACTGGTAATGGGAAAAGGGAGATAGGTCTATAATTACTGAGAGTAATCGAATCAGCTGTTTGTTTCTTTAAAAGAGGTCTTACACATGATTTGTTCCAGTCTTGGAGAACTACTCTGAGACAGAGATGCATTACATATAGGACGTAGGACTTCTAATAGTATATCTGCTAATGAGAGCCAACCTTTGAGTGGCATCAAATCATAAGGTGAACCTGATTTAATGGAAATAACTAAGTCCTTAAACTGAGTATCGGAAATCTGTTCAAATTCACAGAGCCTGAATTACCCATCTCTATTTTCACTACCCTCAGTTGCTGAGCCCTCACCTCCAGGTCTAGTCCCACCTGTTGTCATGTAGTTCCTACCAATCCGTAGGATCTGCGCATTGTTTGGACAACATGAACTAAGGGCTTGGTGTCTAGACTGATTCCAGACACCCCCGAAGGATATGTTGGCCAAGAGACCAGCTAGCTCACAGTGCCACCATAAGCCCCCCTAACCTATCAGGGAGCAAATGGTTTTCTGGTAAACCACTGAACATGAGAACCCTGACCCCTCAGGTATCGTGGAAACAGTACAGAACTTTTCGCTCAGTCACTCGTGCTCACTTATTCTCAGAGAAATATACAGAGAATACACAGTGGGACTTTTTCAATTATATTTATTGAACCAACGTTATTCTTGCATAAAATATGTGTGCTGCAATGATTAGTAGACAGAAGCAGATAAACGTGAATACAAGCACCAAAAGCGTAAATAGTAGATATAGTTCTACCATGGTGCTAAAACAATATATATATGCAATCATATAAAACAAGGCAGTAATCGAGCGTACTCCTACTATGCAAACCCTACTCTAAGTGTACCTAGAGTGTGTGTAGGTGTAAAGCCAAGAATCCCCCCCAAGAGACGATCCAACTCCATTACCTGATGGGATAGAGTGAAGGACCCCATCTTGGTCACAAACAGGACACCCCTCACGAGATGTCAGACCGCTGCGTGGTGATTTCTCAGCATGCAAGGACCTCGGTGTCAGCGGAAGTGCCTCCTCCTCTAATCTATCAGGATGCTCATCTTTTATATTAGAAAGCAGCCTTGTGATGTGCGTATAGATTAGTGATGTTATGGATAAGTAGGTAGCCCTGTCGCTCCGTGGATGAAGATAGTGATGACATTTGTACATAGTGCGAAAGGAGACCTTGTACATGATGTTCAGGGCATTGTGATAATGTTGCGCGAAGCTAGATGTATAAACAAGTTTAGCTTCAGGGAAACTAATCCAATATTGTCGTGCACGCAAATATGTGCAAAAGGTCACAGCTGAAAATGTTATTTGTGAGGACAATGTAAGAAATAAGCTGCTTCGCTAAATGGGTCCTACTTGGGAATATAATACTGCTGATCCCTATTAAGGGAGGGCTGTTCTTCTGCCCACTTTTCGGGCATTAATAGGCTTTGCATAATGTCTGCAATTTTGCTCTCAAAAATACTGCTAGATCATCACAAAGCTTTTGCCTATGAGTTATAGAGGGGATCACACTAGGCAGGTTTTATTAGAGTGTGTGATGTCAAAAACTTTCTTTGATGTATTAGTAGCAGAGAGCATCTCATTTGATAAATAGCTGACTTTTGCCACCATAATTAGTCTTCTATATACTCTATGAGCTCTGTCAAGATCAGTCTTAGCCTGTGGTGCATAGTTAGATCTCCAGCGTTTCTCCGCTTTCTTACACTCTCTCTTGGCTATTCTTCGCTGCTCACTATACCAAGGTGCAGGTGGTCGATTTTGAACACGGGTTGACTTCATTGGTACCGTACCATCCTCTCAATTACCATGGCTGTCCAACCATTGCAAGATTCCAACATCATGTCAACTGATGTTCATTGTTAACTGGATGAAAGATTGTTATAGCTGGATAACAATCTCCTTTATATCCATTCTTCTCCATGGGCCCTTAATAGTGTCAGGTTATTTCCCTGCACCATTCGGTACAATTCGAATACCTACTTTGATATCAAAAAGGATCAGAAAATGGTCTGTCTAAGGTCGTTGTGTTATCTCTTCTTTCACAAAGAGGACCATGCAGCAAAACTTTGTGGCTTAATAAATAATTTAGCTTACCCAATTGCAATACTTTTCCCTTTACTTACATTTTACTCACAATAACCATTATTTTGAAGCCACTGCAACTTTATGCAACCAGAAGCAAAACAAAGGTAAAGAGAAAAAGTGAAGATGCACCACATAAAATAAAATGTCCAAATCACAATTCTTTTGGAGGGTGGCACACTATTCACTTTAAAATAAACAACAGATGTGCCTCCAAATGCCTTACTGCCTCTCATAAAATCTAGTATGTATCACAATTGAAAACTCAGGTTTATAAGCAATAAGCAAAAGAAAGGATATTCTGAGGAAACTGATATGGAAAGGGAATGCTGAACTGAGGCGTGGAAGTCTCTCATTAGCTATTTCTAACCCTTTAAATGATACTGTGCCATAAATGAATACACATTGTATATCTGCTCACATTGGTTTTTAAAACTCCAGTTTCACATTTGCGTTATCAATGCTCATCTCTTTACACTTGCTCCTTAGGATAGGCTCTAAACCCAACTTAGAGTAACATGGTGCTCAGTTGTGTCTTACATTTTTCATGATTTATTTATTTATTTTATTTATTTATGCAATTTATATAGCGCGCAACTACCCTGGGGTGTCTCGGCGCTGTGGAGTTAAAGGTGAGCAGCTGAATTAGATGACTACTGGTTGAAGAGCCAGGTTTTTACTTGTTTCCTAAAAGTCAAAAGGGTGGGACTGGTTTTGATATGGAGGGGGAGGGTATTCCACAGTCTAGATGCGGCAACTGTAAATCGTCTATCTCCCCAGGATGTTTTCTTTGTGCGAGGAATAGTCAATAGGTGGGCTGAGGAAGAGCGCAAGGGTCTGTTGGGGGTTTATGGGCAAAGTACTTTTTTTAGGAACTCCGGTCCAGTGTTGATTGCTTTATATGCGATGCACAATGCCTTAAATTTCGTTCGACTTCTGATAGGTAGCCAGTGAAGCTGACGAACAACTCGATTAGCACTAGTTCTTTATTAGAACTCTGAGGTAAAGCCACAGAAGAACATAGTTGACTAACATAGTTAGTTAGACTAACATAGAACATAACAAAACAACACTTTTGAATAGAAGGCCTGAGGGAAAAGTTTAGAGACCTGCGCGGATATATTCCCCACTAACAACAGTATATCAAACCAGAAGATCCGCGGGTCTGCATGATCTGGAGCAAGCTCACAAGCGCACAAAGTACAAACTAGTACCTCCCATTCATAAATAGGGGGAATCCTTTAAAGAGGACGAAATCCCATCACCCACCGAGGTGGCATGCTTCATCATCTGGGATCTCCTCTTAGTTGCAATTCCTAGTGCAACCAAGGGCTACAACCCCCTCACTGTGAGGGAGGAGCTCAGGGACGTTTTGTATGATCAAAGAGAAGGATCAACTTAGACCCGTAAGAAGTGAAGCAAACAAGACATTAAGGGTAACGGTTGCAGTGCGTGTGATGATAAGTGAAGTGGTCTAAAATTGACTACCAAGAGAAATTAAGTTTATTTAATAACTCCTGGTGTCAAGACTAAAAACAGTGCAAATGCAGTTTAGGAAATAATGACTGCACTAGTCCATAAGACAGGTCTACATGTTTCTGCCATAGCGATCAAGTTATGATCTTGGCATTCCTCAGGACCTAGATATTGAATGCTACTGCAAACTAAAAAAGTGAAATGAGTTTCAATAATGTGGGATGTATGTAGTTGGAAACGATACAACCTACATAGTTTTGTGGTCTCGATTGTAGAGATATCACAAGGATACAGATGTCACCTAAAAGAAAAAACATTAACATGAGTTCGGTGCTATGTTGGAACGGTTTGATATACCAGTTTGTACTCTATATTGTGCTGCACGTGTGGCTAACTTGCCATCGTGTGGTACCTCCACGTGTATCTCATACCTTTAACGTGTATGTAATTTATATGTACAATAAATGTAAAAAGTTTATGCTTACCCGTGGTGTACGGGTGAACACCTCACCTCTCCTGGCAACAACTCAGGGCGTGAGGCACCGCTCTGTTTAAAAAGGATTACTCATTACAGATATGACTAGCACTCTGTAAATACATCATCCATATATTTTTGCATCAATCTGTACAAATAAACGGGAACTACTGCTTGTGGGCAGGTCTTCAATAGCATCGCATTAGTTGGTAAATGTAATGCGCAGATGGACATGTAAAAGAGGAGGACTCTGCTACCTTAATGTCCAAATTGTCAAATCTAGATGAGGGCTATGCAGATGGAATAGTTTGCCCCATTGACAAATGACTCCATTAGGTAAAAACCATTAGATGACCCACTCAAGACTATGGGGGGAGACTATGTGTTATAACGCAGGTCTCCGTGATAGCTAAAAAGAAGATCAGCCTGGATATCAAAGATTGGTAACAGGGGTACTATGGCATATTGAAATCAATGGAGAAGCATAGTTATAAAGCGTCTCTCATAAAGTACAGGATCATGGGAGATGTAGTAGGGGGGAGTAAAAACGAAGGCACTCACGTAAAAAACTCCACTGGCCGCTATTGTGCATTGGAGATGTCGTATGACCAGCTCCAAATTTGCAGTTATGCTTATTTACCTGGTCACTATTAATATAATGTGCGTAGGTTATTTGTTAATAATGAAGGGACTACTAAAGTCCTCAGATACATGGGAAATGTAGTGCGGGGTTTGAGAGAATGAAGTCTCCTGCATGCAGGGACTAGATTGGCCGCTGCTGAGGATGGGAAGGTATAACCAGCTCCGAGATCGCGGTTAAACGTATGCCCTGTCACAACCTTTAAAGTATTCAGAGGCTTGTATTAGTGAAGATCTAAAATATCACCATGAGAAAATGTGAGCAGTAAATAGTGCTCGGTCTTGGTAAATAAGAGCAAAAGGGCAGATAAGAGACAGTGATCTGAAAGCATGCTGCATCGCTGTAGCATAGGCTGGAAAGGTTGGTTCTGACAGCCTATGTGGTTGTTACATAAGTTCATAAAAATAGTGCCCAAGAACCATGATTTAGAAAATTATGATTATGGAAATTAGACTCTTCTCAATAAGACATTAATGTAAAGATCTGGATCTAAATGGACAGACATGCCCTTGAGTCTTATAGCAGGGTCCAAGGAATTTAATCGTTCAATCCTACGCTGTCACTCTTAAGTTTAAAAATCCATTTTTGTTCTTTAAGCAACAGAAACTTGCTGATATCTGTTACATGAGGAGGAATAAACGGTTGTTCTAACACCGCCCATTGAAGTTCTTCTGCTTTGTGTTTCTGGGTCAGAAAGTGACTGGTTAATCTCGTTGCTTGTTTGTTGCAACGAATGGTGCTTTTGTGTTCATTTATCCTGAGTTTCACCTTGCGTGTTGTCATTCCTACGTACAGCATTTGACAGGGACAGGTTATCAAATAGATAACTCTGTCACTGTTGCAATTAGTGTGTCTCATTTGTACCCATGGTCTCCCGGTTCTTATGTCCACCGTTGATGATTGTTCAGTCTGGGGACATGCGGTACAAGACCCACAAGGGTCTTGTACCGCATGTCCGCATGTACCGCATGTACTACTGTTCAGGCATTATGGGACATGCCTGAACAGCAGGCATGTCCCATAATGTGTTCAGGTTTTGTGGTTTCAGTTTGGGTCTTGTATGGACTAGATTGTCACGGTTATTGGCACTCCTTTTGAAGGAAAATAATGGCAGAGGAATATTCTCCTTTCCCACATTAAGAATACGCCAGTGCTTCCTCACGCTCTTTTGTATCCCATTTGATAGTGTGCTAAAAGTGTTGACACATGTGAGCCTATCCATGGGTGGTTTTGGCACTGGTGGTTCCAACAGTGCTTCACGATTGTTATTCGAGGCCCGTTTATATGAGCGTCGTATCAGTTTTTTGGGGCAATTCCTGTCTTGAAGCTGTTGTGATAGTAATTTGGCATGATGTTCATACTTTTCCTTCTTAGAGCAATTTCTCCGGATCCACAGAAATTGACCTTATGGTAAATTGTCGCGGAGCGACTTCGGATGATAACTGTTAAATGCCAACAGTGAGTTCCTACCCATTGGTTTCTTGTAGAGTTCACTCTCTAGACCAGAAGTTGACGGGAAAATGCGGAGGTCGAGAAAGGGCAAGCTTTCTTTACTGTGTTCGACAGTAAATTTGAGGAAGTTGTTCCTATAGTTCAGCCAGTTTTGAAATTCTAAGATGGTGGCCCCATCTCCACGCCAGATGACAAAGCTGTCATCTATATATCTTTTTTATAGAACAATCTGTTCATGGAAAGGATTGTCATTAGTGAGCACAAACTCTTGTTCGAAGAGGTGGACATAGAGGTTGGCCAGACTGGGAGCAAAAACGCTCCCCATCGAAGTTCCTGATGTCTGGAGGTAGATGGTATCCTCAAACTTGAAAAAATTCTCCTTCATGGCCAACCTCGCACATTCCATTATGAAATGTACAGGAGTGTTAGTGTCCAGATCTCTCTGGTCTAGAAGCAACCGTATTGCATCAAGGGTTTCATCCTGGAACTCACTGTTGGCATTTAACAGTTATCATCCGAAGTCGCTCCGCGACAATTTACCATATGGTCAATTTCTGCGGATCCGGAGAAATTGCTCTAAGAAGGAAAAGTATGAACATCATGCCAAATTACTATCACAACAGCTTCAAGACAGGAATTACCCCAAAAAACTGATACGACGCTCATATAAACGGGCCTCGAATAACAATCGTGAAGCACTGTTAGAACCACCAGTGCCAAAACCACCCATGGATAGGCTCACATGTGTCAACACTTTTAGCACACTATCAAATGGGATACAAAAGAGCGTGAGGAAGCACTGGCGTATTCTTAATGTGGGAAAGGAGAATATTCCTCTGCCATTATTTTCCTTCAAAAGGAGTGCCAATAACCGTGACATCTATCAGACCCAAACTGAAACCACAAAACAACCTGAACACATTATGGGACATGCCTGCTGTTAAGGCATGTCCCATAATGCCTGAACAGCAGTACATGCGGTACAAGACCATTGTGGGTCTTGTACCGCATGTCCCCAGACTGAACAATCATCAACGGTGGACATAAGAACCGTGAGACCATGGGTACAAATGACACACTAATTGCAACAGTGACAGAGTTATCTATTTGATAACCTGTCCCTGTCCAATGCGGTACGTAGGAATGACAACACGCAAGGTGAAACTCAGGATAAATGAACACAAAAGCACCATTTGTTGCAACAAACAAGCAACGAGATTAACCAGTCACTTTCTGACCCAGAAACACAAAGCAGAAGAACTTCAATGGACGGTGTTAGAACAACCATTTATTCCTCCTCATGTAACAGATATCAACAAGTTTCTGTTCCTTAAAGAACAAAATGGATTTTTAAACTTAAGAGTGACAGCGTAGGATTGAACGATGAAATTCCTTGGACCCTGCTATAAGACTCAAGGGCATGTCTGTCCATTTAGATCCAGATCTTTACATTAATGTCTTTCTGAGAAGAGTCTAATTTCCATAATCATAATTTTCTAAATCATGGTTCTTGGGCACTATTTTTATGAATTTATGTAACAACCACATAGGCTGTCAGAACCAACCTTTCCAGCCTATGCTACAGCGATGCAGCATGCTTTCAAATCACGGTCTCTTATCTGCCCTTTTGCTCTTATTTACCAAGACCGAGCACTATTTACTGCTCACATTTTCTCATGGTGATATTTTAGATCTTCACTAATACAAGCCTCTGAATACTTTAAAGGTTGTGACAGGGCATACGTTTAACCGCGATCTCGGAGCTGGTTATACCTTCCCATGCTCAGCAGCGGCCAATCTAGTCCCTGCATGCGGGAGACTTCATTCTCTCATACCCCGCACTACATTTCCCATGTATCTGAGGACTTTAGTAGTCCCTTCACTATCAACAAATAACCTACGCACATTATATTAATAGTGACAAGGTAAATGAGCATAACTGCAGATTTGGAGCTGGCCATACGACATCTCCAATGCACAATAGCGGCCAGTGGAGTTTTTTACGTGAGTGCCTTCGTTTTTACTCCTCCTAGTACATCTCCCATGATCCTGTGGGCTTTAGCAGTCCGTCCATTGCAGATGACGTGATCAAGTTGCGACTCAGGATTCTCGGCAGGATCCCCGCCTGCAGGCAATCTGACGCCTAGAATACATAAGCGCTCTCTTTCCTCCGGTCGGACACCTCCGGTTGCAGCTCTTGTCAAGCCCGGGGTACCGACGGAGAGGTAATCGCGTACAGCGTCTCTTGCGGCGCTGCTCTCGTCATTGCTCCTAATTTCTCCTTTTTACCAACCGCGCTTTACACTTCTTAACGCAGGCTCCCTGCAATTGCAATGTCAGGTCCTTCGGAGTCAGAGTGGGTAACAAACAGTCTCTCTTATTATGTACTTTATGAGAGACGCTTTATAACTTTGCTTCTCCATTGATTTCAATATGCCATAGTACCCCTGTTAACAATCTTTGATATCCAGGCTTATCTTCTTTTTAGCTATCATGGAGACCTGCGTTATAACACATAGTCTCCCCCCCACAGTCTTAAGTGGGTCATCTAATGGTTTTTACCTAATGGAGTCATTTGTCAATGGGGCAAACTATTCCATCTGCATAGCCCTCATCTAGATTTGACAATTTGGACATTAAGGTAGCAGAGTCCTCCTCTTTTACATGTCCATCTGCGCATTACATTTACCAACTAATGCGATGCTATTGAAGACCTGACCACAAGCAGTAGTTCCCATTTATTTGTACAGATTGATGCAAAAATATATGGATGATGTATTTACAGAGTGCTAGTCATATCTGTAATGAGTAATCCTTTTTAAACAGAGCGGTGCCTCACGCCCGGAGTTGTTGCCAGGAGAGGTGAGGTGTTCACCCGTACACCACGGGTAAGCATAAACTTTTTACATTTATTGTACATATAGATTACATACACGTTAAAAGGTATGAGGTACACGTGGAGGTACCACACGATGGCAAGTTAGCCACACGTGCAGCACAATATAGAGTACAAACTGGTATATCAAACCGTTCCAACATAGCACAAACTCATGTTAATGATTTTTTCTTTTTAGGTGACATCTGTATCCTTGTGATATCGCTACAATCGAGACCACAAAACTATGTAGGTTGTATCGTTTCCAACTACATACATCCCACATTATTGACACTCATTTCACTTTTTTAGTTTGCAGTGGCATTCAATATCTAGGTCCTGAGGAATGCCAAGATCATAACTTGATCGCTATGGCAGAAACATGTAGACCTGTCTTATGGACTAGTGCAGTCATTATTTCCTAAACTGCATTTGCACTGTTTTTAGTCTTGACACCAGGAGTTATTAAATAAACTTGTTTTCTCTTGGTAGTCAATTTTAGACCACTTCACTTATCACACGCACTGCAACCGTTACCCTTAATGTCATGTTTGCTTCACTTCTTACGGGTCTTAGTTGATCCTTCTCTTTGATCATACAAAACATCCCTGAGCTCCTCCCTCACAGTGAGGGGGTTGTAGCCCTTGGTTGCACTAGGAATTGCAACTAAGAGGAGATCCCAGATGATGAAGCATGCCACCTCGGTGGGTGATGGGATTTCGTCCTCTTTAAAGGATTCCGCCTATTTATGAATGGAAGGTACTAGTTTGTACTTTTTGTGCTAGTGAGCTTGCTCCAGCTCATGCAGACCCGTGGATCTTCTGGTTTGATAGAACATAAAACATAGTCACACTGCTGCTGTTGGAAGTATATATTTCACTCTGCGACTCAGACTTGTCTGTGAACTGGCTATTTGAGAATTTACAGAAAATGAGTCCTAATTTTGTCCTCATTTCAGTTTTCTGGATTACAGACAGCCATTCCCATTAATAAATCATGAGGAAAAAATGTTTACTCACATTAACTGTCAAGAGTGTGGTGGGAAGGGAATTTCTCACAAGGTGAGAATTTCAACATTCACTACATTCCCCAAGATCAGAACAACATCACCAATAAAAGATGCCTTTATTCCCTGAAAGTTTCAGGGTGACCAGTCAAGCGTGGTTTTAGAAAAAGGAGGTCCCCAAAAAGAAATTTCCTGTGCAATTTCAGCAGGAATGTTTGAATAGCACCACAGGCACAACTGCTATACAGAAATACACCAAATTTGGCAGAAATCTACATTTTTACCCGGAAAACTTGCTTTTTTAAATTGATGAAATTCCTTTCAGTAGTTTTTGAAAAATAAAGTTTCAAAATGTATAGATACCTGGATCGCTGGCCTGAAATTAAAAATTCAAGACTTCTGATTGCCTGAGGAGCTTTTTCAGAGCGAGGGCTCTGACTGGCTAATTGCAACATAAAAAGAAATGTCACGATGACCTTTACAGGGCTCGGGAAATAGGTCCCCGTCCTAAAAATATTTAAGAAATACCATATAAGGGGGAGGGGAAGACAGACCAAGGTAGAGTGGTGATTGTCAACAGGTTGTCCATCGAACTAAAACGGTTAAGACTACCCAATGCTGTGAAGCATGTTTAAACAGACAACTAAACTATCATTTGCAAATAACATATCCTACAAAACGTAAACTACCAAAATCTCGACCTTCGATAAATATCTCCGACAAACATTTTGACTCGCACCATATTCCACTATCAAGCATGTGTCTGACAGCTAGAATAGTCACTTACTGAGACCTAATACATCTAGGAAGTGTGGGGGACTAGATATAGGAAATTAGCACAGGTCAAGGTTTTTATAGGAAGATATTTATGTAAGGCTGATATTTTGCAGCCCATAGATAAGTTAATGTTTCTGGAAACTCTTGTTTTGCATCCTTGGTTTCACTTTGCAACGGCCATGATGTAGTAACACATGGCCAACAAGTAATAATAAATAAAACAAAAATAGATAGACAATCTTTACTTCACATTGAAGTCTCAAATTAGCATTAATGGAATAGATTCTGTGGTCTAGCTTAGGGTATTCTACTATGGATGCAAGCCGTGGGTAGTTGTATTTGCTGGTACTAAATGTACTAATCAAAACTATATGGTGGTTATCGGAAGTGTTCATTTGGATGATTTACTGCTTTGCTTGTAGAAAATAAAATTGGTTGCATACATGTATACTGCTGTAATATATATATATATAGATCTCAAGACATCTCTGCTGTTTATGATTCACACTGTTTACACTAAAAGACTTAATGTTGAAGGGAGAACAAAATCAATTTATTTTTATTGAAATGTAGTCTCAGTTTCTACTTTGCAGACGAAAAGAAAATAGAAAAAAAACAATCAAATGTTTATAAATCAACCTGTCAGATACAATGTCTTTTATCAAGCATGTTGCATCTGAACAAAAGTGTTAGTAACTGAGACACAGCAAGTTCCATTTTGGGGAAGGTGGTGTGATTTTTCTGATTACAGTAACCAACACGCAAGCCGGAGTAGATTATGGAAGTGGCAAGTGTTGCCTGTAAGGGGAATGCAAAGGGAAAATGCATCAGGTAAAAGAAAAGAGGTGATAAATTGTAATGTTGTGCTTATTTGGGGTAGCTCCAAATCCTCCTTCTTGTGAAAATAATTCACTCAATGGAACTAAGTTGCAAAGGGATATATCACAGGCAAGAAGATATCACTTTCTAAATTCTACATCTCTTGTCGTGGCACAACATCCTAAATGTTAATTCATATTCTGAAAAATGACAGCTAAAAAAAGAAGTGTACTTTCATACAAGGAATGCTGATAATGCTACCACCTGCAATCAACCCAAAGTAATTGCAAGTTCATTGTAAGATGTATTGTTCACTTGAAGCAGCACACCTTAAAATCAGAATCAACTATACAATTAACACTTTTTTCCCTAAATACTGCAATTTAAGCTACAATTTGCATAAATTAGATTTAAGAAAAGATACAAAACTCAGGTCAAAACCAAAATATGTAAATTGAATTCAACTTCTTAGGCAAGGATGTCTGTGATATTAATGCACAATTTTTTCAATCACAGAGTTACTTGATGATTTTTTTTAAATGGTAACTTTCCATATCAGTCACTGCTTTAAAAGATTAACCTATATGAAGAAATGTAACCTGAAGCCTCAATCAGTTTACTGCAGATAGCCGACTTCTCAGTTTATAGGATATGCTTTTCTTGAGAAAGGGATAAAGTTATATTTATGATGAATTTTCCACTCTTAATCCTTACACTCTTTGTAAATATCATCCAGGTGGTATACCTGCCACCAAGTGAAGGGACTGGAAAGTGCTTCAATAGTTGCTTTAATACAGAACTTTGCTACCCGTTACAACACACTCATGCGTATGCATCCCCTTGCCTGTTAACTTCAATGTAAAACAGAAGTGACTCGGCTGGAGTTTCATGACAATTGGCTGAGCGGTCAGCGGAAGGGTGTTGATATCCAGGTACCCTGAAGAAACAGCTGGGCGTTTCAACACTTGCTTGGATCAGATAGACAGCTGGATGAAGGTTCACTGCATAAAACCTAACTATGGTAACATTGAGGTTCTTCTCCTGGGTAGTGACACCTCTTTCTGGTCACCCATCTGGTGGCCTAAGGAAATGGGACCCATTACCTTTGCCCGTCTGAAAAGTGAGGAACCTCGGCATTGTCTTAGACAATAAACTGATTTTCGAAATCAAGTCAACACCCTGGTGGCATCAATTTTGTTTATCTTAAAAATTATCAGGAAGATCTGTCCATTTATTCCACCCGACCTCCAGAAGACAGTCGTAAGTGCATTAGCTCTATTCAGACTGGATTATGGGAAAGCTTTATTCCTAAACATACAAAAAAGATTTCTCCAGAAACTACAGATGCTGCAAAATGCACCTGCACGACGACTTCTAGGCATACCCAAATATCAATCAGTGACCCAAGGAGTGTTCAAACTGCACTGGCTTCCAATTGCAAAAAGAATCAAGTTCAAATTATTATGCATAGCCTTCAAGGCATTACATAATGTTGGCCCAGATTTTTGAGAGATCGTTTCACCTGGTATACTCCATCAAGAAACCGAACACCATCTGCCGCCAATTTTTGGTGATCCCCAAAATGAAAAGAGCATCCTAGGGAGGAAGAAGCTTTATTGCTAGAACGGCCAAACTGCAGAACTCGCTTCCATTGACACTGAAGGAAAGCCCCAATCTTTGGTCCTACAGAAAATCTTTAAAAACCTGGCTCTTTAACAACTAGTGCTAGCATCTTTCCGCCCAATGTGAGAAGCAGCGCCAAGATGCCTCAGGGCAATCAAGGGCTATATAAAATTAAAAATCAAATCATACATAGGAAGAGCTAACAGACTAAAACAACAGGAGTCACAATAAACACCCCTTCATCCTCATATTACACTCTGGCTCCTTCCCATTCTTAACCAGTTGGGAGAATCAGGAGCACCGGAGAACAACTGACTGACACCTATCAGCTCCGACCTATGCACAGAGGATTCGTTGAACTTCCTGGACAAATGTTGCATCACTCTGTAATGAAGCCTCATGAGTATAGTGTCAGCAGAATGCCTGTAGAGTAACCCATGAAGCGCCTGGTATCGAATGTCACTGATGCCATCTTTGTCTTACTGGAGTGTGTCATGACACTGGCTCAAGATTGGGCCCCACGCAAAGTGCAGCAATGGGTGGTGGATGACATTATCCATTGGGCACTGTTGGCCTGGCCCTAACAGTTTGTTACTAGTAACTCAGCCAAACTATAACCCAGCCATTTGCAAAGCAGCCTTGGTCTTGCTCCAATAGGAACAGTCCAGCCCAATGCCCTAATTGTGACAAGTATGCTCAGATGCTGATCCCATGCTCACTGTGCCACTGGAAGGAAGCTGTATCCGAATGAGGAGCCCCAACTAGGGTGAAACCGGTCTTGGCTTGCTTGTGTTCAGAGAGGACCTGGCTTGGCGGTTTTGGACAAGACTGTTCCTAGTGCAGCAAGATTAAGATCAAGTCTGGTGTGCATATGGCTGTGTCTAATACGAGGTGGCATGGTGGGCAAAAAATGCTAGACTAGGATGCACCCCAAGACAAGCACTTAAAGGAAGTAAGAGTCCAACTGGATGAGAGAGAGGGTGATCTATTCAGTATTGTTCATTCACTGACTTTATTTAGATGTTCACTCAAATGCCAACCTGAATGATTCCATTTTTATTTGTTTCTTGAAATGCCTGAGGTTGGAAATAATATTGTTCCACAGCCTAGGGGACTGTACTCCGTGGGCTCCCATTTATTGAAATTATCTAATGTTGCAGACAATGAAAAGGAAGGTCCTTTGAAGGGTACTATGAGATTCTCCACCACAATAAAGCCTGTTTCAGCCAGTGGTTTAGAGTCATCTAGTCTTCCCATGAAAACTCAGCCAGTCGTCTCTGGAGGTCTAACTATTGCTGGGTGGGTAGCAACCAAAGTATACAATGCGCAATTTTAAGAATGCAGGACGGCAAGTACTAGAAGTGATATGGATTGCAAAACTAGAATGACAAAGCGGCCAGATATGGCTGTGGCTAGGGCTACCAGTTTTTCCACTTAATCTGGTGATGGGAGCGCCTTTCCCTGAGGAGGGTCTAGGTATGCTAGTAGGTAAGTTGGGATGGTTGCAGGTAATAGAGAAGATTTTGCCTCATTCAGCATGATAGCCAAGCAAAGGAAGAGTTTCAGACAGGCATTCGTTCACTCCTCTGCCGCTCTCGCTGCTTATCATTTTATGGATAAGAACTCTACTTATGGAAATACATGACAGCCTTTCTCCCGAATATGATGGGACACTGGCAGAAGACATTTGGTAAAAACGCCTGGGGCTGACAAAAAACTAAATGGAACGGCTTGAACTAGTAATGATGCCCAGCCACAGAAAATTTCAGACACTGCCTGTGGTTCTGATAAATAGGGGTGAGGAAGATAGTGTCTTGAAGATCCATAGACATCAGCAAGTCCCCTTCTCGGAGAAAGGAGAGGAGGACCTTCTGTAGCATGATCATTCTGAAGGAGTGCATTTCAGGGACTTGTTCAAATCCTGAAAATCTAAAATTGGTGTCAAGGAGCCTGTCTTTTTATTGACCAATGTAAGAAATTGGGTTATTGGATGAGTGGTGTGGAAGCCCCACTCAGGCAACAACCACAATCCTTGTCAGGGTGAACCACAAAAGTCACTAAATTAACCTCTGCTTAACCCCTGGTAGCTTAGTACAAAGCAGACAGGTTTAACTTAGAATCAATGGTAAAGTACTTATGCAGCACACAAACCGTAATAAAGTCAAAACAGAACACAAGAAAAACCCCAAACCAATTTGGCAAATAGAGTAGATTTCAACCAATAAAATTACACCAGAACAAAAAAAATCCAATCAGTAGAACCAGAGATATTCAGATTTAAAGTTGTAAGTGAAAATAGCACCAAAGGCACAAAGCACACTCAACGGACATCTGGTCGTACTAGACCAGGGGAAGTCACAAGGTCAGGCCGACCGCGATGGAGCGCAGTTCGGTTACAGGAACCAGTTTAGTCCAGCTGAAAAAGTTAACTTCTTAAAGTCCGGAGCAAAGAGCTTCGTTCGCAGAGGAGAAAGGAGAGTGCCACGGATGGTGGTTGCTGTAGCGCAAAGAGCAGTCAACAGTTGTTGCTGGAGCTTCACTTTGGTGGTCACTGCAGGTTGTCGTTGCTATAGCATGGAGTGCTTCAAATGGATCCCCCCCGATTGCAGAAGGACAGTCACCCACGCGCTCATAACCAGCAGACTGGACTAAGGAAACGCCCTCTACGCCGGAATAAACATAACTCTTCTACACAAACTCCAAGCCATCCAGAACACCACAGCCAGACTCGTCCTCGGGACACCGCGTCACGAACACATGACCCAACACCTACGAGACCTCCACTGGCTCCCCGTCGAGAAGAGGGTTACCTTCAAACTCCTCACCCACGCCTACAAATCAGCGCTCCGTCCATCATCTCCTTGTGTTTGCTTTGTTCGCCCTAAGTTGGCAGGGTATGCTGAGAAGTGGGTCCCTTGCTCACTTTGCCACTGGATTCAAGCTAGCCTGGCTGATGAGGGCTGTTAGCCCGAAACCGGTCCCAGGATGCTTGTTTCCGGTCCAGGGAGGACCTGGCTTGGCAGTTCGGGCTGGACTGTTCCCATGAGGCACAGGGTCAAGACTGATTTGCATATGGCCAGGTCTAAACTGGGGTGGCATGGTGAGCAAAAGAATGATGGATTTAACCCAGATCTCTTGACTGGGGGTGAATGTTTTGATTTGTTCTGCATTCCGTCCATCAATTGTGTGTCTTTTGCTTCCTCGCCCTAAGTGCGCCGGGTATGCCCAGACGTGGGTCCCGGGCTCACTGTGTCACTGGAATCAAGCTATCCTGGCTGATGAGGGGTGAAACCCCGAAACCGGTCCTAGGATGCTTGATTCTGGTCCAAGGAGGACCTGGCTTGGCAGTTCGTGCTGGACTGTTCCCATGAGGCACAGCGTCAAGACTGATTTGAATATGGCCAGGTCTAAACTGGGGTGGCAAGGTGAGCAAAAGAATGATGGATTTAACCCAGATCTCTTGACTGGGCGTGAATGTTTTGATTTGCTCTGCATTCCATCCATCAATGGTGTGTCTTTTGATTCATCTGTAATGTTCACAGGTTCAGAAGTGCTCTGAAGAGTGGCTCTGGAGGTCCACTATTTATACCTGCTGCTAGCCTTTGTGTGTGGGGGGGGGGGGGAACTCCCTGTCCTAACTGCCCCTCTGGTTCTGGAAAGCTCTTCTTCCCCTGGCAGGCCCCAAATTGTCTAGGGGGTTAACAAAAGGCATACAGACCTGGTGTCAGATTCCTTTGTGGGTGCAGGAGGCAAAGCTCTTTGAAGTATAAGTGAGGCTGGGTACAACTCCTACCACAGCCACCCTGCCAGGATGGTCCATCCAGTGTACACATAAGTCCCCTTTGTGTTACTGTCTGGAAGCAATACACAAACTCCAACAGCAGAGCCATTCACACTCATGTGACAGTGGACACTGACAGAAGGCAAAAATGGTTCAGGCAAGAAAATGCCAACTTTCTAAAAGTGGCACTTTCAGATTTGTGACTTAAAATCCAACTTTAACATTAAAGAGGATTTCAAATTACAATTCAAGTCTAAACGGCATATCCCCATTGTCTTGTGGCCTCCTGGCCTGCCTGGATACATTGGCATAGGCCTGGCTGCCATGATGACTTTTGCGCACGTTACTCTTAGCCGTTGTTCTGTCGCCCTCTGCTCCTGCCAAGTTATTTTACAACTGTCTGCATTTTCTGTTCTCACCTTTTCTCCTGTTCCCTTTGGGCTCAGTCTGAACAACAGTTACAAGGTCGAAAAACACGTCCCTGGTTCTTGCTGATATGGCCAGTCCCTCGCACCTAGACATAACACTATGTACAGCTGCCATGGGGAAATTGGTGGGCTATTATTATAGCGTTTTTCCCTCTTGAGAGGGACTTGAAGAAAATCTTTCCAGGGAGAAGAGCTGTGATTGTCTGCTGATGTAGTCTTTGCATCTAGAGACTGAGGTATGGGGGTTCGCTTGTCAAAGCCCAGAGGTCTTCTATTTTTATAATAAAAAGCTATTCGCACGGGGAGGGTGGTAAGGTCATTCAGCCCTCTATCCACTGCTTTATGAAATGCTTTCCCGTTAGTATTCTATGGAGTTGTAACTATGCTGATTATATTATTCTTATGCATTATGCTGATAGTACTGTCACGTGTACTGTATCTTAGAGCACGTATGTTGAAATAAATATTTTAACCTATACTGCGTCTCTTCTTACGCCGGTTGTGGACAGGTATGAGTGAGTGACGAAAGGGTGTTCTTGCTACTGCGAGTCCTGAGAGAGAGAGATACCGTGTTCTGGGTTGTCTAATCATTGGTACATTGTTGCTAATGGGACGCTAAGGCTAGTTGGGTTGGGGTTTTAGGTGCTAAGGTTTATGTTAGGCTCACCACTATATTCCGAGGTCCTATTATCCTGTGCATAGCTCTGTGTGTGTGCAGAATCCCTACAACATGGCGCGACCAACGTGGGGGCTGCTTATCTGCGAGACGGCTTGAGTAGTGCTTGTCCACAACACTCCTCACAGGCAGCTTCCGGAAGCGTGTGTGACGGTTATACCTCCTATATTGACGTTTTTATAGGTTCTTTCAAGCTTGAGGTTGTTAAAAGGTTTCTTAGCTAAAACCCTATTTGTGCTGCCTCATTTTAGATTGTCGACTATTTCTAGCCTACAATGGCTGTTCAAATTGCGGCACATAGCCGTGCAGCGCTCCGGACACACTTAACAGTGTATGGAGTGCCTGACGCGGGTGTCGAGCTGATCTTTGTGGTACAAGCCGATCCGGCTTTCCACTTTGAGGTGTTCTACTCTTGGGTCACATTTCCGGTGGTGGATAGGACAGACAATTTGTTCCATGAATATACAGCCACCGCAGTTCCTAATCACTATAGACCGTATAGGAATCTTGAAGTACCGCTCACGGCTTGGCAGCACCGTGTTTGGTTTGATGGCGCCCTCCCCCAACCGGTTACCACGGTTCGTTTAGGCCCCTTGTCTATTGATGGGGCCACTTGGCCTGTTTTGGCCGGGTACACCCCACATCCGCAATATATGCAAATACCAGTCGCTGACCTGCGCAATATGTATTCGGCTTTGGTGCGAGTGCATCGCGCTTTAGTGCAATATGTTACAGCCAACATCCAGGGGCCCCACCTGGAGTTGCGGGCCATCCAGCTGCTGCAGGCGGAGTGACCATAAGTCCCGTCATGGTGAACTCAGTGATGGGCAAACGTCCACAAAATAAGGATGATTTTCCTTATTGGCTTGCAGAAAAATTTGACCAGTTGGAGGCAGTTTTTCCAAATACAACACCGGTGGATAAACATAGAATTCTTACAATTAGTTTGCCAAAAGACTTAATCCCCGAGTTTACAGCATGCAACAACTGGGGTAGGGTATTCGCAGCAGTTTATTCGAAGTGTTTCGGCACTCCTTCCATGACGGTTCTCCCCTCTGTAATTAAAAAAGTACAGGATGAACATGGCCCTGAAGCTGCTGTGGAATTAGGGATGAGACTGGTGGAGTGTTCGAAGTAGTAGCTGAGCTGATCCTTGCGAATGTCAAGGGCGATGCAGTGAACTTTCAAGTAGCTAATGCTTTGGCTTTAGTCCCAGAATTGGACAAGCCGCGCAATTACCGAAAATTATAACCCAGGCTTATAAAACTATTGGCCGAAATAGCCTGGGCAATAAGCCTTTGCAAAACAGCAAACACAAACACAACAACAACAACAACCTAAAACTCAATCTGAAAAAGATGAGAGACCAGTTTTTACTAAAAAGAGCTGGAGGTTGAAAAAACAGGGTAAGCAACAGAAGAAGCCGGGGTCGCGAGGCGCATCCCCTACTTCGGTCTCTTCTGAACGCACATATGATTTGCGCGATAGAGCGAGAATTAAATCTCCGGATAGGTTTCAGATCCCTGATACGCGTTCTCCTCGTTCTTCACAGGCACAGACAACTTCACAAGCCAGTGGAGGGGATCGCCAGGATAGAGGGAAGGGGTCAAGAGGCTCCCCAGGGACGAGATCAACCTCAACAACAAGTCAGAGGGAAAGCAGAAGACTTTCAACGTTCTCGCCCACAATTTCAGAAGAAGAAAGTTGCCGCTGTAACAGCGAAATATGCCACAGACGGTGAGAACGAGACTCCTGAATTGGACGTGGGCAGTAACCCTCCTAGACAGCGCCGCGGAAGTTACCATAGTGCGGGAGGCGCTACGTCCTCATATGGAGGCGACAGCAACTGAGAACATTCATTACTGTTGAAACAGCCGACACCAGAGTGGCACCCCTGACAGACTATTTAATATCGCCATTCAAATTGAAGGTGATATACAGTGTGCAATTAAAGGGATTTTTGGGGAAAATCTGACCTCTTCATACGACATTTTGTTAGCAGAGGCGGATTGGCCACCCCCATTCGTACTTGCTGCACGTAAAGGGGAGGAGGTAATCCTTCAGAGCTTTTCTCGACATGTCCCAAAGGACAAAGCGGAGGCTCTTGCAGCTGAGTGGGCTGTGTCCCTGGCTCCTGCGTTATACCGCAACCACGTGGGTTGGGATGAAGATTCTCCCCCACCATGAGATACCTTTACGGTCCCTACCGCAGCCACAACCCCAATATCCCATTAAACGTGAAGCCAAAGGCCCCGTTTCTGAAATTCTGACGCAGTTTGAATATCAGGGAGTAATAGAAACATGCGTATCACCCATGAATAATCCCCTTTTCGCGGTTTCTAAACCCGATGGATCGTACCGCCTAGTATTGGATTACCGGCATTTGAACTCTCATTGTCGGACCTTTGCGGTGCAAAATACCCACAGTTCTGCGCTTGTAGACAGTCTTGTTCGTAAAAATATAAAACGACACTTGACCTATCCAATGGATTTTGCACGCACAACTTAGCCACGGAGTGTAGCCAATGGAGCGCTTTTACCTCCGGTGGTAAACAGTTCAAAATAAGGCGACCCCCTATGGGCTACAAAAACAGTCCAGGAGTGTTCGCTGCCCGTGTTGTCTCTTTGTTAGACGGCATAGACCCAGATGCATGTTCGTACGTCGATGATATTTACCTGACAGACGACGAGTTATACCTGCATCTTTCCAGAGTGGACCGCATTATTGTCGAGTTTGCGGTATTAGGTTATAAGTTTAACTTTGCCAAATCACACATTGCTGAATTAAAAGTTTTGTTTTTGGGCTACGAGCTCAACAATGAAGGTAAGGGCTTAGCCCCCCACTTCTTGGAAAAATGTGCACTTTTGTGCCCTCCTACTACTCTGAAAAAACTTCAGTCTTTGCTGGGTTTCCTGAACTTCGGGCGTACTTATATTCCCGAATACGCCCAGCGTATCAAGCCATTGTATGCCTTGATACAACCAAACTTTTCGAAGTCTTGTTGGCTTCCGGAGCATTCCTCCATTCTGCAGTCTTTGCAGACAGACCTTCTTGAGTCTAAGTACCTGTTGACGCGTGATAACTACACAAACCTGGTGATTAGAATAATTCCGGGGGCAGTGGGTTTCACGTATTTAACCTACTAACGAGGGGGACACAGTACCTATCGCATACAAGTCACATCTGTACACGTCCGCAGAACTGCGCTTTTCATCTGTGGAGAAAGTTCTGAGTGCAAATGGCGATTCTGAAGGAGCGCGCACTGGCACAGGGAAAGCGCATTCTAGTGGTAACACCCTATCCTGCTCTAGAAGCAGTGACAAAGGCAAGTGTACCGAATTCTAAAGCTTTGCATCCCCGTTGGATACAATGGGCAACTTCTTTGACGTCTCCGGATGTCACATTCATTTTCGATTCTTCTCTACAGACTCAGGAGTTTTTACAGTATGAATTCGTTCATCCTCCTCCTCTGTCTTTACTGCCGCTTGAGGATTACGACTGTGTGATCTACACCGATGGTTCGGCACAACCGGCCACGGGGTCCAAGCATGCTTATTCAGCCGCATGTGCTATTGTTGCAGGTACCTTTGTGAACGGAGAGTTCAAGTCCACTGTAGTGCATACTCAAACACTCAGGGACAGTACTGCGCAATTGGCCGAGCTGCGCGCATTGGTGCTTGCGCTTGAATTCAGTAAATCCGGATGTGACCACACTTATTGTATGCGATTCTTATTACTGTGTTCAATCATACAATGACAATCTATTCTTTTGGTCACAAAACGACTATAGAGACGCTAAAGGTAGCACAATCGAGCATAAGATGCTTTGGGTTCGGGTGGCAGAATTGAGACAACGTCTGCCACTCACACAAGTGGTTCACAACCTAGGACATCAGCGGGTGGGCGCACACGCTGTTGGTAACGGTCTGGCAGACGAAGCAGCCAGATCAGCAGTAGTCACGTGTTCAGTAGCAGCAGTTACCAGATCCATGTCAAAAATTGACACCGATATTTTGGCAGCTATTGCTGCGACAAAGGAAGGTGCTAATTACCCTAGGGGTTTTCCTTCCAAATATTCTTATCAGTTAGGTCCCGAACAGGCTCCTTATGTAACAATACCAAACGTTGGTGATCGGCTGATACCCAACGCGGATCGCAGACTTTCCTTGATAACGGCAGCACACGAAGGCATGGCTTCGGCTCATGCTGGAGTGTCTGCAACCGTTTCCATCTTGCAGCAGCGGTACTGGTGGCGTGGTTTATATAAAGACACCCGTACTTATGTGCTTTCTTGTGACGTGTGTTAACAGATTAAGCCTTCTACGGTTACACGACCACCACAGACCTCGCTCTACATTTCTAACAGACCCTTTGGGTGTGTTTACTTGGATCACTGCGGTCCATTTTCTTCCAGACACTGCCTATAAATATATCTTAGTGGCAGTGGACTCGTGCACTACGTTTCATCTGGGTCTGGCGACACCGGAGTGCTGACGCTCGAAATGTCATCAGGGATTTGCGTATCTTTGTGGGAATCTTCGCATGCGGTACCTTCCATTCTGACCAAGGTCCAGCGTTTGCCTCTAAGGCGTACAAGGACGCAATGGGTTCACTGGGAGTACGGGTGAAGTTTTCGTCTCCATACAGACCTGAGGGTAATTCAATTGTGGAGCGAATGAACCGTGATTTAAAGCAATCCTTGACAGCTAGGGTCTTAGGTACTGGCAGGAACTGGCTGGCCCACTTCTATACCGTACAACGTGCACTCAATCTCCCTAGAAGATCTCTGGGTGGGCGGACCCCATACGAAATGCTCTTTGGCATAAGAATGTTTGTGCCCGACCTTGATGGTCTAGACATGGCGGCGCAACCCGCCAAGTTTGATGTAGATAACCATTCTACTATGTTACAGGACTTACAAGAAGCCCGAGACAAACTTGCAAACGCACATTTACCTTCAGCCACAGACACTGCCCTGCAGATTCCGGTTGCCGGCTGGCTTCCGAAGATTGGCGACCTGGTTCGAGAGAAGGTGGAGAAAGAGAAAGAATTCGGCCCCTCTTATCGTGCACCGGTTCCAGTCCTGGGTTTGAAGGGAACACGTACAGTCATCTTACCACCGCTTCCTGGTCGCAAGGAGAACAGATACAGCTCAGTGGAAAATGTCAAGCTACAACAACTGGCCGATCCTAAATAGTGTTACACCAGCGGTCTCTTGTCCTGCAATTTACCGGACTTGTGTTCGAGGCCCTCCTGCCCGAACGGTCACTGATGTTACAATTGAGATGATTGATTTGCCTGAAAGTATACTCGAACCTCCAGTTACCCCTGCATTGACGAGAACGAGTATACCTATCCCGAAACAGAATCTGTGGCTCACTTACCAACAACGCCACTGAGCCCGACACGTTATTCCTTTGACTCGGATTCCACCACGTCGATTGTCCCGTCCAAGTTCAGTATTTTTGTATCCTGGTTTAGAGACAATTTTTGATTCGCCCCTGGACATACATTTGGTTGGTACTTTTCTTGATTTTTTTGTTCATGTCCATTGGCTTTGTCACAGTGTTTTTCTACTGATCAATGGTCACTATTTACCTGAACGCTCTGCTGTGAACAGTGTTGCTGGAACTTTGGCTCCACATTCCTCATCTCACATCATGAAGCGTGACCACACATTGGTGAACATTTCAGCTTTTCCAGTTGCTGATGGCATCGTATGGGATGCGGTAAATTTTCAAATTCATGGACCAACAGAAGTTATTAATGTACCGAATGTCCTTCGAGTTTCCATGGGTGATGTAGTAAAAGTAATATTCATTCTGATGATTGGGATGTGCATGCAGTTGAAGCATTGTTTGCTGATTTGAAATATTATGCTTCATTTAATGCTGAGGATTTGTATATGAATTCTGCGAATTATGCCGATTTATACTGTTACCAGCATTGGGGCAACCATTTTGTCCATAAACCGAATGCACTACGTAGCCCTGTGACCTACACCCAATGGGAACATTGCCCAAACCCTTTATCGGGTAGCTCCCGGACTCTTCGAAATAAATTTACTTATTTCACTGATTTTAATAGATCGGACCCTGGGTCCTATTATTTCAAATTACCTGCCCCATTCACACAGAAATTCATGTTGACCCACACTAAATTGCTTTATTCGAGTTCCTTTTTAAAGGCCTTAGCTGTGGGTGGTTATGAATACTGGACGGAAACTGTGGATTTGAAGTCAATCTGGGGCTCCAAGCCTTGGCAGGTGCAAGGCACCCAGGCCTTGCACCGTGCCTGCCTAATCCCAGCCCAAATGGTGTTTTTGAATGCTTCGATCTATCAGACTACGTGTTGGGGTCTGGCTACCACAAAACAAATGAATGCACCATCAATTCCATCCCTATCTTCCACTCTAAACCACAGCTCGCACTTTAATATGTCCCTTTCGACATTACAGGTTTTGTTTCAGAACAATTCGTTTAATATTTCTTCGCTTGTTCAGTCACCTTGGTTGTCTTGGCCCATATCATCTAACGAGTGCCAGCTGCGTTTTCATGACCCAGTTTCTGGCTATACTCAGGACAAGAACGATCCTAGGTTTTCTAACTCCCGTACTGTCACCACCTATTCTGTTGGTAAATTATGTAAACAATGGTTGCAACATTCTTCACTAGACTCTGTTAAACAACATTTGTCCCTCCTTTCAGGCAATATTGATCTGTCCGACTTTATATTGGGACCTCGTGGTCCACGACCGAAGAGGTTCATTTATGAAGCTTATAATGAACTCTGGAAGCTATCGCAAATGGAGGCTGCTTCCCGTTTACGGGAAATAGACCAAGCAAATTTGGAAAAGTTGCTTGCTGTTGTTGACAATAGTATTAATACCCTGTCTTCCCGCATTTACACGTTGGAGAATAGTGTCCTCTGTTGTTGATATTGTACAAGATGATGTTTCTGTGTTGTATCATGGTCAGAATCAATTACGTTCAGTTATGCAATTTGCGTGGACTTTGCAAACACTTAAGTTGGGTAAGGTTCCTTGGCACTTTTTGAACACCACTGCCTTATTTCTGCCTTTTAATTTAACTGACAAACAGCAGCTCATGTCCATGAAAGATGCAGTTTACACTCTGTTACATATCGAGAAAGTGGAGCCCTTACCATTCTCTGTAGCGGAAATAGATTCTGCTGTGTGGCTAGTTCATGGGGTTATCGCATTGCCTTTTTCCTTGTTTGAATTTAGTTCATGCATGAAACATTATCCTGTGGGCCGTTTCCAGCCTTTGGGTAGTGCCTTCCTGCATGAACTTTGGTCCCTCCCTTTCATGTATAAATGCCTTAGAGATGACAAGGAAGTTTTTCTCACGGGGAGTCATGCGATTCAACAGTGGGTCATTCCCTTGTTTGTAAACATATTAAATTGCACGGAGCTTGTAATGTTTCCGCTCCGAATCTTGCTTGTGTGTTAAAGGGCATTCCTGCTCCTACTATTTCTCCTACCTTTACTTTGCTTACAAATGGTAGCTATTTGCTTTTAAATAACGACAACTGCTGTGGTATGCAGGCCGGCATCCCTTATATTGTTACTGTATCGCACAGGGTTGACTGCTGCAAGAATGTGCTTTTTTCTCCCCCTCATGACATCGTAGATAATTCTATTTGGCCTTCCATTCCTACTATGGAGGCGGATTTCAATAAACTGAGCAGAATAAAGGCACTATTATTGAACGAGGAGGTTATGCTCACTTCCGCCCGGGAGACATTTGTTCTCCAGGTGGCAAGTACCCACAGTGAAATACAGGCCCTTTTGAACACTAACCTCCCACAACATTTCGGTGAATTAATTCACCGTATTTTTAACGCATTTAACACTGAAGGTCTAGTGCATTTTTTTAAAGTGGTGGGGTCCGGCCTAGTGTCCTCTTTCCAAACTATTTTTGGTGTGATACTGGCGTTTATTCATTCTATTTTTTCCAGCGTCTTTGGTGGCTTTCCATTAATCCTGGCTTTGGCGGCTGGTGTACTACTGTTGATCTGCTTCCTTCGCAATGGCTGCTCCCCGATGGGCCCTTCTCGACCCCGGACGCCTACTGCTGCTCCGTGAGCGCATTTTATCTGGTTTCGGAGTTCTGCCGTTGGCGACACCGAGTGTGTCCTATACCCTTTCTTTTCGCTTGCGTGTTTCACTTGCGTGCAACCTGTGATGTCTTGCATTCGCTGCCCTTTCACCTGGGCCATGGATTATTGCCTCTCCAATACGTCGTTGTCTTTTCCGGATTTTGTTCGGTTGATGGGTCCCTTAGAGGCCCATGAACGGGACTGTTCCGTTGCAGGCTGCATGACGCGTGCGGCTGCACTGGGGATTTTGGCACAATGGGATATCTGGGCGGCTGCTCAGAATCTCCTACAACAAAGCTATATTGAATATCACGCAAGCTGTCCCGCATTGCTTTTGGATGCTCCGTCCTCTGAGGAGCATTCCTGCAGCTTTGACCTGTTGGACTGGATGGCGTCTACGTTTTCTGACGATTCCAATGATGTCCTCTTGGACGGTATAGCATTTTTCTGCACTTCCACGTTTTTGGATTGATTTACCGTTCACAGTCCGTGGACTGCCTCGCTGACTGTCTTTTTGCTACTTTACCGCGTTCATTGTCCTTCATTAGGACTCCTTCCACGGTGGACGCCTCTGTTCTGCTCAGATGTTTTGAACTCTGTCTTCGTCCTTAGTCTTGGCCGATGGACTGTCCAGGGGAGGGTGTCTTGTGGTTTGTGGCCTCCTGGCCTGCCTGGATACATTGGCATAGGCCTGGCTGCCATGATGACTTTTGCGCACGTTACTCTTAGCCGTTGTTCTGTCGCCCTCTGCTCCTGCCAAGTTATTTTACAACTGTCTGCATTTTCTGTTTCTCACCTTTTCTCCTGTTCCCTTTGGGCTCAGTCTGAACAACAGTTACAAGGTCGAAAAACACGTCCCTGGTTCTTGCTGATATGGCCAGTCCCTCGCACCTAGACATAACACTATGTACAGCTGCCATGGGGAAATTGGTGGGCTATTAGTATAGCGTTTTTCCCTCTTGAGAGGGACTTGAAGAAAACCTTTCCAGGGAGAAGAGCTGTGATTGTCTGCTGATGTAGTCTTTGCATCTAGAGACTGAGGTATGGGGGTTCGCTTGTCAAAGCCCAGAGGTCTTCTATTTTTATAATAAAAAGCTATTCGCACGGGGAGGGTGGTAAGGTCATTCAGCCCTCTATCCACTGCTTTATGAAATGCTTTCCCGTTAGTATTCTATGGAGTTGTAACTATGCTGATTATATTATTCTTATGCATTATGCTGATAGTACTGTCACGTGTACTGTATCTTAGAGCACGTATGTTGAAATAAATATTTTAACCTATACTGTGTCTCTTCTTACGCCGGTTGTGGACAGGTATGAGTGAGTGACGAAAGGGTGTTCTTGCTACTGCGAGTCCTGAGAGAGAGAGATACCGTGTTCTGGGTTGTCTAATCATTGGTACATTGTTGCTAATGGGACGCTAAGGCTAGTTGGGTTGGGGTTTTAGGTGCTAAGGTTGTTAGGCTCACCACTATATTCCGAGGTCCTATTATCCTGTGCATAGCTCTGTGTGTGTGCAGAATCCCTATAACACCATCTGCTCCCAATCCAAAGTTAGCGCTTACTAAATGTAATAAGGTAACCCAGTGTTAGCCAAAGGGAGTAGGAGGCCTTATAACAGTGAAAATCTACTTTAGGAACTTTTCACTGCCAGGACATGTAAAACATAAGTACACATGTCCTACTTTTTAAATACAATGTACTCTGCCCTTTGAGCCTTTACGGTCTACCCAAGGGGTGAATTATAAGTATTAAAAAGGAAGGTTTAGGCCCAGCAAAAGGTTCAGTTTGCCAGGTCAAACTGGCAGTTCAAAGCTGCACTGCAGGCTTGCAGAGGGAGGCTGAGACATGTTTAAAAAAGGCTACTGTAGTGGTTGGCACAATGGGTGCTGTAGACCCACCTGTTGCATTTAATTTACATGCCCTGGGTACAGTTAGTAACACTTTACTAAGGACTTACAAGTAAATTAAATGTGCCAATTAGGTGTAGTTCAATTTTACCATGTTGAAGGAGAAAGCACAAGCACTTAAGCACTGGTTAGCAGTAGTAAAGTGCTCGGACTCCTAATGCCAAAACAATTGGTTCAACAAAAGAAGAAAGTGAAGGCATAAAGTTAGGAGTGACCCTGCAGAGAGGGCCCAGTAGTAAAGCAGAAGCCCTGATTTGAGAAAACAAGTATTTCCTGGGGAAGCTGTTCCAGGTGGTGATAATGTGGTCAGACGTGTGGGTGGCATGGTGGTTGTAGGGTATATCCTTATGAACTATCTGGAAACCCAATGATCTGGATTAATGTTCTCCCATTTCGAGACAAAATCTGAAATCTCTTCCTTGACTCCTCCTCCACTGGATGGAAAGTAGCATTGTCCAAGAGCACAAGAGCATCAGGTGTGCTTATGCATATCCTGACACCATGGGTAAAATATTCCTATTATTTTTTTCAGACTTTTGCTATGATTAAGTCTCTCTGCCCTCGAGTATCCTTTATTGTTCAAGTACTAATGGTATTGGTCAAACTGCCTTTGTGGGGATTCAGTGTTGGGAGTCTTCTCTGTAGATCTGTGATTTGCTTCAGATGCAATTCAAAATCAAGAGGGCATGAAAAATTGAAGCATCAAAACGGAGTGTGCTGTGTACATAGCAGTCTTTATGCCTTAAATGGCCGATGCCCCATTTAAGGCATGACAGCCAAAAAGGCATATCCAGGATGGGCCTTTCCTTGCACTTCTGGGCAAAAATAAATACTTTTCAGTCAACCTTACTAATGAAGAACTGCTGCTCCTACTAGACAGGCATTATCTCCCTGTCTCAAGATGAATTTTGATGCCGCTCTTCTCTTTCGGAAGAGGTTCCAGGAACCGGGAGATGTAACTCCATATTTGTCAATCACAGAGGGCTAAAACAGGCATAGTGTTCGCTGCCTTAATAAATGATGCAGCCATTGAGCTCAATCTTGCCTAGGATATCAATACATTTGCCTTTCCTTTCAGGAAGAGTGGAGGTAGCTAGAATTGGGTTACATGACCACCACTGAGCAGTTGCATCAATGACTGAATATGTGCATGGATGACCCGTGAGACAGGCAGAGGCTTTATGCGAAGTACAATATTTCTTTTCCAAACATGGATCTACAGCTGAAACAGTGGTTAGCGTTTATGAACGCAACTCTTTCCTGACAGACAAAGTCTAAAATGCGAATGTCTAAAATGGTAATTTCTTCAATGAATTTTCTAGGTTGCTCTTTATGGTCATACAAGAATCAATGTTGCCCAAATCAAAGTAATTGGAAGGCAAACGTCTTCGCTGTTATTTCTCCCTGAAACTTGGAAAAAGTATACGTTGTGGATTCAGTCTGAGATGACACCTCTTTCCCATTGTCTGGTGTGACTGATTCTCATATTAGCAGGAATTAATGAGGCAGTGGAGCATCTTGTACAGGAGGTGGAGGAGCCGAAGGATGTTGTTGAGGCAGTAAGGCACTAAATGTCCAGTGGCCAAAGCTGCCAATGAAGCCAAGCTGGGTCTGCCAGTTTCGAACACAGCTTCTTCATCTTTCCATGAATCTGCAGAAATCCACGCCATCTGTCATGCTCCAGGACAATCGCTCTTGCTCTCTCCGCATTACAAAGACTTTGATTCTTACTACCAGAGCCATCGTAATAGCTCCTATTCTTGTCCTCATCATCTTCGTAGTGGCCTTGTGGCGATCCTCCCTTATATTCCAGAACGCAATGAACTAGCCCATGACAGACTATACGCAGTCTGAGACTATTCTCTACCTAAAGTAATTTGTTAAATATTCTCTTTATCTGTCTCTCTGTGGATAGGTGGGTGGAGAGATGCAAGTGAAGTGAGGAGAGCGGGATATCACGATGACTTTTCAGGACAAATTCAGGGAGGTTTTGGGGGAATAAACAAATAGGATAGAATCTATACATAAGTGTGTGGATAGTATGGGTGAAATGCTTCAACCGCCAAAGGGTAGGCACCCTACTTAGGATGTTAATATTGAGGAAAAACCCCTTATCAATTAAGAGCGCACAAAAAGTGCAAGGGGATTGCCTAATCGTATTGATATTAGAGAAGAAGGGCAGGATATGCTTTCTAGAGTTAGGAAAACTCGAGCATCAGAGCTTAAGCGGTTGCAGTTTCAGGGATCCCATGGCCAGCCAGACCCTAGGATGGGATCTTGTGAGGCTATGGGAGGACTGAAACTACATGATAGATCAGTGCAACAAAGGAGTGTGCAATCAATTTTGCACAACTCAGATCTCACCCCTAGTGAAATAGTTGCTGTAGGAGAGAATAGCTGGTACACTGTTGTTCCATAAGTAGATAATTTAGTAGATTGGACTGAGCAGCTAGCTTCACTAATTAGTCCCTGGCCACAAAAAGAGTCCTTTGATCCACGCGATACGGCGAATGTGGAGGACTGTATTCTTTATGGTGAGGGAGATCTAGACTGGGAATATGCCTGCATGCAGAAATGTTTGCGTATGTAGCAGAAATATGCTAGATAGCACAATCCCCAGCGTTCTACCACTCCTTTACATCAGATGCCCTTGATATGCAAGGGACCTTGGGCACCTCATTATGTTCCTTGGCCATGGACAATAAAATTGTTGCTGCTGCTTACAGAGGAAGCAGGGTAATGTATTAGAGCTTTTGAAAAACAAACTGCAGGCATCAACGTAGCAGTAGGAGACAAAGAGTCTGCTTAGGTCTCTTACAAGAGATGAAACAGACACGGTTTTCAAAAAGCTGGAGTGAGAAATGTTACTCTCACTGAGACTAGATATGATGGGTCTGCATTTAATTTGGTTAAAACAATAGTTTGTAATCACCTGAGAAAAATGTATCCTGATAAGCCAGACATTGGATCGCTCAAGGCTCAGTCAATGCAGCCAAATGAGGATCCAGCTCAGTTCCTTAATAGAATGAAAGAAAAATGGACCCAGGAAGTAGGTCAGGGGAGGGAATGCCATATTGTTTTATAA
Source organism: Calotriton arnoldi (assembly GCA_963921515.1). Taxonomy (NCBI): domain Eukaryota; kingdom Metazoa; phylum Chordata; class Amphibia; order Caudata; family Salamandridae; genus Calotriton; species Calotriton arnoldi. The sequence continues at coordinate 343,502 of CAWUFW010014979.1, read as the reverse complement.
TGTGATGAAAAAAGGGTTACCCTCTGATGTACAGGATAGCTTAGATATATAGTGGCATTAGAAGCCAAGCCCTGGACAGAAATACAAGTGCACATAATCCATGTTTGCAAGTAAAAGCAGGAGAAAGAAAGGAACAAACAGTTGGTGACAGAAAGCAGAAGCCAAGTTAGTGCAGCAGAATTTGGCAAAGAAAGGAGTAGTAGAAGGAGATGTAGTGTCAGCCACCACTCAGATAAATGCATCGTCTGTGGGATCGGTCAGAGGGATCACCCAACAACAGTACCCACAACAGCAGGATAATGTAAGGGTGCAGGGAAGTAGTAGAGGAGGAATAGGAAGAGGTAGGATAGGTCCTCAAAAGTTGGATCAGGTATATAATTGTCAGAGGTATGGCCACCTTGGCCCTTGTCCAACTCCCAAACTGACGGTACGAAACTTAGGCTTTCACATGGATAATCAATTGTCCATGAAAAACCAGATCAACCACATCGGCACCTGTCTCGGAGTAATGCGTAGGCTGCGGAAGGTTTTCAAATGGATTCCAACTGAGGCTAGGACACCATTAGTCCAAGGACTAATAATAAATCGAATGGACCATTGAAACGCCCTACTGTTCTCAATTAATGAAAACCTTTTAGACAGACTACAAATTTTGCAGAATACCGCTGCAAGGCTGGTCCTGGATCTTCCACTCAGATCCCCCTCCGCACCCTGCCTGAGATGACTACACTGGCTTCCAGTAAGAAAACGAATCCTCTTCAAGATCCTCTGTCTGATCCACAAACACATGTACGGAAAAGGCCCAAGATACTGGTCCAAGAAACTATGCTGGTACCAACCACACAGGATGCTCAGATCCAGTAACAAATTTTTGCTTACCCCTCTCAAAATTCACACGGCCAGAAAAGGAGGCAGGTCTTTCTCCTTTCTCGCCCCATCATCATGGAACAAAATTCCTATCCATCTGAGTACTGTTTCGGATCATAACTCCTTTCGTAAGAGGTTGAAGTCATGGCTATTTGACATCGGAGCTATTATCTCTTCAGAGCCGTCTGCAAGCGCCATGAGACTTCCCAGTGATGTGTGCGCTGTACAAATGTCCCTGATTTGATTTGATAAATGATGGGATGAGTAAAATGGAAGGGTAGGAGTTTACAGTCAGCCAGGAAACACAGCAGCACAGCCACAGCCAAATCCGCAAATCATGTGCCTCAGGCGCCATCACAAAATATGCTGCCACCAGTAGTGCCTGAAGAGCAACAGGTGCCGCCTCAGCAAAACTACCAAACACCCCCAATGGTGACTCCACAAAGTCGACAAGGAGGTGTAGTTGTGAGAGGAGAGGATCCTTTCCAGATGAATTCTGTGGAAGGATATACACAATGAAGGTGCCCACAGAGTACTTCCATGTGTCCAGTATTGTCAGTGAGGCACATGCCAGATGAGGAACCCACTGTGACAGTAGCCATCAGTGACAAAAGGTATGCATTTCTCATAGATACAGAAGCAACCAGATCCTGTATTAGAGAGGTAGACTTTCCGATTTCTAACAGATCAATGGACACACAAGGATTCTCTGGGGAAGTGATAAGGGTTCCTTTTACTAAACCAGTGGAGATGGAAGTAGGAGTAAGGTACATTGTTGAATGTTTACTGTTTCCTCCAGCTGCCCCAGCTAATTTATTAGGAGGAGATCTGATGGCCAAATTAAATAGGAGTATTAATTTTGAATCCGATTGCACCATGATTTGTTCCGCCCCTGGAGTTTCCTTCCAAGTGCTCCTTTCTTCATTTTTATATTGCATGTTGTTTGAGGGTTATTTGATATAGTTTAGGATTGTAAGAGCTGTGGTTGAAGTCATATTGAGCGGGTCAGTAACTCTAAGGACCTTGACTGCTCTGTCAATAGCTACTAACCCATGCTCCTTCCACTCCTCTGGGATTTCTCATTCCCAGCAGGGCATTGCAAGCCCAGCACCTCCTCCCTTGCCTCCAGGTTTCCTATCCCTCGGCCACTCTGAACACTGTTGGTGCACCATGAAGGAGAAATGGCCAGGGCTGGACTGCCCGTTTATTCCATCTGGCATTTCCCCGGCCCATTTATTCCATCTGGCACTCTTCCAGGATCATAGCACTAGCAGTAGAATCCTATACCAGAGATCAAATCAGAGCACGACCTGGGGATATGGAGGCATTCACTACAGAGGTATATTCAATTATAGCAGGGGCACTAGAGTCACTGGGAAAGGAGGTTCAGTTACCTAAAGAATTCATTTTTCAAAGACAAGGGAAAGACTCTTAGATGCCTAATACTGAACTAATATTGCAAATAGAGGCGACACCAACCTATGGCGCTCTGATAGCCAGTGACCATAATCATGTTTTATGGGCATGTGTTATCTTCATTGAGCCAAAGAAAATGGTTAGGGAGATACTGGATGACCAACTGTTTGATGATGAACCCAAGAAAACAGTTGAAGGTTTTCAAACAGACATACCAATAAGGACAGTATTAGAAGTGAGGACACCCACACCAGGTAGAGCTTTTGATTCGGTTAGGGAAGCAGATCTGTCCTAAGTAACAGACATGTTATGGACTAAGGGTCCCCATGATGTAGGCCTCATTCGTACTGCTACACCATTCCGAATTACATTAAAGGAAGGTGCCATCTTACCCAGAGTGTGGCAGTATCCCCCGTCTAAAGAAGCAGATGAGAATATCGACCCTACTACACAGCCATTGCTGGAACAAGGAGTAATATATCCTGGAGTGTCTCCTTGTAACACCCTGATCTACCCAGTCAAGAAGTCTAACAGTAACACTTGGCGCATGATTCAAGACCTGTGCTCCCTGAATTATGTAGTGGTACCAAAATTTCCAATTGTTCCCGACCCATCTATCATTCTGACAAGTATTTTTCCGTTATTGATCTGAAGGATAACATTTTTAGCATCCCTCCCCATCCAGTCAGCCATTATTTGACAGCGGTCGCCTATTGCGGGACTCCGTATCTGTACTCTTGTTTGCCCTAAGGGTAGTACGAGTCCCCTTACGTTTTTAACAGTATGGTAAAGAATGACTTGTCAAATTGCCAGTGTGACAGCACACTGTTGCAATGTGTTGATGACATCCTAATTTGTAGCCCTACAGAACAGCAGTGTATACACTCTTGCCCAGAGAGGATACGAAGTAGAGAGAGAGAGAATATTTGGTATTGTCAGGAGGAAGTCCAATATTTAGGACAATTGTTGTCAGCTTCTGGTAGACAAGTAACCCCTGAAAGAGCAGCATCAATCTGCCAAATGACTGAGCCAGAAACTGGCAAAGGAATGCAGGAGTTTCTTGGTCTCTGTAATTATGTGAGACAATGAGTTTTGAATTATAGCACATTAACAACACCGTTGCGAGCTTCTATCAAAGAAGCAAAAGAAAGAAATGACAAGATAACATGGACACCAGAGATGGAGACTTTCCAGAAATTGAAGACTGAAATAACAAATGCTCCAGTTTTGGAAACTCCCAACTATACCAAGGAGTTTTATTTATTAAGCCATTGCAAAGGTCAAGTGATGACAGCTGTCCTTACACATAAACATCATTTAAGAAACTAACCCTTTGCATGTTTTAATGGACTACTGGATTCAGTGATGAAAGGACATTATCCCTGTGAGTAGGCTCTCGCCACTGCAGCCTTTGCAGTGCAGAAGAGCACCCCCATCGTTATGGGGGCACCTTTGGCACTTTATGCAGAGCATTCAGTACTTGCTATTATTCAGAAGGCTAAGACTACTCTAACTACACAGAGTGTGTCCGGATATGAGGTGATAGTCATTACCATCTTTGAAGGTTCTGAATTGTCATACGGTGAATCCTGCGACATTCTTTGTCCATCCAATATTAGACTCAGAATGATGAGCATGACTGTGGAACCTGTATTCCCAATGAGCCTAGTCAAGCAACAGAGAATCCTATACCTAACAGCATTGTCGATTTTGTTGGTTGTTCTTCTACTATAGACCAGGATGCAGGAATTAGACATACAAGTGCAGCTTTAGTCCAAGCACAACAGCCTGGTTCTTCTGATACACTCCATATGGTAGAGCAGTTGACATTACCAGCACATTATTCTGCTCAAGCAGCAACACTAATATCACTAATAGCAGCCCTTAAGCAAGGAGAAGGAAAGGTCATTACAATCTAGTCAGATTCAGCTTATATGACAAACAACTGTGCATTCCAGCATTATGAGATGGAGCAGGAGAGGGTTTCCCTAAGTCAGACCTAAGTCCTGCTGTGCATAAGAACCTCCTAGAGGCTCCAATAGAGGCCCTTGCGTTACCACAGGCAGTGGCGAAATGTGCAGCACATACAAGTGGACAGGATTTTGTGTCTCGGGGTAATGCACTAGCAGATTAGGCAGCCGAAGATGCAGCTAGACGCACGCCCCCACCTGTGCCACTAGGTTCACAACATTTCCCTGTTTAGGTGGCTTAGACTGCCTCACCGCTCGAATCTGAATCCAATCCTACTACAATGACATGCCTCATTATGCTGAAACAACGCGTTAGCATCTGCAAGAACTGCGGGAAGCTGCTCCTCTACAAGAAAAACAGATATGGGAGGACAGAGGATGCACCCAATCAGGGGATGACCTAATGTATAGACATCTATCTACAGGCAAACCAGTGATGTCACAGGCTTTACTGATGAGAGTTCTTGATCAGTTGCATTTACCAGCTCATACTTCAAGAGATCACTTGTCTATGCAAGTACAACAAAACTGGTTTGTTTTTAATTTGCACGACATACCTACCATGTATCTCCATAACTGCATTGTCTGTCAGCAATTGTCTCCTAATCCTACACTGAAAGTGATAAATTCTACCATTCCACAGCCACAAGGTCCTTTTAAAGCCCCTCATATGGACTTTGTGGATATGACTGATGGGTGCAGTAACTACAGGTACCTCATAGTTGTGGTCTGCCCTTTTTCCTGATGGATTGAAGTTGTTCCATGCGTCCATTGTGATGCTCAATAAGCGCCACATTTCTACTTCGTGAAGTAATTCCACGATGGGGAATTCCAGAAGGGATAAGATCTGACAACGGCACCCATTTTGTCAAAACAATATTTATTCACATCACAAAATAGTTAGGGATAAAACACAAATTATCCTCTGTACCATCCTCAAAGTAATGGTATTGTTGAGCGCCTGAATGACCTCTTGTAGAGTAAGATCAGTAAGTTACGTGCTACACTGCCCAAGAAGTGGTTGTATTGCCTACCATTAGAACTCTTTTCCCTTAGGTATATACCTAGTTCTGACCAGCACTTGACACCCCATCAGATAGTGACAGGGAGATCTATGAACACATAAGTCCCTGCCACTAGAAGTAATGTACAGTGAGAAAGCTCTGCAGAGATCCTAAATGATGAGATGCATATGTATTTTTGTGAACTAATGAAAGCGGCAATGTTCATCTCTAAACAGGTAACTAAAGAAAAGGAGAAGCGCACCACCACAGAGGTCGACCTCCCAGTTCTGCACGTAGGAGACAACGTTTTTGTGAAGAATTTTGTTAAAAAATGGAGGGAAAGACGATTCGACGGGCCGTATATGGTGACCACGGTGACCCTCCCCACGGCCCTCAAGGTAGATGGCAGGATACCCTGGTTTCACTGCATCCATGTTCGTCTAAGCCCAGCATCTCACCAAACCTCATGAACAATGTAAATGGAACAAGAGAGGGGGAGGGGGAGAGAGAAGATTGTCATCGTAAAAATACACCCCTCCATGCTTGCCTTTGGACTACTTTGTTTTATAAAGACAGCACGAAAGATATGTCTTTTTGATTTTGTGTTTATTTTTTTCTCTTGATTCTATATTTTCTACTTCTCTATAGCAACATACCCTTTAGTTCTAATATTTTACATATTCGAAGATAACTCTTTAATATTAATCATGTGACCAGTAATGGCCATACTCGGCTGTCAGATAATATATGGTATCAGCTTATGTCAGACATTGGTTCAGAAAACACTAATGAATCTTGTTTTGTGTGTTCCCTAATTCCCCACACTACTGGATCAGAGAGGCTGCACTCAAAGAAAGAAGTTCCCCAAGTACAGCTCAATGTTTATTACATCTTTACTTGGGTAGTATTAAGGCTCAAATGTAATTGACACGTTAAAGTAGTACGTTTCTTAGTTAAAGCCACGAAATAGGACTCTTTAGCGGAAGTGTTACACATTCTCACAGACATCAAGGATGAGATATCACGCATTAATAAGACAGGTCGTCCTACCACTGCAGATTGGATCCAAATGATCTTAGATTTAGGATTTTTATTTAGTAAATCCTTTACCCCCAAGAACCCCTTCCCCCCCCCCCATTGTGTTGGTAGGCCAGGACTCAGAGTCACCGGGGCAGTCTTTACCCATGATCAATGGCATTCTGAATTTTTCTGTAGGGTTCTATCTTTATGGCATGGAACTGATGTTAGTCAGGATGCGAAAGGAAGTGTACACATCTGGAACGAAAACATTTCACGTTAGACTTCAACAGATAGCACAATAAGTCCTCAGACAGTCATGAGACTAACTTCTGTTTCTTTGTTTCAGAGGAAATGGCACTGTTAATGTAGGCCAAAATATTGGTTTGAGACTACAACAGATAATGTTGACAATATCGCTGTCGCTCATGGACTATTATTGGTAGTGGGGAGAACTACTGTATGCCCAGTTACTAATGTGTCAGCTTTGCACAAACACCCCCATGAGCTGTCCAACGACCTTGCTACATCATAATCAAAGAGAGAAAACTACAGAGTATTATGGTACAAGCACTTGGATGATGTTCCCCAAGAGTCCATCTGTTTAACGACGTGCAACTGTTATTTGGGAGCATCCTGCTGTTTGTTCAGGTTGAAGCAACAGCTCGATGGTTGCACTTAACTCAATGGGAACTTCTTGAGGCTATCAATACTACAAAAGATGGATTTAATGCAATAAAGAAAGAGCTGTGTGCTATGAAAATGATCGTAATGCAGCACCGCTATGTACTTACCAATCAATCAGGGATTTGTGAAGCGCACTACTCAGCCGTGAGGGTCTCAAGGCGCTGGGGGAGGGGAGGCAGGGGTTCGCGCAGCTCTGTCTCATCCGAAGAGCCAGGTCTTGAGGTTCTTCCTGAATGCTTGCAGTGTGGGGCTAGTCTGATGCTGAGTGGGAGTTCGTTCCAGGTCTTGGCTGCGATGTAGAAGGATCGCCCCCTCGCTCTGGCTCTGCGGATGCGTGGCATTACGGCCAGGGTAAGATCGGCAGATTGGAGGCTCCTCTTGGGTGCGTAGAAGGGGATTCTACGCACATATACAGGAACCATCCCTGGGCATTAACATCAGTTTCAGCATTCCCCACCCTTAGATGCAAAGGATCAGTAAGAGATTGTGAATTGTGACACTGTGCAGAAGTAATAGGGGATCTTCTTAAAAACTAGAAGTTCCTCTACAGAATAGGAAGAAGGGTGGGCGATGAAGGATCTGCAGTTAAATAGCGTAACCACTAGAAAGAGAGCTACCGAAGGTAAATCACTTGTACATCTGATGGATACTTCTAACCGCAGATTCAAATAGATCCCAGAGCAGTACCTCCCGAAAGGTGGCGTGTCAGAGGAGTGGACTTCGCACCAGGAACTCCTGCAGGATCAAGGCGGCAAAACAGGCAACCTCAAACTTGTCAATGAGAGCAGAAATGCCTGGTGAAGGTGAGGATGGACACCTAGTAGATGTTCAGAATTGTAACATGCCTGGCTAAGCCGCTGTGGCAGCCTTCAATCTAGTAGAATGAGCTCAGAGGCCCTAAGGAGGCTTCTTCTTAGCCAAGTCATAGCACATGCTAATGCAGAAAACAAAGGATCTGGATGAGGATCTATTTCTGGACCCCCGTCCCCTTCCTCGAGGCAGAAAACCTGACAAAGAGTTGTGTCCACTCGGTGCTCATTAGTGTAATCAATGTGAAAGCTAAGGGCTCTCTTGGGGGGAGAGGAGATTTTAATACTATACTAGATACCAACTTGGATCATCCTTAGTATCTCGCTCACTAGAGGGATGAGGTCAGACCCGACTAGATTAATGTGGGAAACCACCATTATCACAAAGGTTTTGGAACATAAAGCCTTTATACCGAAACCGGCCAAAACAGCGTCGTCAGCATGCCCATCTTTTCACCGATTCTTTGACCAAAACAAATATTTTATGCACGCCTGGCTTTAGAACGAACAATACTTTGATACTTTAGTATTTGCAGCATTTACTTTAGCCACTAGGTGGCACACACATCTGGTGGTGGACACTGTCAAAATAGAACGGGAAATTAGCTAGATGTAACATGCGATGATGCAAGATGTTCGTTATCATTTGAAAATGTAAGTAAAATTAAATTGTAATGATCCACCACCTGACACGGTCTATCTTTTGAAATTGTGTGTATATATGTAATATTAATTCTTACTTTGTCACACGCTCTATTAAATGGTGTTGGTGTCACCGCTGTTTACGCTGGTAGCAGCAGGAACTGGGATTATGACTTGGTTAAGGCAACTATTATTTAAAATAAAAATCTATATTCAGCAAGCATTTGTATAATACTTTCCATTACGGGCATAAAAAGGCAGCCATTAAGTTTTGGGAAAAGATCGACATGATAAGTAAACAGTGAGGTGAGACTACACATCCATTACCTCACTGCATTTGCGCACTAGCCGGAAACCAAACAGCATAGTGGAAGTCGTCTGCAAACATTTCTGAAAAACGAAAACGTGATTTGCCTCATTACAATAGGCAAAAAAGTAAGTGGAATGATTTACTGGAAAGTTTTGCGTAGAAACGGACAGCGTAATTTATACATTAGTTGTATTGGCATATTTAATTGTACTGTATGTGCCTTTGTGCTGTTACAGTTCATACTAGAAACTGGCTGATAATGCCAGCTTCGTTCGAAAAAATTAGTAATAAAAGCAGTCGACCTTATGGTTCTCGGTCTGAAAATATACATTCGATTAATGTAACAATATAAGCAGGTTGGTGTATGGCGCGACCTCTACACCCCTCTAGACAAGAATATTCCTACTACTCCACAGTACATGACTCACATGCCCGGATGGACCACTGGTCACAACAGGTGATATTAGCGCTGGTAGTTTGGGTACTAGTATTCTTCCCAGAACATTATCTGAGCATTTCTTTGTTCTGCTCACTCCTTCCTCACACAAACTCCTGGGGCCCAACCGTGCATGGTGTTTCCATCAAGTGTTTTAACTGATAAAGTACTCCTGTACGCGGATGATGCTGTCCTGATGGCACGTACACCCAGAGCCATGCGCCTTTCAATTCATGGTTTTGTAGATTTTATGGCCACACTTGACATGCAGACCAATTTTATTAAATCTTATATCATGCCCTGCAGACCTAAAAAAAATTCTTTGTCCACGTTTTTTTAATAGGTAATAGCACCCTAAATTGCACTAGCACTTTTTCATACTTAGGCCTAACATTTGTTGCTATGGGATCCTGGGTACCACATATTACGCACTGTAGGATAAAACTCTCAAAGGCGATTGGTACTCTACCGCCCCTTATTGCAAATCTATAAAACACAATGTATACCCACTGCAACGTATGGGGACGAAATAAGGGGTATCCAGAAATGTAATATCGTCCAGACCGAAGAGAATAGATTTTGCAGAAAGGTCTTAATGGCACATATTTCGTCATCTCAATCTGTCAGAGAGAATTAGGCATCCCATTCATAGAAGACTACAGTAGAGCCCGGTCACCCTTATGTTATGTTAATTTAATTTCTTGAGTGCACGGTTACCCAAGGGTGTCCTGGCGCTGGCTACTGCCTTCCGATCAGCAGTGTGTGTGATGACCTATGTAGCAAAAAGACAGGTTTTCAGTCCTTTCCTAAATGTCAACAGCTCAGTGGCGGTCCTAAGATGGAAAGGAAGCTCATTCCATGCCCTGACGGCAGATGTGACTAAGCTTCTACCACCCCAGCTGACTTTTTTAGCTAGGGGTATAATCCCCCCTTCGGCTCTGGAGGAGCGAAGGACTCTTCTGGGGATGTACCATTGAAAACGCCGTTTCAAGTGGTCTGGGCCGGTTCCTTGAAGGGCCTTGAAAACCGTACACAGGGATTTGAATTAAATCCGTTGTTTTACTGGGAGTCAGTGTAGCCTTTTTATTTCTTTTGTGACAGAAATAAACTTTGGTGTCCCAGTCAGCAGTCTGGCTGCCGCATTTTGCACGAGTTGGAGCCTGTTTAGGTGTTTCCTTTGGATGTTTAGGTAGAGGCTATTACAGTAGTCCACCCGCGACAGGATTAAAGATGTTATCACTATCCTTTGACTGTCTGCAGGTAAGAATGACTTTATTTTCCTTATCATTCTAAGGAAATGGTAACTAGCAGAGGTCACCGCATTTACCTGGTCCCAAAGTTAAGTTTATTGTCAACTATGACCCCCAGGTTTTTTGCTTTCCTAGTTGGCTCAGGGAGAGTCCCTAGTTCTTAGGGCCACCAATCTGGCGTCCAAAAGTTGGCATTGTTGCCAAAAATGAGGACCTCCGTTTTACTGGAGTTTAACTTCAGACAGTTAGTCGTCATCCATAACTTGACCGCTTTCATGCAGTCATGGAACCTTTTCGCTTTCTCAACCTCCTGTCCCGGACATAGCGACACCGCTATTTGCGTGTCATCTGCGTATGATGTCAGCTGAACTCCAAAGGATCTGATCAAAACCGCCAGAGGTGCCACATAGACATTAAAAAGGGTGGGACTAAGGGAGGAGCCCTGTGGTACTCCACATGGAAGGGAGAAAGGTTTCGAGCGGGCTTTGTCTAAGTCCACAGTTTGAATTATTTCTGTAAGGAAAGATTTCAGGAGGTTCCAAGCATTGCCTTGCACCCCGCAAGCCGACAAACGGTCCATCAGAACATTAGGGTGGACCGTGTCGAAGGCCGCGGAGAGGTCCAGCATGATTAGTGCTGTGTTGCCTCCTTGGTCTAGGGCTTCTCTTAGTTCTTCTGTGGATTTTATAAGGGCCGACTCTGTACTGTGTCCTGCCCTAAATCCATATTGAGTGGGGTCTAATATGTTATTTGCTTGGAGGAACGTGCTTAGTTGAGTATTCATGGTTCTTTCCACCAATTTTGCCGGCAAGGGGAGATGAGAAATTGGCCAGTAATTATTAGGGTCCTTGGGGGTCAAGATTTTGTTTTTTAAGCAGCGGGAGAATGGACGTCGTTTTTCATCTCTTGGGGAACTGCCCGGATTCAAACAAAGCGTTAAATAAGGGGGTGAGTGCATTGCCAATGAGCTCAGGGACAAGTTTGATCACTGAAGCTGGGCAGGGATCAAAATGGGCCTTACTATGGATGGCTGTTTGGAAAAATAAGGAGAAGAGCCTAACCAGAGATATTATTAAGGACTGCCTGAGCTGCGACAAAGGCTCTTAGATCACCTCGCACACCAGTGTGGAATCTAGCCTGCGTTCGATCAACTTTCAGCAGGTTTTTACAGACACAGAGACATACCTTAACATTAATGTAAAAAAACAGTTACGCCAGGCCCTGTATGATTTAGCTGACACTGAAAGAACGCTGGAAGACTAGCGTGGCCGTTTATATGAACTCTGCACCCCTAAGCCAGATTGCGGAATATATGACCAGACCAATGGGGGCAGAGAGTGGGGCTTACTATTTCGTTATAGGGCAACCACACTGAAATACATGTTATGTTTTCCATTGGGTTTCAACACCAATCTTGATTCTCTGCCATGCCCCTGTGATGGAACATTTTTCTGTTCATATTACGCTATGTACTCAAGACACTTTCTGCTTCCCTTTCTAATAAAAGCGCCATATTAGCAATCTCAGAGTAGCCCTAAACGTACTTTTTTAACTCATGGATCATGAAGTGATAATTCATCTAGGTGCATTTCTGAGAGCAGCAGTACAAACTTGTGGGTCTATGAATACTGAGTAGACTTGCCATAATGCTTGATGTATCGCTTGTCTGTTATTTGATGAGAGACAGTATTTTAGTCGATCGGCTTTTATGAACTGTTTTTACTGTGTATATATTTTAATATGTATTTTACTGCATGCATTTTTGTACTTTTATGGATACTTTTGGTATTTGAATAAAGATTTTTAACTTGAAAGAGAAGCACAGTCATTGGGAGCTGTATATTGCATGAAACGGCTACTTAAGGTCATCATACGTAGATGACAGACTTTTTGTTCGACACCCAGCTGAACAAATCTCAACCCTGTTCTTACGCACTCAAATTTGAGCAAGACTAGGTCCTCCAAATAAACTGGCATAAATCTTTAATGGGTCAGATAGTCGCCCCCTTCCCAGCCCACTACTGATTTCCCACTCAAGTGGTGCAATGCCCGACACACTACTTGGGAATAAAAAATACATCCTAATCCAGACCAAGTACTGCAGGCCAATTAAGATTTAACAATTCCAAGAATCAAGCAGATAATGTGGGGTGCCCCCACCACTTTCACTAGCAGGACAAATTGCTGTCCTCAAAATTATTTTTCTCCCCAAGTTGCTTTATGCGTTTCTGAATATTCATTTAGATTAAACGAAAGCCTTCTTTGCCACGATTCATTCAATTTTCCTAGACTTCGCATGTCTTGGATAATTTGGGATATGCTAACATTGCCTTATTCCATATGGAGAATGACTGCTCCTAATGTAGAATGCTATTACTTAGCGGCTCTAGCCAAGTACTTTTTCCAATGGATACTTCCTGCTTTTCACCTCCCCTCCTACACTACTGAGTGAGATATGATGTGTAATATACCTCTAATCACGGTCCCCAATAGGAATTTTAGTCGCCCGATCATACACATGGACACAGTTGCTTGACACCGAAGGGAAATATTTAACAATACAGCAACTAAAGCAGAAGGGTGGAATTTCCTTCCTAGATACATTTCTATATAGGAATTTTTAAAAAAATGCTGCTATCCGCTTCACTGCTTCCCAGAAACTCCACCCACATTCCCTGCCTTAACAGAGGCTTTGCCTCCATTTCTCCCGAAGGTTTAATTACAAGGATATACGATGGAACTATGGAGGCATGGACAGGTCCAATATCCATAGCATGAACAAAGTGGGAATGTGATATGAATATTGCAATATGGAATTACTGTTTACCACTCAAAAAACTCTCGCTTAATAGCCCGCACACACTGCTTTATTTTAAATACTTGCATACAATATATGACATTTCTGACTACTCCACACAATAGGTCTCATCACAAACCTGGACATCTCCTGCTACCAGTGCCTGGTTGCTGACTAGTACCATTTGTCCTAGACTTGTCTGCATATCTCTACCACCGGGGAATTCTTTTTTTTTTTTTAATTCTCTCAGAAATGATTTCCATTCCCTTTGCCCCATCACTCATGGCACTACTGGGCTATGTCAAGGATATCCCCAAACACTCACAACGGTTCATGGTGCTGGCAAAAAGTAAAAAAGCAGGGTAGCTAGAAGATGGGGAAAGGGCCCTATTCCTAGCAATAAAGACTGGGCCACTGATCTCATTTACTGCAATGACAACAAGGACACCTATGCATGCACACCCCCTCGCACCTCATGTGCTAAATATATTTGACTTTCACTACACTTATTTACTCTCTCACGATGATCCTCCTTGACAGCAAATAAGTTGAAGTCATCTCACATTGTTTGCTTATGGTTGTGATCCCTGACTCCATTATCGTGCAATAATGAGGTATATGTGAGGCAAACCAGACCGAAGGTATATGTCTGTGTACTATCTACATATATATCTTACTCAGAGTAAATCATCACAATCTGTAGTCATGTGCTGAACATGTCTATGGAATATTCTGCATCACGATTTATAAAATACTACAAAAATAAAGTTATTAAAAAAGGTGAGCAGACTAAGAAAGTTAGAACCATGTTAAGACCCCACTCTGGCAAAACAAAAGGGTGCAGGAGTAAACATTTGTTGGCCCTTTAAAAAAAGAACACTGCGACTAATGACTTAAATAGGGAGGGATAAATCGGATGAAATGAGAAAGGCAGACAGGGCAGACAAATAACCTATAACAGTAACCATGGTAAGGCCTTGCTGCCCCAAAGACAGGGCAAACAGAAATATATCTGAAAGTGTAGAATGCAACAGATCGACCAGGCAGTCCTTGCACCATGCCGCAAACTTTGCCCAATATCCAAATTAGATCCACTTAGTGCATGGACATTACACCACCAATATGACATCCACTAGTTCTACGAGCGAGTCAAAATCATTCAACTTGGTCCTCTCATTCTTCATGCATGGAAATATGCACTGTAGAGATGTGTCAAGATCCTGTTCCATTACTGGGATAGTAATTCCTTCTGCAGAGCGAAGAGTAAATGCTCTGACTCAGACATTCAGAGCACCATTTTGAGGCTATCAAGATGGTTTGAGCCAGGCCTCTCCTAACCTTTTTCAAAAATTGAGAAAGAAGCGATAGTACATGGGACTGTATAGAGGGGGCTGGAGTTCAGGGAAGTAATAACAGGTCAGCAAGTGAGCCTTGAGGAAAAAACTCTACAGTGCAAAAGGCTCAACAGTGGGTGTTCTTTGTGGTAGCGAAAATACCTACTCATGGCAGTCGCCACTTGATGAAGACAGCTTGACCTACCTCTGGGTGCAGAAGCCACTTGTAGTCGGCTTGATAGTCTGCTGAGCTTGTCCGTCCTGCCTGCTGATTGCCATGCAGTGAGATCCCTTGAAGGTCCTTCCAGTGCCACATTTTCAGTGCTTCCTAGCCCAGCACCTTCAACCAAATACAGTCCTGCTTGTTGCAAAACCACATGATGATGGTATTGCTTGTGGTGTAATTCTTGCCAGACCATGCACAGAGCTGCCATTGCAGAAATGCCTTGACAGCCCGCTGGATGGCACAAAGCTCCATAATGCTGATGTGGTAAGGTCTGCTCCAAGGGAGAGCAGAGTCTCTAATCTCCACCTTGTCCAGGTCATCTCCCCAGCACAGATCTGTCACCACTGTGAGCTCTGGGTGGGGAACTTACGATGTTGAATTGGTAACCAACCCCTCTCCCCCTTAGAGCACTAATGTTTACTTATTCGAGTATTGTTACATTGCCCAAATACTTTAGTTGAGCGCCCGCCCTTCGGTTTGCTGCCTTGTTACCAAATAGTAGTTTTTATACAGGGGAAGGGCATACAGCCTGCTACATGTCAGGATTGCTTTCTGCATCCTCCAATGAAGGTCCCAGGCGCTTCGTCCGACACATGGATGTTGTTCGTGAGGCACCCCCTGTGTTGAGTCCATTGAGGACAAAGATTCCCCTGAAGAGCCCACAAGTGCCAATGGGCATGAGGCACCAAAAGAAGACACAAGGCCAGGAGACCAAAAAGCCTCCAAACACTCTGGAACGAAACCCAGGACCGAGCCTGAAACATTAGGATCATATCCTGAATGTCCAAGACTCACCTCAGGAGAGGAAAGGCTTTGAATGTCCCGGTGTCCAGAACTGCTGTTATAAAAGTAATCCTCTGCACAGGCTGTAGATGGAATTTCGTCTCAATGATGAGAAACCCAGGGTACAAAAGTTGCAAGATAGTTATTTGCAGGTCGTCCACAACTGGCTGTTCCAAGCCGGTCTTCAACAGCCAGTCTTTGAAGTACAGGAAGATGTCCACTCGAATTGTGAACATGAGCTGCAATAACCACCATCACCTTCGTCAAGACATTGAAGGGTATTGGGGGGGCGGGGGGAGGGAGGGTTGAAGTGAGCCCAAATACCAGAATTTGGAACTGAAAGTGTTCCTTCTCCACAGCGAATCAGAGGAAACACCTGGGGAACAGCAGGACGGGCCCATGGAAGTACACATCCTGCAAGTTCAAGGACACCATCTAGTCCCCGTGATGTAGAGTAGACAGGACCTGGGACAAGCGTAGAATCCTGAATTTTTCCTTCAGAAGGAAAGCGTTCGGTATTTGAAGATCCAAAATAGGCCTCAGCCCATCAACCTTTGTAAGCACCAGAAAACGTTGGAAATAGCACTCGCTGCCACTCTCCTTCTCATGTACCCTCTAAATTGACCCTTTGGCCAGAAATGACAACCTGTCTGGCAAGGATGGAGATGCTTTCTGCCGAGGTGTGGGCAAAAACAGAAGGAGCTGAGAGGGGGGGGGGGGGGCACAAAAATAAAAAAGGGTCAGCTTGGACAACCTGCAGGAGCAACCAGTCTGAGGTAATTGTAAGCAAGTGTGGCAAGTAAAAGTCTATTTTGCCACTTATGGCAACAGGCGAATCCTAAGGGGGAATCAAAGCATTTTAGCTGCAGAAGAGGAAGAAGAGAACTAAATGCATTGCCGGGCTCATCCTCTGCTACCACCAGGTCTCCTGGAACCCCAAACGAGCTGGGATGGGCACAGGCTGAGATGACTACCTCTGGTGGTCCGCCAGGCCCCTGAAGTAACCCATAAACATCAGGTATTGTTGGTGGGTTTGCTGAATCGGAGCTAGCAAGTACAAGGAGCGAGCCGAAGCAATCAATCAATCAATCAATCAGGTGTTTGGTTAAGCGCGACTACTCACCCGTAGGGGTCTCAAGGCGCTGGGGGGGGGAGGGGGGTTCGCAGGTTCCAGTCCATCAAGGAGGGGGTCTGTCGAGGAGCCAGGTTTTGAGGTTTCTTGCGAAGATGGGGAGCGATGTCTGTCTGAGGTGGAGCGGGAGGTCGTTCCAGGCTCTGGCCGCGAGGAAGGAGAAGGAGCGGCCTCCCGATCTGGTCTTTCTGGTGCGGGGGACCACGGCCTAGGAGAGCTGGGCTGATCTTAGGGTCCTTTGGGGTGCGTGGAATTTGAGTCGGTATGCTGGTCCGGTGTCGTGGAGGGCGTTGCCGTAGTTGAATCTGCTGGTGACCAGGGCGTGAGTGACGGTTTTTCTGTGTTCGAGGGGATCCATTTGAAGGTCTTACGTAGGAGGCGGAGGGTGTGGAAGCAGGAGGACGAGACGGAGTTGATCTGGCGGTCCATTTTGAGCTCCGAGTCCAGGATGATTCCCAGGTTGCGTGCGTGGTCCGTGGGGATGGGCGGGCTTCCGAGGGCAGGGGGCCACCAGGTGTTGTTCCAGGCGTCGGGGTTTGGGCCCATGATGAGTACTTTTTGTTGGTGTTTAGTTGTAGGCAGCTGTTTTTCATCCATTTGGCGACGGCTTCCATGCCTTCTCAAAAGTTGTGTCTGGCGGTGTTGGGTTCGTTGGATAGGGAGAGGATGAGTTGGGTGTCGTCTGCGTATGACACAATGTTGAGTCCGTAGGTTCCGAGGATGGGGGCAAGCGGAGCCATGTAGACGTTGAAGAGTGTAGGGCTGAGGGAGGACCCCTGGGGGGACTCCGCAGGTGGTTGGTGTCGGGTCCGAGAGGAAAGGGGGGAGTCTGACCCGCTGCGTTCTGCCGGAGAGGAAGGAGCGGATCTAGTCGAGGGCCTTGTCTTGGATCCCTGCATCGTGGAGTCTGCGTAGTTAGGGTGCGGTGAGAGACTGTGTCGAACGCCGCTGAGAGAATCGAGGAGGATGAGGGCTGCTGTTTCTCCTTTGTCCAGTATGGTGCGGATGTCGTCTGTTGCGGCGAGGAGGGCGGTTTCCGTACTGTGGTTTTTTCTGAAGCCGGATTGGGAGGAGTCGAGGATGTTGTGCTCTTTGATGAATGTAGCGAGTTGGCTGTTGATGGCTTTCTTGATGACTTTCGCTGGGAAGGGGAGCAGGGAGATGGGTCTGTAGTTTTTGAGGTCGGTGGGGTCCGCCGAGGGCTTCTTCAGGAGGGGGTTGATCTCGGCGTGTTTCCAGTCGTCGGGGAACGAGGAGGTTGCCAGGGAGCGGTTGATGGTGTGGCAGAGCATGGGTGTGATGGTGTCGGCGGCTCTGTTGAAAATGTGGTGGCGGCAGGGGTCCGTGGGGGCCCCGGAGTGGATTGACTTCATTGTCTTCAGTGTGTCTTCGGTGGTGAGGGCTGTCGAGTTGTCGATCGCTGGCTTTAGGGTGTCGGAGGTGGTTGGTGAGGGTTCAGTGTGTTGGTTGTCTTCGTCGAAGTTGTCGTAGATGCTCTTGATTTTGTGGTGGAAAAAGGTGCTGAGTTTGTCGCAGAGGTCTTGTGAGGGAGGGATGTCGGTGGACTCGCTGGTGGGTTGGGCGAACTCCTTGATGATGCTGAAGAGTTCTTTGCTGTTGTGTGCATGAGTGGAGATTCTGTCTTCAATCGCTTTTTTCCTCGTTTTTCTGATGAGTTGGTGGTGGGAGTTGGTGGTGGGCGTTGGTGGCGGCTCTGAAGTTGTGGGCTTCTGTGGATTTGGTGTTCCTCCAGGCCTTTGAGGTGGCGGCAAGTGCGTCTGGACTCTCGAAGTTCGGTGGTAAAACATCTAGCTTTCTTGGCGTGGGTGTTGTTGTTTTTCTTGAGGGGGGCTATGGTGTTGGCAGTCGGAGATCCATCTGTGCAGGGTTCGGGCTGCGGTGTTGGGGTCGTCGTTTTCCGCGATGGTTGGGGTGGACTTGCTGAGTGATTAGGTTAGCTGGTCGTAGGTGATTCTGGTCCAGTTTCTTCGTGGGAGCAGGTGCTGGTGTCTGTGGATGGTGGATGTTCTGAAGGTGAAGTGGACGCATCGATGGTCAGTCCATGGGAGTTCGGTGGTGTGGCTGAAGGTGATGGAGTTTCCTGTTGTGAAGAGGGGGTCGAGGGTGTGCCCTGCTGAGTGCGTGGGTTCGGTCACGATCTGGCGGAGTCCAATGTTGTGGAGGCTGTCCAGGAGGGATATGGTGCTGGGGTCCAGTTGGTTGTCGAGGTGGAAGTTGAGGTCTCCCAGTAGCGTGTAGTTGGTGGACGCGATGGAGTTGGCGAAAAGTCCGCGGGGTCCAGGGGGTCGGTAGATGAGGGTTCCTCGGAGGGTGGTGGAAGGGCTGGACAGTATCTTGAAGTGAAGGTGTTCCATCAGGTCTGTGGGCTCGTCGGGGAGTGTGCTCAGGCGGAGGGTGGATTTGTGGACGATGGCGATTCCTCCTCCCGGGCGGGTGGGGCGGTCCTTCCTGGAGATCTTGTATCCTTGGGGAATGGCGATGGCGATGTCCGGTCCCGAGGTGGTGTTGGTCCATGTTTCGGTGAAGAACGTTATGTCCGGGGTGGGGCCGTCGAGGAGGTCCCAGATTTCGGTGGCGTGTTTGTGGAGGGATCGGACGTAGAGGAGGATGCATTGCAGGGTCTTCGGTTCGGTTGTGTTCTTGCGGGCGGGTTGCGCTGGGTCCGTGGTCTTGGCGGTGCTGCAGGTGTGCCGGCAGCGGTGACAGCTGAAGGGTCCGTGGGTGTCGGCTGGTGATGCTAGCTTGCAGTTGTTGTTGCGGCCTGGGTTGAGAGCGTGGAGTGCCGCTGGGTCGTAGCGTTGGCGGTGCAGAGATCCAGGGTTCCTGGCGCTGGTCGCGTTTGGGCGCAGACGGGCTTGCCTTTGGCGCGCCGGTGGCGCGGCCGCCATCAAGTAGGGGTCGGGGAGGGCTGGACAGCTGGGAGGCGGGAGCGGGGAGGGGAGCTGGATTGGGCCGGTCGCGCTGTTCGTGCTGGGGGGAGGGGCCGCGGGGGCAGCAGCGGCGGGGAAAAACGGGCAGAAAAAGGCAAAAGGCAAAAAGAGAGGGAAAAGTGAAAATAAGGCAGCAAAAGTGCAAGAAGAGTGGAAGAAAGACAGAGGACACAGAAGGTGAGTGAAAGGAGGAGATTGAGATGAGGGTAAAAAACGAGTGAAAACGGAGGAAAGAGGAGAGTGAAGGGGGGAGATAGAAATGAGGGGAAAACGAAGGAAAGACAGAAGGAGAGTGAAGGGGGAGATAGAAACGAGTGAAAAGGAGAGAAAAAGCGGAGCGAGAGAAAGGAGACAGAGGTCCACTGGACCACCAGGGATGAGGCGCAGGTAAAACCTGCGGGTGGAGGAGGGCCTCGAACACCAACACTCAAGAGTGCAGGGGCTCGAGGGAAGGCCTCACTTAATGGTGGAGCTGCAAGGGAGGGAGAGCAATTTCACTGCTAATGAGTCAGTGGTCTTGCTCGCCTGTCCCCGCAGCGGCCGACATTAAGTAGGGGTCGGGGAGGGCTGGACAGCTGGGAGCGGGGAGGGGAGCTGGATTGGGCCGGTCGCGCTGGTCGGGTGGAGCCGCGGGGGCAGCAGCGGCGGGGAAAAACGGGCAGAAAAAGGCAAAAGGCAAAAAGAGAGGGAAAAGTGAAAATAAGGCAGCAAAAGTGCAAGAAGAGTGGAAGAAAGACAGAGGACACAGAAGGTGAGT
Organism: Calotriton arnoldi; assembly: GCA_963921515.1. Taxonomy (NCBI): domain Eukaryota; kingdom Metazoa; phylum Chordata; class Amphibia; order Caudata; family Salamandridae; genus Calotriton; species Calotriton arnoldi. The sequence continues at coordinate 323,114 of CAWUFW010014979.1, read as the reverse complement.
GAAAGGAGGAGATTGAGATGAGGGTAAAAAACGAGTGAAAACGGGGGAAAGACCCAGAAGGAGAGTGAAGGGGTAGATAGAAAGGAGGGGAAAAAAACAAGTGAAAAAGGAGAGAAAAAGCGGAGCGAGAGAAAGGAGACAGAGGTCCACTGGACCACCAGGGAGGAGGCGCAGGTAAAACCTGCGGGTGGAGGAGGGCCTCGAACACCAACACTCGAGAGTGCAGGGGTTCGGGGGAAGGCCTCACTTAATGGTGGAGCTGCGAGGTAGGGAGAGCAATTTCACTGACAATGAGTCAGCTACCTTTGAATTCATCCAGAGATCAGTCCACCTTGTATCTAAATATCTTTGATCCATCACAAGGTATGTCCATGAAGGATGTTTGTATGCCCCCGAAGAAACCGATGGGATGCAGTCAAAAGCAACTAATAACCATGCTAGACCTAATAATATGACCTACATGGTCTGTGGTATCAAGACCAGCATGCAAGATGTACTTTGCTGCATTCTGTCCATTTCAAAAATCTTTGGAGATGGGGAACAGTCAGCACCAGGGAAGGCCCCACCAGCCAAAGTCCAACAGAGACCCAGTGGATTTGTGGAGCAAAGGCCCTCCCCACGGGGAATCGCATTCATTTGGAACAGCTGCAATGTTGCCTCCTTGAAGGCCTCTACCTGCTGTGAAATTGAGGATGGTCCGGGAAATTCAGGGTGCACCAGCTCCTACTGTGGAATGAAGTCAGAATAAGACAACTGGCAAGGAGTCAGTCCCTTTGAGTGCCAAATGTGCAAGCCCTCCCTGGAGTGGGAGCAATGGGGGGGTGGAGAATAACTACTCCCCCACCCCCCCCATTTGGACTTCTTGTGTTTGCTCTCAGTCTTGTCCTTGGACTTTATCTTAGACTTAACCAAGGACTGACGTGAACCAGGTCCGAGCCTTGTAGCAGGCCTGCAGTTTGGAGTGCCACCTTCCCCACATCTTGTGCTCGGCAACAAGGTTTTGTCTCCTGCACGTCCTTGGGATGCAGTAGGAAGCACTTGTCACATGACTTTGAATCATGCTTGGATCCGAGATACCAAAGAAAGAGGTTATGTAGATCCATGACACCAGTTTCCTGCATGCACAGCTTGAAGCCTGTAGTTTTGGAGGGCATAGAGACATACCTAGCACACTATCAGCAAAATTATTTTGGGGCCGATTAAAATAATTGACAAAAGTTCGGAAGATGAGCTTCAGATGCTCGTTAAAGTGGATGGAAAAATCAAACTGACTTCAGTGCACGGGGGGGGACTGCCTATATTCAGACCTGTGCCATCACTTCCAAAGATGGGGCAGGTGATGCAGAGCCCAATGGCGCTACCCAACAGCATGGTGAAGCATTTGCTGGAAACGTTTTGGGAACAAGCATGGCATATGGGAGAAATTCAAAGGGTGAGGTATCTGTGGTTATCCATCAGATAAAAAAGCATGTGGGGGCCCCTCCAGTGATATGAAAGAAAAATTAAGATGATAATGATATAGATTGAGATTTTCATAAAACTGAAAAGCACTGATGTCTGTCTACCCACTGGTTTCTGAAAATGTATTGTGTGTTTCAGGTTCATGTGAAGGATATTCCAATTTCATGACTGAGAAAAATTGTAATAAGAATTTAAGCAATTGTGTTCAGTTTTCATGATGTTCCCTGGAACTCCCTTCAGGTTTGCCACTATTTCCTTGGACTTTTTTTTAGGCGAGCAGGATCAAAATCGCAAACCTCAAAAATGAGTTGAAGGGCAACTCTACGGGTCGTCACAGCAGGATCACCTCACACTTCACTCTATTTGATCCTTCACTAAATGCCTAGAAACTTATCATTTAGACACAGGCCCATCCTTAATGTAACATTAACGGTACGATTCCTGAGAAACATTTCTGACCTTGCAAGGGAGGAGCTTTGCAACTATTTTGAATTCAGAAAACATTTCGAGGTAATACAGGGAAACCTATGACAATCTCAGGTGTCCAGCAATATGCGTAGAAGCAATTCATCAATTCTATTTTTACATGTGAGAATATACACACAGACAAATATTTTAGCATGCAGAAAAGAAAACAATTAAACACTTCCTTTTGCTTCTTTCTCCACAGTAAAAATATTATTCCCCATGGAGGAACCTCTCATATTTCATCCTCTGCATTTGTGGGATGTGCTTTCTTTCCCTTTTCATGACAAAGATTTATTCCTAGACTGAAAAATTAATCAGTATACTCGCCAAGGTGTACGTTTAAGGATGTTAACAAACTTCCTGGGCATTCCTACCTTGGAAAGCCCACACATCACCCACGGGAAACAATGGGCAATGTGTAAGTAATTATGACTTAGAATATTGAGTACTCATGCTTCAATGCTACTTGATAATGTATACTGTTGTGCATTGTGTTTGATGTTTATAAGATGTGCTAATGTGTTTTGGTAGGATTTTGTGTAATGAAATGTAATGATTTGTACATTTTAATGTTTTACACTACGTACACTCTTCTCTGTTGTCCTCATATAGATATGATTTACAAGACAAAAATATTCTAAAAAAAAAAAAAATAATAAAAGCATGCACTTTAAAGAATGGCACATTCAGTGCTCCGAAATGGCTGAAATGTGATATGTGGCACTTTCTAAAACTCTTAAATACATTTTGGAAGAAAGTTCCAACACATGTCCATCAGTTTTATATCGGGAGTGATTAACTGACAAGTCCTTACTTACTTATTTATAAACTGCTCAAGTGCTTGCTTCCGTTCTTCTATAAATGCATCATCGAATATTCCATCGTCCCCTCTAAAAGGAAGTTGCCGGAAAAAAGCCTTCCCAGGTAAAGGTGGCACCACCACCTAAATGAAACAAAAAATATTACTTCAATACAACACACTGCCCTTACGCCTCCAACATTCTCATACCCACTGTTTTACTTACTAAACATGCTGCCATTTTCAGTACAAAATAACTGGCAATAGGTTGAGCAAATACAAAGGGGCAGATTGAGGGAGCATTGCTGTACACAGAAAACTGGCTAATTAACTGCAAGATTTTTCTACAGAGAGCTGCTGGGAAACTATGGCCCAACTGAGCTCAGCCTTCACTTTCTGTATCATCTGCAGTAGAACATATCATCAGAAGACATTTCAACCTAACTGGGAAAACAGTCTCAATCTCTGATTACCCTTTCAAACGGAGAACATTTTATGGAGAAGAGGGAAACATTTGGAACAATATCAGATGCAATTAAATGAACCTTGAAGCACCATCACGAGCAGGTCTTCAAACTCCAAGGGAACTCCCAAGGTAGGGATCATAAACATGTGCTCATGAATTTGACTGCAAGGCTAATAACTTCGAAATCTCATACTCCTTTGTCCTCAACCTAAAGCTTCTGGTCTTCCAAGGCTTCATAAAGACATAGTACAGACTAAACAAGGATCCAGTACAGAATACCATTGACATACCATAGTAATAGAGGTTTAGATAGAACAGATTCCAAGTTGTGCAATGACCTCGTGGTGGAAACAGTAGCAATTGGTGCCAGTCATTAAATGCACAATAGCGGAATGTTTACACCTATCCCAGCCCTGACATTCCATCATTGCATACTTCCTATAAGGAGAGGAGATTCTCTAGAAAAAATGTGCTAAAGTCTGAATATCCTGTGGATCGACAAATACTATGCGGAGTTAAGACATTTTAATAAGGGTTTTAGACAGGCTACTATTAATCTTTAAGAGAAGAGCAGCTGTGGGGCAGAGAGGGTAGGACCATATAGACAAGTTTTGCTGCGTGCCTCGTGACTTTTTATTTGACAAGAGCAGTATATTTTTTCAGAAATGTTCTACATAGCATTCATCACCGTACGTAAATCAACAAGGATTGAATGGCCAGATTAGGTTAGACAAAATAACAGTTGCAAAGATTAACTGCACCAGGTCTGTGGTTGAGCTTGGGAATGACAAAACATTCACTACGGCTAAAACGTAAAACTTGTTAAAGGGTCATAAGGGTGTGAAATAAATTATTACGGGGAAAACACTGAAATACAGTTATACATTTTATACATATTTTAAGCATGGTAGGGAGCTATCACCCTCATCTCTCAAATTCAAGCAATCGACATTTCAGTGCTTTTTTCCAAGTCTTTCAGAGAGGAAAAGGCACAAATGGAGAGGGCCTAGAGAGCAGAAAGATTGACATCTGGAGGTGGTGCGAATGGTTTGGGTGTAGCTCGAAGGTGGAGTTTGGGGACTCATTGATTTCGAGTGGGTGTGTACCAGAATAGTAAGTCAACGAAGTAGCTGTGGCCAGACCATTTACTGCTTCGAAGACAAGTGATAAGAACGTGTTCAAGGGGCAGGTTTTGGCCATGATTAAGTTTGCTTGGTGGCAATAAGATGGAGGCAAATGCTTTCTCCAGGGAGAAAAGGAGCGCTGGGGCAGAATCCCAAGATCCTTCCGCTGACGTAGATGGGCTGGGAAACTAGGAATGAAAGAGGACAGATTCACCTAGGTTAAAATCCAATGGGGCCTTGGGCATAAACCTGGGGTTGGTAGGCAAAATGACCATGTCCTATGCAAAACAAAGGTATTGCCCCTTTATGGTGAATGCTTGTAGCTCGCCAACTCTCCTTGCTGCAGCGAATGCCAGCAACAGCCCGGTTTTCCATGAGCTGTATTTCAGAAGTGTCCTATTACAAGCAAGAGCAAAACACAAAATTCTTCAAACTACGGGATTTATAGAAGTGAGCAGGGATTTGGAGTCTGCGGGGGGTGGGGAGTGGAGAGTCAGTGTTCATAATTCAGGCTTGCTTTTGATTATTCTGGAAATGCAACAGAGAAGAAGGGCGCTACTCAGTCAAATTGTGTTAGCACTGTTAGTTCCTGTTCGAGTAGTAGTCTGGTCATATCTGGCTTGTCAGCTGGTACCTGATCATTATCTCTTTTCATACAAATGAGACTTCCATATACTAGCCAAGCAGGGTTTGCCTGTCAAAAGGCATGCTGAGGATCCTAGTTTGGCTCTGGTGCATGCTATTCCATTCAGAAGTGTAATCTGATCTTCTCAGTACCACCGCTCGTCCAAGCGGACCGAAACCAACATGCAAAACATTCGTTGCTGCATCTATGATGGACGCTGATGCATCAGACCCTTCCTTCACAATAGCTTTAGCCTCTTCTTTCCTGTCCTCAGGAATTAGATCTATGAAGGGCGATACATGTCATGCCACATTTGGCAATAATAGCTGCCTGTGATGGCCAAGGTAGTTGGTGCTTCGATGGATGTCATCAGCATGGATCGAACTGTGCAGCCTACATTATCTCCCCATTTCTTAGATCTACCCAGAGGAGCGGAGGTCGAAGTTATAGGATTCTTGACCACCTCCAAGCAGCGATAATGGAATATGGCTAGTATGAACATTTAAACATGCCAGTCTTGACTCAGGTACTCTATTTCTTTTTGAGGCATGGTACCACCATTGTTTGTACTATGGCTGGTGTCTTTATGAGGTTGAGTTGGTCTTTCCAGATCTGATCTAGAATAGGGTTGGACTTAATGGCCTTTCTGGGCTGACCTTTATAGTCATACAAGAAGCATGCCTGCTACACTGAGGACACAGGAAGCTCAAACCTCTCTGCTGCTACTTCTGCTAGAGCATGAAAACAATGTCCTTTGCTGGAGAATTTGGTTGTGGAAGGGTCAAATCATCTTCTTTGGATAGAATGAAGTCCTTTCTATCTTCTTCATCTTGGTGATTACTGTCCTGTTCATGCCCATATTCCATGACTTCATCTTCCTTGTCATCTAGGACTCATTCCTGATCACTATCATGTGAATCCTCTATTTCTCCAAAACCCCATGAGAGTTGGTACATGAGAATCCTCTTCTACCATAACCCAATGATGAGAGGTGGAACAAGATGTGGGTTTGAGGGCAGCGTCAGTGGATGGGGCGTGTGCAGTGAAGCAGGAACCTGTGCCTGAGGTTGCAGTAGAGGTGGCGGGGCAGTGATCGTGGCAGAAGTGGTGGACCCGACGAAGGACCAAACAGTGGCTATAGATGTTGCGGTTGAGAATCGGTATTTGACAATTTTGTATTATCTGTTGCAACAAAGACATGAAGGCAAATGTGTACCTTCTATAAATGCATCATCGAGTATTCCATTGTCCCCTCTAAAAGGAAGTTGCCGGAAAAAAAGCCTTTCCAAGTATAACCTTCATACTGAGGCCCACAAACTCTTGGACGACCTTTAGATGAGAAACTTGGGGCTCAAACACTGTAGTCCTGCTGAAAGTTTGCTTCTCCTTCCTCCGCTTAATATACCTCATCCTTATTCTCTGGAACAAAGCCCCCAGCCACTGAGTCACACTGTATACAATACACAAGGCTTGCTCTTGGTCACGGACGTCAAACTCTGGCTCAGAATCCAAGATGTGCACTGACAGCTGAGCAGAAACCTTCAAGGGTTAATGAGAACAGGCTGGTTGAGCTACCAACGGTGATTAAAGAGGTAATTCAGTTGTCAAAGGGACTGTTGATGGTACAATTATCGTCAGCTGTGTGTGCAACTCGTGTTTATAGTCGATGAAGGTACTGAAGCCGCCATCGTTCGGGTCATCGAATGGATCATTACTGATGAGGGTCTGGTTGGCGAAGGTGCCGTCGTCAACAGGATCTTCTTGGACGATGACAACGGAGCACTGTCTGAAGACTTCACCAGCAAGATGGTTGTCGACTACAGTTGCTTTAATGTCGTTGATGGAAGGGTATTTGTCAATGACAATTTGGGCAGGAGTACTGGCAGGGTGTCTGAATAGCAGGAGTTTTCACACCAGGTTGCACCTCACCTTTTTTCACCACCATCTCAACAGAAGGCTTGATGGAGGAGGCAGATGAAGACTATTCTGAGGTAAATTCCAGTAGAGGTTATTTGCATAGGACCAACTTTATACCGGCCAAGCTGACATGAACCTACCCTGCAAGGCCTGTGGAATATGTGGAGTGACCGTCAGACTTCTTACATATGACATGTTCTTGCCCTCTGATGCTGGTGCTGGTGTTGGTGTTGGCCAGAAGACGCATTGCAATTCACTGGAAGGTGGCTAAAGCTCTGGCATTGAAGGCCTGGCAGGTAGTCTTGATGGAATGGGATCTGACGGACAAGCAGCACATAATACTCCCAAGAAGGGATGAAAGGGTGGGGGAGCACTTGGAGACCTGGGGGATGAAAGCGCGAGAGGGTCCTGGTCCCAATGCCTGGAGGGACTCAGAGGAGCTGAAGGTAAGGGCCTGCGGAGGAGGGAGAGGAGCGTGGGAGGCTAAACCAATTGTCTATAGGGTTATGCTGTCCTGTGTGTTAGATATCTTATTTAATCAAAAGCCTGATAACATTGTTATATTGCATTTGCTAAATTGTAAAATATCAAGAAAAACTTCTTCAAATAAAGAAATAAAGAAGTTTCCAGTAGCGCAAGTTACACGTGCTTCTTTTCTTTTTGCACCTTCTTAGTGGAAGTGCCTGGAGGAGCACTTTCCACAGATTCATCTCCAAACGAGGGGGTATCCTGTATGGAAGGGAGGATGTTCTTACTCTCCAGAAGTTAAAGAGCCAAACTCCTTTTTCTGTCCTTTGTGGTTTGGAAGGAAATGTCTAACAGAAGCCACAGCACGATGCCTTGTGAGAAGAATAAAAGTACAGACTGTGCAAATAACCAGTATAAATCTTCCTTTGTCCGCACACAGTCTGAGCAGGTTTGGAGATCTTTTTTCCTTTTCTGCCATAGTGACAGTTGGGAATGTTCACCTGAGCAAGAAGATAAAAAGTCTGAAACCTCCCATAAAACAACTCCCAGACTATGATAGCTGAATTTAGGGCCGGCTCAAATTGAGGAAAGACTAAGTAAAAGTCAAGTGATGGCGACTGTAAGGTCAAAGCTAGGTAAGAATTACGCTCCTCCTGAGGACTCCCTCACACATGACATACAGTAGAAATCTCAACTATGGTGGCCTCTAAGAGGAATAGAAAGCTCAGTACCTCAATTTCAATGCCGAAGTTTGGGCTGTTTCAAATGAAGAGGATGTGCTACTAAACAAACACTGCTATTGGGCCTATGGCCATTTTGACATTGTTCACTGCTGTTCCCAAGAATTCCCAGCCTGACAAAGGAAAACAATTACATCATGAGAATCTACGAAAGATCTAATGCTGGCGAACAATCAATATCTTTTTCAACGATTGCAAATCTTGAGTCCAAAGTAAAGCAAAGCGAGGTTTGACAGGGCACCGCAATTTCTGTAACAGTACTACTGTGTGATAGCAGCTGAAACACAAACATTACGATGTTGTATTTTCCGTACCTTGCTTTCTCTTTCAAGTTCCCCTCTCAACCATTCAAAGTCACTGTATCTTCTTCGAACACAGGATTCCTTTAATTTGAAAATAGGAAGGTTTGTCTGAAAAGGATAAAAATGTTTTATTACTATAAACAATAAAAACTTTTTATATCAACCAATGCATTGACTTTTCAAGAAAAGAAATATAAAAAACAAAACTACCATCACAACAGTGCATATATTCGAATGGCCAATGTATGTTATTTCCAATACTATCTGTACATTCTGAAAGCAACAGGTTCCAGATCTCAGGTTCCGGTCCCATCAGGCTTTCCAGCAGTTTACAACTTTCACCTTTATATTACGACCCCAAGCTATGTCATCAATGCTCCCTACACCTTCTGGTGCTTGCGTGGGCCCCATCTGGCTTCATAAATCAGTTGGTTCAACACCCTACAATAGTCTAACTCCATCTTCCAGTTCACAAGATTACGTGACTCTGCCAACACCCACTGTTGTGAAATGATCATTTTGGACAGGACTAAATCCAGTTCCACCATTGACTCTCCATCACAGTTGATGTTAATATCCTCTGCTAAAAAATACGGCATCGGCCTATGCCTAAGCTGCAGGTAGTGGTGGAATGGTGAAGCAACAAGACCAAGTTCTTCCTGAAAATCTGAAAATCCTTTCAGGGGAGTCACAGTGACACCAAACCCAGAGTAGATATTCACAAGGGGCCCCACCCCTCAAGGCACTCACTTGAGTCAAACAAGAAATCGTTTTGAAGATGTGATCAACACATGAACAAGTGAACAAAGTAGTCAAATTCGTTTTACCCCCACAGAAGTGCATTTTGTAATTAAGAGATAAAGACAACAAACGAGAGGGAAAGGGAGGGAGAGAGAAAGAGGGAGAGAGAAAGAGAAAGAGGGAGGGAGAGAGAGAGAGAAAGAGAAAGATAGGGAGTGAGAGTATGTGTGTCATAGGCAAGAGGAAAACTCATAACATGAGAAAGGCCTGCGAATGTCTAGTTGAAGAATGTGGGTATATATGTGATTAGCTAGCAGAAAAGCAACTCATCACTGTACACGATGGGGGCTGAAACAGTGTGTGTACAGCATTTCCTACGTAATTTGGGGTGAACAGTTCATTTACTCCAGTCCTCCAAGTCCAAAGTAACATTTGAGGCTTTCGTATTACCCTATTGTATGTTGAACGTCCACAACACTGTCATGTGAGCTTCTGTACACACAACAATATTGCAAGTGTTTGTAAAATCTAACGACAGGTTTAATGCCAGATTTGGCACTACATTCCTGAAGAATTTTCTTTATTTAAAATAGTTTCGATTCTACCATGGCACCGCTATGGAACTGGATTCAGCCCGCTGGGATTTTGTGGATGGGAATCGTATGGAAACTTGACGGCAGCAATGCCTCTACATTCCAATTTAGAAAGAAATTGTGATAATAGAAAGGAGAATTAGCAAAGACAATATGTCTCGCTTCAGTGTATTACGTAAGGCATGCAAACACAGACCAGCACAAATGCTGCTTGCACATTAAACCGGGCCTACCGGCTGTGCAAAAGCTTGCTTAAAGATACATTTGTTTAGGCCAAATAATGTAATCACAATAATAATGTATAAAGATTACACTGGTGTTTGGTATGATAGTGAGTTTTCAAACTATTGTGACGGCAGACGTGCAGGTGCATTTTTGGAAAATGCTTGCTAAGACTCGAAGCGCTATGTTGGAGATACGGTTGTAGGAATAATGTCCGAGCAAAATCTGTGAGGCGTATCAGCAGAGCTATGATGATTGTTCAAGCTGTGTGCACATTGTAAATGTGCGCCACGGAGGTGTATCAGAATGTTGTGTAAGTGGTTCAAGGCGGAGAATGTGGACTGGCACAGAAAACTGGGGCCGGAGATTAGAACTGAAGCGCTATAAATAAAGGTTTATTTTCAAAGCGCTACTAAGACTTGGAATGAAAGTGCATTTGCAGAGCTCTTAGGGCTGAGACTGGAGGTGAGCAGATAGCGTTTCACAGATGCTCAAGATGCATGTGTACTGAGGAGCTGTGCAGGGATGTGGAGAGGCTGGCATTGACAGAACCAGTGCTTTAAATGGATCGGTACTGTTCGGTACTCAGTACCTGCACTTCTTAGATTTGAGACAGCACTTCTCAGCACTGCTGCTTTACATTTAATAAGAGTGTACTGGCACTTCTTAGGAGCAAACAGGTACTCTAAATAGTGAGTACCTGCACTTCTAGATTTCCATTTAAAATCACTGGACAGAACTCTGTGACGCTCACAGTGGAGGTGAACTGAAATGCGCAATTAAAGTACATTAGGCTATAACCAAACTAGGTAGAGATCCGAACACATCACAAATGGTCCTTTTCAAACTTAAAACATAATATGTGAATAGTGACAGAGAAACTATGGCGTTGCATGACCTGTGGAAGAAAGGATTTACTTGTGAACATGACACACTGACTAGACCCCTATCAAGAGGATTGTGTCCCTTTCAGGAGATAGAGTAGCAGGCAGGTTTCCAAGGAGCCCTCCCAGAACGGTGCAGATAAACTCCATGTGGTACCTATTGTTCCTCCATTGGTGCAGCATTACTAACTAAAGAAAACGGCAACTGTAGAACATGGGGAAAAGAACCAACCTCGTACGGCTAACTATAGAGTGCCATTTTATTACTTAATTCCCAAGCACAAGCCCTCTGGTGTCTGCGCCACCTCCCTTTACTGTAACAATAAGTTGGCTAGAAGAGCTCACTCAATCTTGTAATTAGGTCAGACCATTCTGCAAAGAATGAAGATTAAGAAAAGCGAGTTGGTCAAAGCTTTGATGCAAGTGGGTAAAAGAGCGGAAGTGGGATTTCAATTCTACTTAACCATGAAAACCTATGCTTTACAGAGGGTCGCAGAATCAGGCATGTACAGCTCAAACACAAAGAAGTAGTCATGTTTCACAAAACATGCTTCAATTCAATTTTTTTTTGTAGAACTTAACCCAGAATAACTGTGAATCCACTGAGTGGTAATACACCGTCAAAATGGTGGTTATCTGAAAATGATTGCCTGGTATGGGGCTTACGCTGGCAACAAGATGCAAATGTTGTAATGTAAAGCGCACGAGAGGTCCCCTGCAGAGCCCTGTTGGAGATGCTGGCAGACTCAGCTGAGCACTGACTCGAGCTTCGCCATATCGGACATATGAAACAAGTGCATACATGCAACCGGGCTCAAAAGAAGACGCCACACAAGTAATGATACTGAGAAGTTAGCAATGTGGTTATTTTTTTGAACCTCTTTGATGTCCATTGTCTGTTTACTGATGGCAGCGTGCAACTGGAACATCAATTGATGCCCTGATGCTGAAATGTTCAATAAAAATAACTTTACATAACATCTATTTTAGTCCCCTAAGGGTTCAAACACTTAAAGCATCATCTACTAATGTTTCTATGATGTTAACTTTTAATAAAATCATGTTTTTTATTTTTATGTCGCATTTGTTCTCCCTCAAAAATGTCACTGAACAAAATAACTCCTGGCAAATACTATAGGACACATCGTACCTCGTGTAAGCATTTGTTTACTGAGCAAAACCTATGCTTCTAGAGGGAGAAGCTTTCCTTCAAAGATGGCTTCACAATTCAGCAAATAGTCTGGTGCTGCTTCAAAACAGTGTTCTACAGGCATGATCTAGGCGCTGGAGTAATAACATCCAACACGTGACTGACTGATTCAAAACAGTGTGTTAAGAGGACAGTACGAAGCAAGCCGATGACTAAAGGGGGTTGTCCCAAAGCCCACTCTTGGTATTTTGTACACAAATGGTCTTAAAGACAGCCAAATATAATAGTGTTTTTTGCCAAATCAATAGCTGCGAATGGAGGGCGACACTGAATACACAAAACCCAAGGAATGTACACAGAACGACGACAGTGTTTTAAGAAATATGCAGCACCTAGACCTGGTGACGGCTGTGCAGAGAGCAAATAAAGAATTAGAAATCCCACTCTGTCAGTATGTTCCACAAGAGTAATATGGACAGTTTTCAGAGAAGGAGGTCTTCGCTAAACTCTTGCAGCTACCTACTAAGAGACCATAGCAGTAATAAGACTGAGACAAGGCTCTCCATCGTTCATGGTTCAAGTCAATGAGCCTTTTGAAAGACGCAGAGATATCGATCAAATAAGTTACTGTAGCAGCTTCAATATATAGACTGTGAACCTTAACAATTAGCTGCAATTACTAACCAAGCCCAAAAGATGCAAAACACAACGCACAGCTTTGAAACACGTGGCACAATATCATGGGGTTCAAGTGTGCACAGCTAGTCTGCCTACACAGGCCCTGTAAATCCCAACCTTGGTTTGGAGTAACAGATAAATAACAAGCATTGGCAAAGCCAATAGATCTCACCTATGCAAGAGCTACTGGCTTTGGCAATGTGTTTTACCCATTATGTACACAGGTGTGGCTGCTGATCAGCATGGCTAAAAGTTAGTGCCATGGAGTGGGTGGGGTTGGATAGATTGGGGTAGAGTGAAGTGGGATAGATTGTCGAAGAGTAGAGTGGGGTAGACTGGCGTAGAGCGAGTGAGGGTAGAGTGGGGTAGAATGGTGTGGGGTGGATTGGTGTGGGGTGGATTGGAGTGGGGGAGTTGGGTAGATTAGTGTGGTAGAGTGGAGTGGGGTAGATTCAACTGGAGTAGAGTAGATTGGGGTAGATCGGGGAAGACTGGAGTGGGGTGGGATATATTGCGGTAGATGGGAGTGGGGTAGATTTGGGTGGAATGTGGTAGAGTGGAGTGGGGTAGATTGGGTAAAGTGGGATGGAGTGTTGTAGATTGGGTACAGTGGAGTGGGCTAGATTGGGTGGATTGGTGTGGGTAGACTGGAGTGGGGTAGTTTGGAGTGGGGTGGAGTTGAATTGGATAGATTGGAGTGGTGCTGAGACTGGAGTGGAGTGAGATTGTTAGGGGGTAGATTAGGGTGGGGTAGCTTGGGTGGATTGCAGGAGGGCAGATTGGAATGGGGTGCGGTAGGCTGAAGGGGGATAATTGGGGTGGGTAGTTTGGAGGGGGTAGAATGGGTTGGATTGGGGTACCGTGGGGTAGACTGCAGTGGGGTGGAGGGGGATGGAGTGGAGTAGATTGGAGTGGGTAGAATGGGGTTGGAGTGGGCTAGAGTGGGGTGGAATGTGGTCGATTGTGGTGGGGTAGATTGTAGTGGAGTTGGCTAGATTTGGGTAGAATGGAGTAGGGTAAGATTGAAGTGTGGTAGAGTGGGGTGGGGTCGATTGTGATGGAATGGGGTAGATTAGAGTGGCGAGGAGTTGGATAGATTGTAGTGGAGTTTAGAATGGAGTAGGGTAAATTGGAATGGAGTGGGGTAAATTGGACAGGGGTAGATTGAGTGGAGTAGAGTGGAGTTGGGTGAATTGGAGTGGATTTGTTTGGGGTGCACTGGAGTGTGGTGGAGTGGGATAGATTAGAGTGGATTGGAGTGGGGTAGACTGCGGTAGATTTGACCAGAGTGGGGTTGATGGGAGCGGAATGGGGTTGATTGGGTCATAGTGGGGTTGGCTGGATTAGAGCGGGGTGGGCTGGGTTAGAGCGGGGTGGGCTGGGTTAGAGCGGGGTGGGCTGGGTTAGAGCGGGGTGGGCTGGGTTAGAGCGGGGTGGGCTGGGTTAGAGCGGGGTGGGCTGGGCTAGAGCGGGGTGGGCTGGGCTAGAGCGGGGTGGGCTGGGGTAGAGCGGGATGGGCTGGGGTAGAGCGGGATGGGCTGGGGGTAGAGCGGGATGGGCTGGGGTAGAGCGGGATGGGCTGGGGTAGAGCGGGATGGGCTGGGGTAGAGCGGGATGGGCTGGGGTAGAGCGGGATGGGCTGGGGTAGAGCGGGATGGGCTGGGGTAGAGCGGGATGGGCTGGGGTAGAGCGGGATGGGCTGGGGTTGAGTGGGATGGGCTGGGGTAGAGTGGGATGGACTGGGGTAGAGTGGGATGGACTGGTGAAGATGGGTGTGGCAAAGATTGGAGTGGCGAAGATGGGAGTGGGGTGAGTGGCGTAGAATGGAGTGAAGTGGAGACGAGTGGCTTGGCGTGTCAGAGAGGAGTGGAGTGGCACGTCGTGGAGTGTTGTAGAATGGAGTGGTGTGGCATAGAGTGGAAGGGCATAGAGTGGAACGCAGTGGCGTAGTGTGGAGTATGCATGGTGTGGTAGCGCACTGCCATTAAAGAAAACACATTTTTAATTTAAATGACCATTACATTTTCACCAAAATACGGTCTTACTGCACACAAACGATAATGTGTGTAAACGTCATCATGTAGTGTATTGATGTTTTTATGATATTCAAATATTTGCTTCCACCACACTTGAGAATTACAAAAAAAAAGTGCTTTATTTGTACTCATTCTGATATATTCTGAATCAACAGTTAATTTGTGTGTGTGATAGGCAGCAAAAAGAAAGAAAAAAAAAATCACACCCTCTCCTCTTACATGGATACTCAGCAGGATTGCCACATAAATTGTCTTACTTTGAAGTCAGAGAAAGAAAGGTTAACACCAACCTCCCAGAGAGCTTGACATTTGACCTCTGCCTTTGAATGCACAGCAAATGTGACAAGATAAGAACTAGATTTAAAGACCTGTTTAAAGAAAGCGAGTTTGTGGAACAATACAGCAAACAAGGTTTGGGCAACAAGAGAGATGAACTCAAGCTGGACAGCCTAAACAGACCTCAAAAAATCTAATAATCCACTTGCTACGGCCAGTCAGATTTTATAAGGTCGAGCTATTTTCAGTGCCTACTCCTCTAAATGCACTTAAGCTGGAAAGAACAGGTGTTTTCTGTTTACTCAAAGTGAATAAGCAATAAAGACGCCTTTAAATCTTGTTTTTATCTCGACACATTTGCGGTCTGTTCAAGGACAGAGATCAAATGTCAGTTTTTCTTTTTACTAATTGTTTCTTCCCCTGGAGGTTTTCGTCAAGTGAACGGTCTGACAATCATTGTGAAACATAAGGCTGAAAGATTTCAGTTTTTTTCTAACAACATTTAAACAGCTTGTAAATGAATAGTACAAGTATTTAGAAATATATCAGGAATTACGAAACAACTTTTTTTGTAATTTAGAAGTGTGATGCAAACAAATATTTAAGTAGAAGCAAAACAAATCACCACACTTTACTTGGTGATGTGCAAATGACAAATATTTGAAGACACTCGATTGCCAAACAATATACACTACATCGTTTTATGACTAAGACCACATGTCAGTGTGGCCATTTCAATGGAAAATCTGCTGATTGCATATAAGTGCCCTACCACTTCATACTTCAGGTATTTATTTATTAAAAGTGATAAGTTTTTAAACAAGATTTGAGAAACATTCCTGCCACCACACTGATGACAATTCGGTTAATGAACTAAGAGGCAAGTCAGCGGTCTTGTGTATTCTATATGTGGCCAGATTTGGATTGAATATGGAGCAAAAGTTTAATCTATAAAATCAAGCAAACATGCTGAACTCGTTATTTGAAGGTGTCCTCAACTGTGATACAGAAGAAACGGCGGCTCAGTGAATTAAAATATTTGCCCAGGATCAAATAATTTGAAACCAGTTTATGGGACAAGAGCATTATAACTCAGTCGAGTAGGTTATTTAAGTCACTAAAATTTTTATTATTTTTTGAGACCTGTTAAAGCTAATAAAGCTAGCAAATAGAAAAACAGAAACGGTGAGTAACAAACCACAAAGTCAATGGTAAGCAACAGGCGGAATGCATTCCTAGGTCAGCTTTCGTAATGTTCCCAAGATGTCTTTAGCAAACCAGACAGCACGGGTAGACTGCGACCCCAGACAGTTGCGCTGTCTGGAAGGCTGCCATCAAAGAAATAAATAACAAGCATTTGCAATGCAATAGGTCTTGCATTACTGATAGTTTGAGGTACTGGCGCTGCAAATAATAATGCAACGCCAATAGCACATACTTTCAGTAATGCGAGACCTGGTGCATTGCAAATGCTTGCGTACTGAGCCAGGAACCAGCATTGTATGTCTTAGTGCAGTACCGCAAGCTGCTCCTAGAGGTCTCTAGTGAGCAAGGCACCAGCACTGCATGTCTAGGTGCAGTACCGTAAGCTGCTCCTAGAGGTCCCTATTGAGCAAGGCACCAGCAGTGCATGTCTAGGCGCAGTACCCTAAGCTGCTCCTAGAGGTCCCTAGTGAGCAAGGCACCAGCACTGCATGTCTTGGTGCAGTACCGCAAGCTGCTCCTAGAGGTCCCTAGTGAGCAAGGCACCAGCACTGCATGTCTAGGTGCAGTACCGCAAGTTGCTTCTAGAGGTCCCTAGAGAGCAAGGCACCAGCACTGCATGTCTAGGTGCAGTAACGCAAGCTGCTTCTAGAGGTCCCTAGTGAGCATCATAAACTTTTGGTCACATATGGTACTGCACCCTGGTGAAGATATGGTAAATCCACCCTACCCATAATGCACTGCATTGCAAGACAGTACCACAAGTACATTCAAATAGCTATGTCCATATATACAATTAGTAGCTTTGAAACGTGACAAAAGAATTATTATACTAATTCCGGATTAGGTTGTACTCTATGTGGAGCTGATGAAGGGAAATTTATAGACGGTCTAATATAAATGTGAAATGTGCTAGCGAGTAAAGTAACCACTGCCAACCTAGTTTAGGACCAAGTGAGTGTCTTGCCTGAAGGCCTTTAAGAAAACAGTGCCTCAAGGCTGTAATTAAAACCTAGGGCATAACAACACATGTAACAGAGGGTGTCCTCATGGGAGGTTAAAAGAAGAGACAAGGCGGTACTAAGGAGGGACTACTAAGCCTAATGACCAATGAAAAGCCATCATTTACAAAGGACAGGGACAGGAGCCAATTAAAAAGATGGTCGGAAAGTAGGCGGAGCTTTATGCCCATATCCTGAATACAGCATGTCTCGAAGAGACAGCGCAAGCGCTGCCTAGGCGAAAACTAAAAAACAAACCCTGGTGATGGAGGGTAGACTTTTGTAATTCAAAGAAGACTATGGATGAGGAGCACTGGATTGCTACAGTAATAATCTTGATCTATCTCTTGTGAAGGTCTACTATATGTCACCACCAAGACCATATTCCAAAGATCACAATATGCTTGAAGCTTAAATGCTGAACTTCACATCTTTAAAAGAGTGCGTTCTTAACAGCCCTCCCTCAAAAACCCTTCAATACAATATCGCACAAGCCGTTAGCCTACCCAGGAGTTACTCAAAACTCAAGCAAAACAACAACTCACAAGCCGGTACCCCACCTATGAGTCACACTAAAGCAACATTGCTCCCAATCTCCAATAGCCTCCTGGATCCTAGCCCAAGTCCTAGCCCCAACACCAGGCCATACCTTATTTTACAAAAATACGGTAGGGCAGAGTCAGCAGTCATTACCCAGGACAACCGGAGGAGTAAACATTCTTTCGATAATAAGAATCTTGAGATATCCCTAACCAATAGGAAACGATCTACATTAAGGACTAAAAGTAGCCACAATCACCCAGAGATAACTTATCCAGCATTCCATTACACAAACCTGCAGGCTCATCTCAACAACCGCTCATCTCTCCGCCTTCACGACTGGAGCTAGATACTCTCAGCACCCAATCGTACAAGACATACAGTTCCTTGCAACTCGCAATCAGAGAAATGAAGAACATTTTGTACCTCTCAGAAAAATAGCTCTCAAAAATCGAGCTTTTTCAGAAATCAATATACGTACCACACAGCAAGCTAAATACTACACCAATGTGTTAAACAAACGGACTATACCGACCTCGCAATCAACTTAGATATGACAGATATTGAGATACAAATCCTATTGCTATCCTACGAGTCATCGCCCAACCTCCCCCCTAAGGTAGACGAACAAAAAATTCAATCAGTCCCAATCAACGCAAACAGAACTTCACAGGTGAACCACAGAAAACCAAACCTCAACAACCTGAAAAAAAGTGACTTTAATCCCCGAAAAGCAAGACTCAATACAGGACATCCCACTGAAACCTATCTCATGCCTACTACTTAACTGTCGCTCAGCAAAGAAACATGCCGCAGACATAGCCGACCTCATCTTAAACCAGGAAATCAACGTAACTATCCTAACAGAATCATGGCTATCGGAATCATCTTCCCCTTGCCTTGATCTATTGGTCCCACCGAACTACAACATTGTGAGACTTGATAGGATAAACAAAACGGGGGGAGGCATCGCCTGTATACATAGATCTGACATCGCTATCACGAAAGTACATTCGGACCCCCTTGAATCATGTGAATTCTTCGGTCTGTCCTTAAGATCCACAGATAACCATCTTTGCAAACTACACGCGTTTTACCATCCCCCAGGCAAAAACACCATGTTCATAGACCAGCTGATAGAAATCATCACAGCAAACTCTGCTCCTCACTCCAACGATATTTTCTTAGGGGACTTCAATCTTCACTGGTTAGACTGCAATGATATTCAGGTCAATTTGTTCAGAGTCTTCCTAGAAGATCAATCCTTGGTTCAAGCATGCAATCTACCAACCCACACGAAAGGCTCTACACTTGATTGGATCATCTCCACAGAAAAAGCTGTTGATACAATTGCGATCATGCCCTTGTGACTGGTCAGATCACCACATTATTACCTTCCAAGTACCATACATAAAGGGAAAAATCCTCACAATCAATCAAACCCAGACAATGGGTCTGTGACACCAAAGGTCTCAAAACGGAGAATCTTGTGGCACGATGTGAGAAAGAACTGCAACCTCCTAATAACATGGCAGACGTCGGCGAACTCACGGAACACTACATCACCACAATGACGAAAATAATTGATGACATAGCCCCTTTAAAACTCAAAAGAATACTGGACAAAGATAAAAACCCTTGGTTTAACGGATCCCTCAACGAAGAAAGACGGATACTCAGACTAACAGAACGGAAATGGAGACAACACCCATCCTCCACCCATCTAAAACTACTAAGACAGGCCAGAAACGCCTATAATAAAAGTATTCTAAAATTTAAAAAAAAGACTTCTTTAGAAGAGAACTGGATAATGCAAAAAACAGACAGAGGAAACTCTTCGAACTATTAAAAGATCAATCTAACAAAACGTCCAAATCATCTCTAATAGCTCCAAAATCGAAAATCAGCTGTGAAGAATTCTCTTCCTTCTTTACAGCCAAAGCCAACTCCCTGCAGATCGAGCTCAAGAAAGCCGCGGAGAACCCTTTGATCCAAAAGAGCACTCCAGCTAAGCTTCAGTCTCAACCCGCTCAGTCAATGCCGAACAATAATGCTCTATGGTCAGAATTCAAGTTATATGAACACAAAGATATTGTCAAAACCCGATTGACCATAAAACCGAACAACCATTTCAATGATACTCTCCCCTCAAAATTCTGGTCTACAATCAACCACTTGCTCATCCCCTCATCAACCAAGATTATTAATGATTCGCTATCGCAAGGCTCATTACCAGTCTGCCTAAAAACGGGGCAAGTCATTCCAATCTTTAAAAAAAACACCCAGAACCCCTCAGACCCTAATAACTTTCGACCGGTAACAAACATTCCCATGCTAGCCAAAGTCCTGGAAAAATGAGTTCAACAACTGAGCCAACACATTTCTGAATTCAAACTTCTGAACAACTGCCAATCGGGGTTCAGACCAAATCACAGTACTGAAACAGCAATTCTTCACATTAGTGGTCGACGTTCTACTTGCCCTAGACCGCAATAAAACTTGTCCCCTAGTACTGCTCGACCTTTCGTCCGCATTCTACACGGTAAACCATGTCAAAATACTAGACCGGCTGGAGGAAAGGATGGGATTATCGGGCACAGTCCTAGATTGGTTTAGATTCTTCTTAGAGAACAGATTGCAAAGATTCATGGTGAACCAAATACTATCAGCATCATCCCCTAACCTTATTGGAGTACCACAGGGATCAACACTATCCCATTCTCTATTCAATCTATATGTAGAACCACTTACAGAAATTTTAAAGCAGGCAAACATCTTCTTTCACGTGTATGCAGATGACACACAGCTATATATCAAGATTACATCGCTGGAAGAGGTCAACATCATGAACCTGGCATTAAAGAGGACCGTTCATTGGCTAACTAATAATCACCTCAAGCTTAACCCGCATAACAGAATTCCTTCTGATTTCCCCCCAGAAAAGCTCAGCGAGGATAATGGAATGGACCAAGTTGATCACTGCGCTAAACTGTACTCTGAGTCTAGTGGACTCAACCAGTCTCTTAGAATTACGCTAAATAAGAACCTGAACATGCGATCCCACATTAACACGATGGCTAAAAATGCCCGCTTCCATCTGAGCTCTCTTAGAAAACTGAAACCATTCATAGCTACATCAGACCTCAAAACGGCAGTTCAGGCATTAGTCATCTCGAGGGTTGAATACAGATGCACAACGTTATCAGGACTACCCAAGATTTCAACAGCCCCGCTGAAAGCTTGCCTCAATGCGGCCACAAGACTCATAACAGGCTCCAGAAAGTTTGACCACATCACCCCACATCTGAAAGCGCTTAACTGGCTACCTTACGAAGCAAGAATCCAACTAAAGATGGCATGTATCACACACAAAGCGATACACTACAAAACACCACTATACTTAGCCCAGAAAATCACATTATCTGGAGGCAGCATTCTCTCGGAGCAATGGAGACCTCTTACTGAAGCCTTCCCTCTTCCGAAAGAAGAGAACTTATGACAGAGCATTCTCTGGTGCTGCACCAAGAATCTGGAACTTACTCCCCCCCTAGCATTAGAAGGATCTCTTCCACTTCAGTTTTCAAAAAAGAAGCTAAGACTTTTCTTATGAGCAAATTCCTCCCATAATAACAGAAGACCAGGCACTGTCAGGATACTTTCTAGATCACGTACTATGTTAACACTAATCGATCTCTAGTAATCATTAGGACATGTATGTATGTTGTTGTAAGCACAAATGTCTCAATCTCTCAAATTGATTATTTACGATTGTTACTGTTGCTTAAAGGTTGTGTCAAATCTGCTATTGAAAGTTCTAGGCTTTGGAATTGTGAAGCGCTCGGATACCCTAATTGGGTCATGTCCGCACTATATAACACACTTAATAAAAAAAAATAACTATCATTTTTTGAAATTCCACATTAGCTTTAGAATTTGGATGTAAGAAGGGATGCTACCTGAATATGTAATGCACCTATAAGCACTTTAAAAGTAGGACTAAAAGGTCTAAACCCAAATCTAGTACAGAACAAGCATACAATACATCAAAGAGAGCATTTATGACATGTAACCAACACACTTATGATAATACAAACCTAGGCTTTCCCTGGACATTCAATAGCATTCTGCAGTTAACTACACAAAACACTGCATTTTTTCAATTTAATTATGAATGGTCATACTAACAAAGCACGCCATTTACAAACCCTCCCTTTCACTACAATCAACTCATCATGGCACCAAAGCCAAATATTTTGGAAAGCTTTCTAAATTAACAGTATTGTCACGTAACACACCATCAAACACACTATAAACACAGATAGAATAGGATGACCGTAACACATCCTGACAAAAACAACACTGAACTGACCTGCGATGCATAAATAAAAAAAGGACAGCACTCAGCAGAGCACTGGACAATTGACCAAGCAATCCCCAACTGAGAGAAAAAACTAACGTCCTTCAGAACACCTGCCCAAAGACATAAAAAAAACCACAAAGCTCACTCCAGATCGAACTAATTTCTCATTCACAGAAACTCAGAGAAACTATACCAAAATGTACCAGTGAAAATAACTCTAATGAGCGCACATTACCATACACCAACAAAAACAACACATACTATGAAATACTGATTCCTCCAGTTCCAGCGACAGTCTTTCCAGATCTGCACAAAAGGGCATCTAAATAACAAATGGGCTAAGATGCCATAACAATAGGAGTTCGCACTACACAATGTGAATGAAATAACAGTGCAACATAAGGAGGAGAACATTAAATAGGACATGTCTAACATAAAATGTACAACCCATCACCACAGAAACCTTTGCAGGGCACAGCTTCTTTGGTTTCTTCTAGAGGACATAGCCCACCTCTTAAAAAGAGATGACCCTAATCTATGAATGTCCGCAGGGTTTTTGCCCTGTGGAGGAATCAAACGTTTTTAAAGTTCCCCCGCTATTCTACTAGAAGCTTTAGCGTGAATCAGGCACCTCAATATTGCCTACCTATTTACAAGTTGTTGACATTTTCTTTTTTTTTTTGGCATAGGTATAAACAACACAAATCTATGTGAATGACAACATTGTTGCCATCACAACGTTCCTTCCTTCCCTGTCAGACAAGAGTTGGCAACAGGTGAAGAATCAACTAGGTTTATGTTAATTTATAGCAACCAGATTCCAGTGGCTCCCTTTCCCTGTGGACACTGCTGACCAGATCAGAGAAGAAACACAGCAGTAAAGAGACCTAGCAAGGCAGCTAGAAGGTGGGAGTCTGTGGTATGAGGAGTCTGGGTCATCCTGAGTGAGAAAGGCTGAAAAACAGATATAAAACTGAGCTGATTCTCAACCAGGCATTAACAGGCAGAGGCGATGACGGCAAGAAGGACATGGGCAGAATAGGCATTGGGCATGATGGAGATCACAGAGGGAGAACATGAATCCAGGAGAGAATCTCCAGTGCAATTAAAAAAAATACAGAAAAAGCTGGGAACTTGGTGCAAGCATGACACCGGCGTAGGAAAAGATAAGGGGGTGTTCCTTCAATGAATTCACCTACAACCAAAAATGTTAGCACTATACAGAAAGTACTATAGCTTCCTACTATCCATTGCCAATTTTACATCAATTACGCACATGTAAGAGAGGGTTTTATTGATAGTGAGGTTGATAATTTATACTATAGTATGGAATATCATAAAACAAATAAAATAGAAATCGTTACTGTGAAACTGAAAACCAGGAGGAAGTCTTCCTCCAGGAACCTGCTAGATCCAAGATAATGCGAGATGGTCAAACACTGTTTTGCAACTCGGAGGCAGAGACAGCTAAAGTTCTTAAAAAATGGCATGGATGACAGTAAAGACATATGTGCTAAAAACTTTTACATAAACAGCAGCTGACTGGGGTGGGGGGGGGCCGCAGGACAAATCTTGCTGATCCTACATGGACTTCTATTGGACCAGTGGGGTGAACTTTATTAAACTGCACGAATTGGTTGGTTGCACGTCACTTGAGGTTCAATAATGATTGTGGCATTAGATGATAAGTGCACTAGTCTTATTGCCTGCTTCTCTTGTTCCTATTTTTCTTCTTAGTTTCTTTTGTGCTTTCATGCCATTTCGGTGGGGACGAGGGCTGCATGGGGGGATGGTAGGGTGCACATAATGTAGACTGTCTGGGGGACTGACAGACCCTAACGGTGGGATGATTAATTTCCCCAACAATTGGGTGGTGGGGCGTTTGGGAGGGGGGTATTTGGCTTCACTTTTTGCAATGCTTGGATTTGATTTACTGGGCTGGCATAATGGGAAAAAGTTACAAAGTTTATGGGTTTTCTTGGTTTGTGAATGATTTTATTTAAATTTCTAGAGCGCACGAATGCCTTTATGTATCTTGGCGCTAACATACACCATTTTTCTAAACCTGAGAGACCACGGGAAGAGGAAGACTAAAGAGAAAAAGAGAACAGCCAGGTTTTCTATTGCTTTCGGAAACTTGTCATATTAGACATTTAAGGTGCATCGGCATTCTATTCCAAAGTTGGCAAGTGGAGAGGACAAAGCTTCTGCCACCCTACGAAACTTTCTTGATTTTAGGGACAATGACTGATTTCGAGGATGCGGATCGCAACATCTGACTTTTTTGTGGATAGCAGAAATCGGAATTCTCTGTAGTGAACTTACATTATGGCTCAATTGAAGTTAAAGAGTTGGAATGTGGCTGGCTTCATTTGCCCTATGAAGCGTTGAATGGTTAAAGAGGAGTTTTCTGCTTATAAACCTCATACTTCATGCCCAACAGACTCATATGGCCTATAAGGATCGTTCTCTCCTGAGGCAATTAGGGCATGATAAGATCATAAGAACTACTCTGTGAAGTGCTATTCGGGAGGTGGCTATATTAGGTTTGAACCAACTGGAATATACTGCTTTTCGAACTGCCTCCGACCCCAGATTCAGATGGGAGATTGCGCAATTGTCAGTTCGCTCTAGAGTACGGTCTGTGGTGTATACGGCCCGAATTTTTATGACCCCGGGATGTTCGATCAGCTAAACCTGGACCTTTTGGATTGGGCGGGGGATTTGCGACTTTTGAGGGACTTTAATTGTATTCTTATTTATTCAATCGATACTACTAATCATAAGGCTTAGCCCCATATGGGTAAAACAAAGGCCTCCATTTTTTAGATACTACTGGTGCACGGTTTAGTTGATACATGTAAGACACTTCACCCTACGATCCCCGGCTACATGTACTACTCAGTCCCACACAGGCAATACTCTAGAACAGATCTAATTTTTCTGCCTCAACAGCAGTTTTAATGGGCTGCTATGGAGGTATGCCCCTAGATCACTTCGGACCACAATCTGTTCCTGTTCACAAAACGGCGGCCTGGAACTCTTCAGGAAGAGCGTTTTACTTTTTCTCTGTCACTTCTCTCTAATTCTGCCTTCAGAGCTTGGCTAACAAAAGAATTGAGAGGATTTATAGCGGACAATCAGGACACCGCCCCGTTACATATTATATGGGACACTATGAAGGCTTTTATCAGGGGGGTAATTACACAATTTGTTTTGGAGGCTAATAAGACTGAAAGAGATATGGTCTCTAAGTTGCGTACCCAGCTATCAGAGTTAGAGGTTAAAACACACACTGGCTGTTAGGAATAAAAAACTGACCGAGTGCTCGATTTATTTGGAACTGGCGAACCTCAGATGCATTCTTGACAGAGGTCTCTGTGAGAAAATCATGATTAAGTTCCACAACAACAAGACTCTCCAATATGAGTATGGAGAACAGATAGGTTGAGGGCTGGCATTTCGGACTGCCGAAAGGAGGCACAAAAATACCATTAAATGCATTAAGGATAAGGAGGGTCCCCTCCATTATGGCATACAAGCCAGTTTAGTGATTTCTATAAACAAATTTATGGTCAGCCAGCACAAACCTCACAGTGAGCTATTAATGAGTATATACAGAAGGCCCGCCTACTACGACTGGACCAACATCAGACTTTAGGTCTGGAGGGGGATATCACTATTTAGGAATTAGAGTATGCAATAAAATCTCTTCCTTCTGGCAAGGCAGCAGGGTAAGATACTATTCCCCTGGAGTTCTATAAGATATTTAGTGAAACACTTCTTCCTCTATTTATGAGGTTAGCATCTTATATTGATAGAGCGGGAAATTGCTCTGGAGTCTTGAAAGTCCACCACTTTAGCTGTTTTTCTTAGGAAGGATAAGCCTCCTCGGGAAAGGGGATGATATCGACCTATTTCTCCTATCAATCCAGAAGCAAAATTATTTGCCGAAATTTTAGCAGTCAGGCTGGCCGCACTTTTGCAACATATTGTCTCTTCACAGCAGCATGGATTCGTTCCCGTTAGGGATACTACCAGCCATAAGAATATTGGAGTCGGTGGGCGTGGCCTGAGGCGTCAAGATGGCGGTCGCACTCTAAGAGTGCTCCGGACCCCCTCCGTCATCCGCCTGCTATCCGCCCTTAAACGGCCATCCTCGCTGTCACCGAGAGCCCCCTGCTCCCTCGGCAGTGCTCCGGTTCGGCTGCCTGGCAGATTGGACCCCCCGGCGCCTTGGTTTGACCTCCCTGACTCGGAGGCCCCGGATCCAAAATGGCGGCCTCCCGGGCGACCTGCTTCTGAGCTGAGGTCCCTCCTGCCGGTGGGCCGTGCGCGGCATCTACAAAGCAGCGGCCCCACGGAGGGGCCGCCCGGGGCCGTGAGGAAGTGATCGGCGGTGACGACCGCGACCCGCCCGCACGGGAGGCTCCCTACTACCCTCCCTGAGGCTTGCTGCTGCGGAGGACTCGTGGAGGTCGGGGTGCTGCCGGACTCAGCTGCCGGTGTCGGGCATCGGCGTGAGTGCCCCCGGCCTTCCCTTCTTCCCTCGCTGATCCAGTCCCCACCGACCTTCTCATCGGAGGAGGGGCCTGCCCTGGCCGCGGCGCCGGCCCCCAGCATCTTGGCCCGCCGGGACGCTGCAGCCCCCGGAGGAGCCCGCATCCCTGCCTTCGGCTGTGTGGCCTGCTGCTCCGGCCTCCTCTTGATCTGGCGCCTGGGGCCGCCTGAATCCCTGCGGACCAGCGGTGAGTGGGGTGATCCTCGGGGGTGGCGTGGGGGGCAACGTGGCTGCTGTGAAGGCCCCCCTCTCCCCCCCTCCTCGCGCCTTGCTACCCTGTGCTGGGCCGCGCTGCTGCCCCGGGGAGGCCTCCCCCGACACCACCGACCCCGGCCACCATTGTCGGGTGGCGGTGTGAGGAGCCCGCCCGCATACACCGCTTCTGCCGGACCCGACTCACCATTGGCGGGGAGGCCCCGGGACGGCCCCCTCTCTTCTGCTGAGGCCCTTTTTCGGCGGACTGAGGCCCTCCTAGCGGGCGCGGACTCCCTACCGGCCTCCGTGACTACGCAGTGCGGAACACACCACCGGGCCCACTGCCGGACCCTCTCTGGCCCCTGCCCTCGTCCTGGACCTGCCCGCACCCCTATAGTCCATCTTCTGGGGGTGGTCGGCCTGCCCCCCCCCCCTCACGGCCCTCTGGCCCTTCTTTTGGACTGTGGGGAGGTGTGGCCCGCCGCCGCCCGCGGCACTGGATCCGGGGCCTCAACGAGGTGTTGGGTTGCCCGGGGGCGGAGGGGACTGGCCTGGTCGCCCAGGCCTGAGTGTTGACAGTCTGGGTGCGAGGGGCCCTCTTTCCCCCCCCCTCTCTGCAGGGACTGTTGGCCCACTTTTCTCCCCCCTCTGTCCGCACGGAGACCGGACTTCATCCCGGGTGGCGATGGGCAGGACCCGCACCGTGCAGACCCCTGGCCCTCCAACCCAAACAACAATGGACCAATATACCACGACCAACCGGGGCCCTGAGGGAGGAACGCCCGGTCCTCACGCCCCCGTGGGGGGGGGACCTCTCCACCATCCTCCAGGCGATTGGCGCATCACAGGCCTCAGTTGAGGCTAGGATAGGCGAAGTGAGGGTGGACGTAGCCCTCATTCGCCAATTCCTGCACAATGCAACGGCACGAATTACGGAGACGGAGTCCCGCGTCTCCACAGCCGAGGATGACATAAGCCAACTCAAGACTCAGGTGGCCCACCTCCAGACCCAGACCTTGGAGCTCCACCGTCGGGCCGAGGACGCGGAGAACAGGTCGAGGAGAAACAACCTACGCCTCATTGGATTTCCCGAAGGGGTGGAGCAGGGCCACGCGGACACATTTGTGGAGACCTGGGTCCGCTCTTGAATGCCCAAAGACTCCCTTTCCCTTTGGTTCGCGGTTGAACGCGCCCATCGTTCCCTGGGCCCTCGCCCTCCCCCCGGGGCTCCAGCCCGGCCCATCATTCTTCGGGTCCTCAGCTTCCGAGATCGGGATGCTATCCTCCGAGCGGCTAGAGCACAGGGCCCACTGGCGTTTCAAAACAGCAAGATCATGGTTTTCCCGGACTACACTAGGGAGGTGCAGGCCCAACGTCGAACTTATGATGAGGTCAAGCAGAAGCTCCTCAACCTGGGCCTTCGCTATGGTCTCCTTTTCCCGGCCCGGCTTAGAGTGCTGTTCCAGGACAAAGCACTCTTCTTTGAAACCCCCCAGGCGGCCTGGACCTGGCTCACGGAAGAACGTCCCCTCCAGGGCCAACGGGTCTCCTCCCCACCGCGACGAGAACAAACACGACCCCGCCGAGACACGCCCAAGCCTCAACGGCGCCGCGACAGGTCCCGTAAGCAGGGGGACCGCCGCGATGGGGTCTCCAGATTGCCGGATGCTGTGTCCCACCGGTCCCTCCCCCGGGCGCTATCCCCAAGATCGGTTGCCTCCAGCTAGGGGGCTCCCTGAAGGACCTGAGCCGCATCCCAGACCCCTCCAAGACCCCACGCCCTGCCATATCGGACTCATCAAGGAGCCCGGCTCTTCGAGGATCTGTGGATGACGAGGGAGCTTGAGCCCAGAGACCCAGAACATGGGGGTCCACACATTGTCTTTCCGAACTGCTCTCGGTGACAGCACAACAGTTCCAAATGTATTTCCAATTGTCACGAATCTTACATCCTACTATATGGAGGGGTCCATCTACGTTAGGTTCACGTCCTGCTAACCGTTTTAGCTTAGCTTCTGGACCGATTACTGTTGTTTTAGGGTGTTTCTCTTTCAGGGCGACAGATGCTTCACCTGTGGAAGTGTAGGGTGGGGGGTGTTGGGGGCGAGGGAGGGTGGGTAGACCGTTGTCTCCCAATTGGTTTCTGTTTTTGGCCGCCTATGGGCCGCTGTTTTTTGTTTTGGATAGCCTTTTCAGCACACATGCCAATGGCCCCGCTTCACGCTTTCTCGGAATATATGGGCCTCATTCTCGAATCTCCCCTGAGATGAGACGATGCTCCCCATTTTACCTATCAGCGCAACGCACACGCCCACCATTACGTCAGCCCCTAGACCGCTCCTGGTTCCCAGATCCAGTCCTTCCATCCATGTGCCGGGGGGTTACTCCCCCCGAGGCACTGGCCCCTTGGCCCCTTAACCAGTGCCCTGATGTCCATCCTTCCTAGACCCCTCCACGTATTATCGTGGAACGTGAATGGCCTCCTAGATCGGATCAAAAGAACAGCGGTGCTCCGCAGTGCCCAGCGCCAAACGCCGGATATCCTCTTCCTGCAAGAGACACATCTTATGGGGACTCACTGCACTCTCCTTACCCGATATGGGTTTGATAGGGTCTGGCACTCTGGCTACGCACGGGGATCCCGGGGGGTGGCCATCTTGATGCGCAGGGGTTTTCCCTTCCGACTGACAAGGGTGGAGACTGATGTCCAGGGATGCTCCATCGCCGTTACGGGTAGGGTCGAGGGGTACCCTCTAAATCTCCTCTGCACATACATTCCTCCCACGATACAACCCACAACCCTCAAACGCCTTACGACGCTGATTTCGACTTTCTCCCAGGGTCTGACGGTCGTTGGGGGCGACTTTAATGCTGTTCTACAGCCACTGCGCGACTCAACGGGTACTCCCTCAGTGACTCGCCTTGCCTCCGCTAAGCGTCTCTCCGACTGGTCCGCTGCTCTGGGCCTCTGCGATGTATGGAGGTTATGGAACCCCCGACTGGACCAATATACCTATACCTCAGCGGCGCACCATACCCATTCTCGCATAGACCTACTACTGTTGCCTGCCCTCGACTGCCAAAGTGTGACTGGGGTGGCTATTCTTCCCCGCGGCATTTCCGACCATTCTCCCGTCTCTCTCCGTCTCGGGCGACCCACTGAGGGCATCCGCACGGTCTGGCGGATGAACGCTTGGTTTTTGCAGGATGCCGACTTTGTGGAGCACCTCCGGCGGGAACTTGAGCACTACCTAGCCACTAATGTGGGCTTGGTCCCCTCCCCAGGCACCATCTGGGAAGCCGGTAAGGCCACGATGCGCGGCGTAGCACGGGGGCTGATCCATGCACGACACGCGGCCCAAAACGCCCGCTTGTTGCAGCTAGAGGCCCAGGTGGCTCAGTTGGAGGCAACCCACCCTACTCCAGACGATGCACCTTCCTCCCGACAACTCGCTCTCCTCCGTGAGGAGATTTGCCATATATCCCTAGAATCCGCCAAAACGCTTTGGCGATCCTCGGTGGCGCGCGTGTACGGATGGGGGGACAAGAACGGGAAGCTCCTCCACAGTCTCGTTTCATACCCCAGAGCCAATCGTATCATTCCCGAGATCCAGGACGGAGCTGGTACCCATCACCTCTCCTCCCGGGCCATAGCTCAGTCATTTGCGGAATACTATGCCCGTCTCTACGAGGCCCGGCCCTTGGAGGCCCCAGTGGCCGAGCTGCTTTCCAAGGCCTCTATTCGGCTGCCCAGCCTCCCCCGAGCAGTCTCGGAGACGCTTGATCTCCCCCTCACCCCGGAGGAGGTGCACAAGGCCATCACTCTCCTGCACTCTGGTAAGACCCCCGGCCCAGATGGCTATCCCCAGGAGTATTATGCGGCATATCGGGAGTTGTTGGTCCCGCACTTGGAGCTGTTCCGCCACGTGGTAGAAGCAGGTTCCTTCCCTGCAGAGACAGATGTGGCCACCATAGTGGTGATCCCCAAGACGCAGCCGCCCTCACTCGCCTGCGCGGACTATCGCCCCATCTCCCTCATCAATACAGAGGTGAAGATTTTCGCCACGGTTCTGGCGCAACGCCTTCGTCCCCATCTGCATGACTTGGTCCACCCAGACCAATGTGGTTTTATGCCCGCCCGTAGTACTCGGCACTGTATACGCCGCCTTCACCTCGCCCTCGCCCACCGCCAGTCGCTTACCCCGTACTTGGCTCTGCTTCTCATAGATTTCGAGAAGGCATTTGATACCGTTGACTGGCGTTATCTGGAGGAGATCCTGGAGCTGATGGGTTTTGGTCTCCCCTTCAGGAGCTTCATCCACGTCCTATATTCCAACCCCACGGCGCGGGTCTTGGTCAATGGAGCGCTCTCCGAGGCATTCCCCATCCGGAGAGGCACCCGTCAAGGATGCCCGCTCTCACCGCTCCTGTTCGCCCTGGCGATGGAGCCTCTGGCCCGGCTCGTCCGGGGAGACCCTCTCATCCGAGGGTAGGAATGGGACCCCTCTCGAGTGGACAAAATGGCCCTCTACGCGGATGATGTCCTTCTCTTCCTGGCGGACCCTGAGGTCTCCGGCCCACGGAGCATGGAGGTTCTCCTTGCCTTCGAGCAGGTCTCGGGCCTGCGCCTCAACCCGACAAAATCCACGCTGGTCCCTCTTCACCCGTCCCGATCCTGCTTAGATTGGCAATCCACCATCCCCCTGCGGCGACAATCCTTTAAGTACCTGGGGATCTGGGTGACCCTGCTCCCAGAGCTCGAGTGGGCCCTTAATCTCACGCCCTTGGTCAACAAGACCAAGACGGACCTCAAACGATGGCAGTCTCTCCCTCTTAATCCCCTAGGCCGTAGCGCCCTTTTTAAAATGATGGTTCTTCCCAGTTTCCTTTATATTCTCCAGAATATAACCCTTCACCTCCCAGGGAGCTGGTTCCGAGAGCTTGATGGCTTACTTACCCGATTTTTGTGGTGGGACAGACGACCACGGATGGCGCTGGCTCACTGCCGGATCCCTCCGTATGACGGTGGTATGGGGGTGACTAGTCTACATCTCTACTACTTGGCCACTAAGCTCATTGTGGTCCACGACTGGTTTGCCGGCGGCTGGTCCGACCCGGCATACCGAGTTGAGCTCCAAAAACTGGATTTCCCACAACTCCAGGCGTACTTGTATGGGGCTCCGATACCCCAAACCCTTCCCCCCCTTACCAAATGCCGTCTTTCTGGCCTGGCGCACCGCCCTGCGCCACACGAAATGGAGCCGGAAACTTACCCAACATACGCCCTTATGGCATGGAACTTGGCTGCGGGAGACTTCTTCCCTACGGGACTTTGATCACTGGGACCGCCTGGGGATTTCACTTCTTGGGGATGTCTGGACAGGGGACCACATCAGGACCTTCACGGACCTGCAACAACGCTACTCCCTTCTCCCCTCCCAGTTTTACCGATACCTACAGCTACGACACGCCCTCACTGTGCACATCCCGTCCCCCACCTCCCTTCCTGAATTTAGTCCGCTTGAGGCACAAGTGATGATGGGAAACCTGGGTAACGGGGGGGTATCAAGGATTTATCGCTCCCTAGTGAATAACGGCCCCGCATCCCTGGACTCACTGCGCACCCGCTGGGAGGGTTGGTTGGGCCCCTTAGAAGACGAAGACTGGCGAGATGCACTGATGGCCCCCAGGACCCTCACGACCTCCTCTAAATTACGTTTGGTGCAAATATATTACCTACACATGGCATATCTCACCCCCGAACGGCTGCACAGGGCACGACTGCGGCCTACCCCGAACTGCACACGTTGCGACCACTCCCCCGCTGATTTTTACCACATGACCTGGCAATGTCCCACCCTTACAGCATTCTGGACGGGGGTGGAACTGGAGCTCACATTGGCCCTGGGGTGGGAGATCCCCCATGACCCGGTGCGCCTGCTTCTGGGGGTGTTTGATGGCCTAGGTGGCTCACGAGCCGACAAGCGTCTTTTGGGCACTGCGGTGGCTGTGGCCAAAAGGGACATTGCAGCACTATGGTCTCATAACAAACCCCCTACAGTGCGGAGATGGAAACGAGGGGTGGACTGGTGCGGATCTCAAGAGGAACCTCTCTTTGAGGCCAGAGGCTGTCCTGATCTATTTCGAAAAATTTGGGGCAAATGGTTCAACCTCATATCATAACCAATGTGGAGGTCTTAGGTGTGGGGACAAACTTATAGGGGCTCCTGGGACAACGAGTGGGGAGGTGGGTTTGTGGCTTTTCTCTCTTGCTATGTTTCCACAAGCTACTGTGCGGACACTGGCTGTCGTTGTATTATTGTTGTGGTTTCTCTTAAATGTCAATAAAAAATTGATTATCAAAAAAAAGAATATTGGAGTCAGACTGTTCGATGTAGCTACAATTATTGGTAGCAGGGTGGTCATGATTTTATCTGACGCCGAAAAGGCATTTGATCGGGTCTCCTGGCCCTCTCTTTAGTCAGTCTTGTCTGCAATTGGAATTGGACAACGATTTATATCTCAGGTTAGGTCTTTGTATAAAGATCCCATGGCCAGACTGATCATGGACTGTTATAGCGCATCACTTTTCCACATATACAGGGGCACGCGACAGGGCTGCCCACTATCCCCGTTATTTGCCCTTTATATTGAACCCTACCTCTAAAGGCTTATTTCTAATCTTCTGATTCAGCCGGTCGTTTTTAATGGGTTAGAACTGAAGTTTAATGCAGATGATGTGGTAGTGCATTCTTCACACCCCCTCAAAGATATCGGCTAAATCTAAGAGGGAGATAAGTTTGGAATGGTGTCTGGCTACAAGTTTAACCTTGGCAAGACTCAGATCTTGCTTCACTATTATTCTGAATGCCCTGTTCCTGGTATCACTCCAGTAGCTACTTACCTTGGGGTTAGATCTGTGCCAATACAGATCGCATAATGGGGCTGAAATATGAATCCTTCTAGAAGTCTGCTAGTCTGAAATTGCGATCATGGAGCCGTCTTCCACATAATAGGGTTATGCAATAATGTTAAAATGAACATTCTTCCCAAATTTCTTGATCTTTTTGCTCTATTCCGCTGCGAGTGCCGGACTCATACTTTAATCAACTCGAGGAGGTCAGTTTTATATGGGACCTATAAAAGAGCCAAGCGGGCAATACGCCTTATGAAATTATCATCTAATCAGAGCAGTCTGCTACTTCCCGATTTTAAGCTATATTTCTGGGTAGCTATTGGAATGCGTATTCGGAATCTACTTACATATAATGATCCTAATTCTCTAGTGATGGGTTACCAACTGGCTCTGGGCTCTGACTTTAGGTTACTTCTCTGCAGACGGTCAGACCCAAATTATTTTAAATGGGTGCGGTTTAAGTCTATTAACGATATTCATCGGATCTTGGGGGAAATCTGTTCTAAATATGCCATGCCATATATACATCTGTAAACTCTATTGTGCGGCAATCCTGATTTTTCACCTATCGTCCACGACACAGTGACCAAGCGGTAGTTTACATTAGGTTTAAAATCTCTGAGCCAGCTTTTTGACACAACTGGGCTGTATACTTTCTCGGCTCGCCAAGCACGTTATAGCCTTCCACAACAATCTTTCTTTAAATACCTACAGATTTGCGATTATTTACTACATAGACAGGTAAACCTAACCGATTGGGGCGGCTTAGATATTTTGAAGTATTTCTATACAACTCTAGGTAAATTATCAATCAGAATAATTTACAAAATTATGACTGCATATCGGGAGGATGCGCGGCTTTTGCTTGCGGCAAACTGGAGTAAACAGCTTGGCAAGGACATTTCAGTAGGTGACATCACTGATGCATTGGACATCGTGAATCAAACCTGTTTTTTCTGTTAATCTTAAAATGCAACAATTAAAACTATATGCATGCTTTACTATACTCCATAGAAGATCTGCAGACGGGCCGGGCACCATTTGATAATAGGACTAGCTGTTCCAGGTGCGGCACTTATTCTGCTGCTATTGTTCATATGTTTGTTGAATGTTCCTTGCTTATAAACTGTTGGTCTGCAATTTTCTAACATCTCTAGCTTCATCTGGGGTATGACGTGCAGTTAACCAAGAAAGATGTTTTGATGACTTATAAAGGCATCATCAACCCTAGAGATTCAGCAGTAGTCGTCGATTGTCATCGCCCAGCTAAGCATTTCCAGAGCCTGGATTGATCCTATACCTCCTACTGCTTTGGAATGGTGGTCCAGGTTTAGCCAAATTTATTAACTAGAAGCAGCTATTCTTAAGACCAAAGTGTTTAAAGGCCGCTGACGCCTTAGGAATATTTGGGCCAGCCTTTTCATTGATCAGTAAGCCTACAATTTTGTTTCTATTTTTCTGTCTTAATTAACAGAAAAATTAATCTGATATATTATTTTTACATGTTGTTCAAAAGACTGGTGTTGTAAAAGAAATTATGTTACTCAATTTTTTTTTTTTTTTTAAACTAAAAAACCCATTCAAAGGAAAAGAAATGAATACAAGTGATATTTGGCCGAAAATAAGAAAAAAAAATACAGCGAGCAGATACAAAAATATTAACTAAACTAGAAACAAAAGGAAATTATGGAGCCATGGAGAAGAATCGTCCCAGTTAGAAAAGAAATGTTTAATGTTAGAAGAAAAAAAAAGTGATAGGGAGACAAAGAAAAATGAAGTTGGGGTAGGGAAATGGTTAAGAGAAGTAATGAGGCTAATGGGCTCCCCCCAAAAAACAAGTAAATCGGAGAAGAGGAACAATAAACTAAATTAACAATTGGGAGAACGAGGGAGTGGGGCTAAGAATGCCTCCCCAAACAAAAAAAAAAGAAAGGATGGGAGAAAAGAGGAAAGTGAGTTGTGAGAAGGAATGTGGGAGAGGAAAAGAACAGGCATGAGGGATGGTTGGCTAAGGGGGTAACATTTCTTTCCCCCAAGAACTTCCATTTTTCTAAACAGACACAGGCAAAACCAATACGTCTGGATTTTAATGTGCTAGCGCATATAACATTTGCACATTAGACGAAAACAAACAGGAGGCAGCCAGCAGGGGCATACAATGAGGGCTATATTGATAAAATAGTTCAGCATTTAGCCCAATGTAATCACAAGGCTGTATGTGGAAGGGTACACCGAAACAGCTAACAGCATTAGGTGAGAGATGAATGCTCCACAAATTATCAAACCAATAGCTGAAAGAGGATGGTCAAAGAAAGCCAATAGTTAAAAAGAGGGGACCTAAAGACCACCCTATGTATATTGTAAGCAACAGGTCATTTCGGGACCTGCACTTTAAAAAGTTAGTCCTAAAAACATGAAACCTCATTCACTGACGTACCACGGGAACTGGAGAAAGAATAAAGTGAAAAAGAAACAACTCAATCCCTGTAGAACAAGCATTGGCATAGCCAATAAGGTCTCGCCTTTGGGACCTTATAAGTGTTTAGCCAGAGCTATTGGCTTTGCCATTGTGTTCAAGCTATGTTGTAGAGCATTGTGGCTGCTGTGCAGCATGTTGAAAAGTTAGAATAAAAAAGTCTTATAAGCATTTTTGTTACCTTATAAATAACCAAGAAGACATTATGTACAACTGAACGACCTTATTCAAAATAAAATTAACATAAAAAATGATTTCTAGTTACCGCTGACCGGGCGGGCCGCCTACTGGCCTGGCTGATAACGCAAGAAGATAAGCGGGCCCCGATTGGCGCCATACGAAGACCGGACGGCACGCTAGTGCACACGCAAGGCGAAATACACAAGGTAATGACAGATCATTATACACAACTGTACCGCTCCCGAGGACGCTGCTCTGACAGCGACCTAGCAAGATTCCTAGACCAGGTCCAATTACCCACGGCCTCAGCTAACCAGCAGGCTGCACTCAATGGCCCTCTTACGTTAGATGAAGTTGGGGATGCAATCGGCGCTATGGCATCAGGGAAAACGCCGGGCCCGGATGGGCTGCCGGCCGAATATTATAAGGCTTACAGAGAGTCCCTAGTGCAGCCCCTCCACAAGCTATACATGACAGCACTGGAGGAACATACACTGCCCCCCTCGATGAGAGAAGCCTATCTGGTGTCTTTATTGAAACCAGGCAAGGATCCCACGACCCTTGGTTCCTACAGACCCTTGGCGCTATTAAACGTGGACTACAAACTCCTTGCCAAGATGCTGGCGGACCGATTGGCGCTAGTGGTACCGGGGTTAATACACACGGATCAGAACGGATTTGTCCCCAAGCGAAGCACATCATTGAACCTGCGACGATATTTCAGGGTGGCAACAGACAGTGTACACGCCTGGCCTAAGGCGGGGTGCCTCATGTTAGACTTAGAGAAGGCATTTGACTGCCTGGAATGGAGCTTTCTAGCGAACGTGCTATCGAAATATGAGCTCGGCCCGGACTTTCTTCAGATGGTTGGCCTACTCTACAGAGCCCCCACAGTCCGCGTGCGACTGGGACCGTATATCTCGGACGCCGTACCGGTGTGCAGGGGCACCAGACAGGGATGCCCTTTGTCACCCTTATTATTTGCGCTGGCCATAGAGCCGCTGGCGGCAAGATTGCGAGATGTGACAGGAGGGGGCATTCCGCTGGGAGACGCGGTGCACCATGTGTCCCTGTACGCGGACGACCTGCTGGTTTACGTGCGAGACATAAATAATATACCACCACAGCTGGCAACCATCCTTCAGGATTTCGCTGTCCTCTCGGGGCTCCGGGTAAGCGTGGGTAAATCCTGTCTCTATGCGTTTCGGGAGGGACTTCAGGACCCAGGGTATATGCTCAATGGTGCACAGGTACAATGGCAAGAATGTACGTTTCGATACCTGGGGATTCAGATCTACCGCCAACCCAAAGATCTGATGGATGGCAACCTGGGGAGGGCAGTGACGGCCATTCGGTCGCAAATGGGCTTCTGGGGCGCGCTCCCATTGACGGTCACAGGTAGAGTGGCGCTGACGAAGATGGTGATTCTCCCTCGGCTCCTGTACTACTTTGTGAATTTACCTCTCTACGTTCCGGCCGCCTTCTTCACTACGTTTACTAAACTGCTCCGGGATTTCATATGGGGGGCTGCACGACACAGGGTGGCGTTGACAAAACTGTACCTGCCAACTGACCAGGGGGGGGGCTAGCGGTACCTTGCTTTGAGCATTATTATCTGGCAGCCCAGATACAATGGATAGCCAGATGGCTTGCGGACAGAAACAGGAATGATACCGCAACCACACTACCATCGTATTCGTTAACACGCATAACCAGCCTCTTCCACCCAGCTGCTAGGGCTACGCGACCGGCACCGCTACTGCTGGCAGTGGCGTACCGGTGCTACCGTAGATGTCTATACCTCACAAGAGACGTCGTCCCTTATGCACCCACGATACCATTGGAGGGCTCCCTAGCGGCCAGGGGGTACTATCGGCGGTGTCCCTCGCGAGCTGGCGGGCAGCGGAGGTACAAACCCTGGGTGATTTATACAGGGACAGTGCGCTTATGTCATATGAATCCTTGGTGGTTGAAGAGGGGTTGCCGCCAGGGCAGTTTTTAATGTATCGTTCATTGTTGGCAACGCTTATGGGCAGATGGGGAGATATGCACACGGAGCCGGCCCAACACCTCACTATTCAGTATCTCCATGTTATGGGAAGAGGCAGACACCTGGTTCGCTGGTTCGCGTCGTCGCTCCGAATACATGTGGCGGTCAGATTAGATCCCCCTCCGCCAAAAATGGGAACTGGACTTAGGGCGACAATTAGCGGATAAGGAGTGGGAAAAGATACTTAGAAGCCCGGTGTGCATACCCAGGAACATGCGATTTCGAGCAAATACAATTATTTATTCTACACAGAGCGTATCTCACACCCGAACTAATAAATAGGTACTTTCATCGTGCGGACGCAGTGTTGCCCCAGATGTGACGAACCTGGAGCCGGGTTGATTCATATGCTCTGGAGCTGTCCCAACATACTCGCCTATTGGCGCGAAATCCGTGAGCTCTTGCAAAAGTGCACGGGCCGTGATTTGCCATTTGAATGGACGGTAAGCCTACTCCATCATTTCAAGCGAACCCCAACCACAAAGGTTACCTCTCGGTTCCTGGACTTGGGACTAGTGGTAGCTAAACGACTCCTGACCAAACGCTGGAAGCGAGAGACCCCCACATATACAGGCATGGCGGTACTCACTATTGGCGTGGGCTAAGGCAGAAGGCATCGCCCTCCGGCGAGAGGAAACACTGGGGTTACGACAGGAGCCCATGGCAGCCGACTGGGAGGGATTATATCGTAGTCTGCAAAATGGGGAGGAAGACCTTGCAGGGAGCCCATCCATGTAGAGAAGGAGTGAATGATGGCCAGCACACTGGCAGTACCTTGCTGTATTGTTCCTTACAAAGCTGTAATATGCGGATTGTCTGGGGTGAGGGTTGGTGAGGAGAGGCGCAGACAGTGTGGTAACTGCGGTTGTGTAGTCCCGGAGGGGAGGGGAAAACATTGAGGAACATTGCACATGGGTCGGTCAATGCTGCTGTTGTTGTTATTATTATTCTTATGTTGTCTCGACTTTGCTATCTGTTTAACCAGCCGCACTATATGAACTGAAAGGAACTTAAACAACGACATGTCGACAAAACACCTGGACTGCTCCACTAACCTCTGCCTGTACACGTTGGACCGCGCATGTTGGACCGACTTATTGTTAGCTAAGAGGCCCTGCAGATATCATTAACATGTAATGTAATACTCCACGCCTAAAACGGAGATCTGTATATTGAGGTATGGCGGAGGGATAGATAAGTACAATTGTATACCGATTGTCTGTTGCCTTTCATGCCTATGTTCATATGTACAAATACAATAAAAACAGATTCAAAAAAAAAAAAAATGATTTCTAGTTTTGGGATTATTTTCCACTACTGTGGCAGCAAAATTAAGATTTATTTTTATGGTGGGTTTACAGTGGCAGATGAGGTGTTATTATAATGTAGCACATGTTTTCAAATAGGGAAGCGTGTTTGCATAAAACGAGATGCACCTAAAGTGGAGTGTCGGTGACCCATGTTTACATGTGAAGTATGGGATGCACATGAAGCAGGGAACACAAAATCAGGGGTAACAGCCGAAATGGCTTAAACGTGAAAGCTGCTTAAACAAGCATTGGCCGCGCGCGAAAGTGAAAGCAGCGCGACGAGGCGGGGGAGGGGCGGAGGAGCGTGAAAGCAATTAAGTGAGAGGAAAGACAGATGGCGCCTGATCGGGCGCTGAAAGCTGGCGGTTGCGCGCGTGAACGCAAGCTGGTGGCCGGAAAAAGCCTCTTTGGTAGCATTTTCAAAAGCCCCTTACTAAATATCTCGCAGTGCATGCGCGCTGGCTCAGCGACACCTAAAAACGGGGTAATCCCCCCACACTTTCTATATTTCCATATTTTCACAGACATCCAAACCTATACATTTTAACTTCGACACACACTTTTACATATGTGTTTCAAATAAATGTATCACAGTCACACTCTCGCATTTTATTTGTACAAGAGTAGCTACTTATATTTTTACATTTCTGTTTTTGTATGCTCTTCAGCACGCTGAAGCACATAGGAGTTAGGTCTGCGCTTTAAAAACAATTACATACAAGTAAAAAAAAAAACTAAAATAAAGTAACGAAGTTGAATCAAGTGCCCTGCATTGTCTGCGACGATACATTCAAAGCTCGCTCATTTATTATTTGTTTACAAAGTTTGGACTTCTGGACACAGTGACTTGGGAGATTTGTTCCGTGTAGTTCTCCTTGCGGCCGCCTACACTCTGCAAAACGAAAAGTTCCCAAGGCCTGGCCTGCGAGGGCTCTGTGCAGGTGAGCAGGAAGAGATAGGTGGAGCAAGGGAGTGAACAACCCGACGGGAGAAGGAGGAGGAACTGGAAAGACAACACCGCGCTCCAGCCCAGGGCGAGGAGCCGCACAATGTGCTTGCCTCAGCAGCTCAGAATAGTTTCTCATTGAAAAAACATACACAAAAAAACGTAGGTGTGGCTTTCGCCTCGTCTCCCAGTGCCAAGCACCTGCCACTCTTCTGCCCGGTGCCACACGGACTGCACCTCTTGCCAGGGCATGAGCGGGTTCGTGCTCTGCACCCTCCTCGCCGGTCTCCCCGGATCCCAGCTGCCTCGCTGCGCACCGCGGATCTCCTGCCCACCTGTGGCCTGTAGGAGGTGCGACAGAGAGCTGAGCTCGGCGACTGTCCATCCCCCTCACCCATTCTTCAGCTCCATTCCCCCGCCAGGAATCCCCTCCCTCTCCGTTTGTTTTTCTTGGTGGCGTGCCACTCCGAGCCGGGGAGATGAGTGTGAACGGAGGCTCCACCACCAGGCTCAACACGCTGGGCCAGGAGCTGAACGGAGGGACCAGGTACGAGATGAATACGAGCAGCAGGTACGAGATGGGCGGCCATGGCCGCATGATGGGGCCCCCCCATGGGCGGCAGCATGGGGCCGCAGAAGGTGTAC
Source organism: Calotriton arnoldi (assembly GCA_963921515.1). Taxonomy (NCBI): domain Eukaryota; kingdom Metazoa; phylum Chordata; class Amphibia; order Caudata; family Salamandridae; genus Calotriton; species Calotriton arnoldi. Next base: position 281,781 of record CAWUFW010014979.1, on the reverse strand, counting down.
TACATGCAGCAGCAACAGCACAGCTACGACTCCAGCGGGGACGGCTACGGAGGAGTGTAAGAGCATTATGAACTGTGTGACCCTGTACAGACACACACGCCATGTTGTATCAACCGAGTTTAAACCCATGAAGTGTAATCCGGTGCTCTGAGCCCACCCGCGACTTTCATAGTTTGTAAACTGGGTCGGTCAGGCTATGGTAGAACATGAACTTTGTTACCTCTAGGAAGTATCCCTTCTCGCGGCGCTACGTGAGCTCCACCCGGTTACAAGTAGTTATCTTTTTCTCCCGGTGCATTCTGGTAGCTGTAGTTTTCCCCTTTCAAACAAAAAATGATTAGTAGAAGGCATTGATAAAAAAAACAAGTGAGGTCAAACACAGCGCCGCCTGCACAGATAGACACAACACGGACGGGCGGGAGAGACAAGTGAGGCCGCTACGCAGTATCAGCGGTTGCACGGCTGCTTTCAAAACAAGCCGCGAGTGGTGCGCGAGAGAGCGCGCGCGCTTGTGTGAGGGAGCAGGCCATCTGTTTTGCATTATGGCGCACGAGTCTGGGCACGATAATGCAAAACAGATGTCAGCCGTGCGGGTAACCACACAGAAAAGGCCATGACGCACGAGCGTCTGGTCAGCTTTCTGAAGCCCCTACAATAAGTCTCGCGCTGCGCGAGCAGTGCTACGCACTGCAACACTAGGCGCGAGACCTAAAAACCAATGGAGACCCTATTTCGAAAGTAAGTGCAAGTTACACGTTACAGAAACATGAGACAATTTAGAAAAATAAGATTCTTTGAAGAATTGGTTTCTAGGAAATTGTAACATGACATTTGCCTTCAAAATTCTAATTAAACAGTTAAACATGACAAAGTCTTCTAATTGCCATTCTATGAAACATTTTTAAAAGGATATCATTTACAACCACTTCATATTCTGTAGGCCATTAAGATCTCTTTTCGTACAGTAAAAGGTTACTGCAACTGGGAGGAGGGCACAAAAATACCTTTCATGTTAAACTAAATAAATGAGAAATATTACCACGAAAGTCTCTAAAAGTTCCAATTACATTTTACGAGAATTAACGTGAATAATACACCCGGTTAAGTCATAGATGAAAGAAAGATTACCGAGGAAATAATGGTGCATTTTTCCTTTCTACATGCCAACAGCAAAACAATAATTATTCAGTTAGATGTTCAGAACTAGTGGAGTAAATGTTCGCTTCTGCACACCGGACTGACAGTCTGCCACCATAGGTTTTCTCCTGTTTTCAGTAAATATCAGACTTTTATGGCATTCGAAAGGAATTACAGTAGTACTCCTAGAAATCTAAGAATGCCACAGATATCTACAAGTATCTGAACATTGCAAAAGTTTTGGATATAGATTTTCAACTGGATTTATTCTGACTCCATGATGCAGATCTGTACGCATGCACATTTTTTACCCTAGGAAGAAAACGTTTTTCCTACATCCACAAGAAACATCAGGTGATCCTGGAAAGGAACTTCTACACTTATCTTTCACACGAGTAATTTGCGTGCATGCTCAGGGTGGGAAACTGCCTGCAAAAGGTCTGTGATCACTCACAGACGAGTTTGTGAACTGCTGCATTTTGTAGTGTCACATCCTCCAGGAATGCATGTTCTGGACCCTAAGATGGGCAGAGGGAACAGGAAGATTCAAGTACGCTGTGTGGCGGATGAGGACACCAAAAGTGAAAACAATGACAGCGAACATAAGATGGAGGAGTAAATGTTAGTAGTTGATGTTGAATCTGACACTGTAGAAACTAGCAGAAGGTGCACAGATCCAAGCATTCCTGTGCACATACATGGAAAACCGTACAACTTAAGAGTCGACTCGGGAGCAAGGATCACCATACTTTCTATTGAAAATTTTGAGCACGATTGGGGATAGATGAAGCTTCTTCCATTGAATGTCACTGCAGTGGCTTTTGATGGGAATAGGATAGATGTATTAGGCTATTTTGGAGCAGATATCACTTTCAAAGATCTTTCGATTCAAGAGAAAGCTTATGTAGCAAAAAACAAATATGACTGAACGTCTTTGGATGGTGGGACCAGGCTGATTTAAGAGAGTTCTTAGACCTGGACAAACGGTTTGAGTTTGATTAGAGGGATACGGCAAAGTGCAATCTTGGTTTGATAATTTTATAGATGGCTTTAACAATAAACTTAACACAGTCAAGGGATATAACAATGTTACAAACGTTAAAAGTCATCACCCTCCTGTCAAACAAAGTTTGAGGAAGCCAGAATAGAGGGCGCAGCTCTTCCATGAATCACATCGTACCTACACAACAGGACAAATATTATACATACTCCTCCTTTCTCTTCAAAACCATACAGCATTAATGCAGGAGTCCCTCAAGGTTCAATCATCTCACCCATGCTCTTCAACATCTATATGAAATCATTACTAGATCTGATCAATGGCTTTGACTTCAACGGCTATAAGTACGCAGATGACACGCAGATACTTCTGAAATGGGAAAAACCAAAGCACATTGGAACATCAAAAATCTTTAGTTGCCTCCGGGACGTTGACCAATGGGTGACATGGAGCCAGCTCAAATTGAATGCTTCCAGAACCGAAATACTCACCTGTGGCAACTGGAAAACCTATGACCCTCTCTGTGCCTGGCCTGATGATCTAGGCCCACCATCAAAAATATCTAAGAAGGTAAGAAACCTCTGAATTACCATGAACGCCAAACTGACAATGAATGCACAAGTGAACAAGGTAGTCCAATCAGGCTTTCTCACATTGAAAATACTGCAACGCATCTTCCCGCACCTAGGGTTCCTTCAAAAGGTTCATGCTGCTATCTTGCTTGTCCCATCTAAACTGTATTCTGCTAATGGTCTGTATCACGAATAACCTGTCAACTATGAGAAGATATTAAATAAACAACAAAAGAGTGTATCCAACACGGAAAAAGGCTAGCAAGAAAGCTCACTGTGTTTTAAAAGAACCCTCACTCACCAACCTAGTTGGTGACATGCTTCATCATTGGGTTCCCACCAGAGAGGCCGAATGCCTCTCCGGTGTGCTTCAACGCCTGATTACAGCGGAGCAGGTTATTGTGATGTGAGTGCAAGTCGTGAGTAGTGCAAAGGGGTGATTAATTTAAAAAGTACCACAGTTTTATCCCAAAATAATTTTAATGGTGGAGAACCGGGCACTGTTTAAAAACAAGTGTGTTGGATGTATAAAAACTGGTTTTAATAGACCAGTTACATCCTAGTGTGTAGAAAAACAAATGGTCAACAAGTTTCTGCTTCTAGGTATATTCAGTGAAGCATTCGTCAGGGCCAGAAAAGGGACAACCACGGCGGTATGCGCTCGCTAAGGCGCACCCTAACCTGTGGAGTTAAGGACCGCGTGAACTCACGGTTCTTATGTAGCCTTCAGGATTTCTGAAAGCCTTTAAATCTGTGGGGACAAAAGAGACAAACGAACACCATGGTTCAAAAGGCACATACAAAATGGAAATATGCCCAGTTGGAAACATACGTTAACTAATTTACGTGCATGCCATCAATATGTGCTCTTTTTAAATTCTGTGGCAGAACTTGCTAGCAAAGCTAAAGTTTAAATGAAACAATAAAAAGAAGTGACAGGTAGTGTATCTATCCTGTCTCTACTTATTTCTTAATTCATTCTACAATGTATTCATTTGTCAAAATGACATCAGACCCCTCAATTTGGGGGAAACAAAGGGCATACAGTTCGGCCAAATTACATCGGTATTATGCCGGCCATCTCGTATTTTAGAACCTTGTTGTCAAACAATACCACTGACACGACTCAGTGATGGTTACATCACTGAGTTTTTGTGGCGGAGGCTAGCTTGGTGCATGATTGGTAGGAAAAATCAGGGATAAATACACAGGGTAAAAATAAAAACTTGTTCAAGCTTACGTGAAGTTTCAAATGACCTCACTACATGAGTCCTGGTGGGGGGCGGGACTCGTATTCAAAATCTGTATAAAGAAGTTGCCCAGTGTTAATAATAGTTAAGCGTTTGTTCTAAGACGACACCTATGCTGCATAGGTGCATCCTCGTGGGCAAAGGGTACTTACTGCTTCTAAGTCTGCCGCCCGCTGGACACCTGCCTGATTCCTCCAAGGACTCCGACGATAACGCATCCTTCCTTCCTTACGGAGGTTTTTAAAGGAAATGTCCAGCCGGGGGACCGGTATGTTTACGCTGACGTGATGACGTCCATGCGTTACAATCACGTGTGTGCGGGAGGGCTGGAAACAACTAGAGCGTTAGGATACCAATAGCGCTCGATTCGCGGTTATGAATGAACTGCTATTATGCCAACATTAAAAAGATCGCACCACAAGAGTTATGGTGATGTAAAATAGACAACGGTCATACCAAAAACCTCATGTGTTAATATAGTATCCTCGCTCAGCCACGAGAAGTAGGTCATGTGATACTACGTGTCTACTGCCAGTAAAGAAACTGCCTTGTGAAAATGGCGGTACAAAAAAACGAAATGGTATTAAGGCAGTGTGTCGATTCCTTACTCTATTGGGAATCCCCATTTAAATCGTCACATGGTGTTTAACAATAGAGGTGGGCTGGGATTCTGAACATAATTGTGACACACTTGTGTTGTCAGTAGTGTGTGGAAAAAGTTACAAAAGTGGAGGATAGAACAAGTTCATTCACAGTTGTAAAGACATGAGGCAGATTTCCTCTCGAAGGGTGACAGTACTATTCCATACTTTTACACTCTGCCTAAAACCCACAAAAACAGGACACCGCCTCCGGGACAGCCGATCGTTTCAGGCATTGGTTCTCTATTAGAACCCCTTTCCAAATATTGTGATTTTTTCCTGAAACCACTTGTCCAAGGCACTTCCACTTACTTGAAGGATACTAAAAGCCTCCTGGCTCTTCTCCAAGACCTAAGGGTGGGTAATGAGTCAACTGTACTGGTCTCCCTCGACATCGAGAGCCTGTACACTAGTATTCCCCAGGATGACACCATCCGGGTCATCAGTGAGGCTCTGGAAGCTGTGACATGGGATTTTCGGACACCCAAACAATTTGTGATAGAATGTGCCACACTAGCCCTAAAGAAAAACTTTTTTGAATACAAAGGGGAACTGTATTTACAATCAACAGGTACTTCGATGGGCAGTACATTCGCCCCTAGTGTGGCTGGACTCTACGTCCATAACTTTGAATGTAAATACATTCTGAACACGAACATTCCTTTCTCGTCCTATATATCTTTCTGGAAAAGATATATAGATGACGTTTTAGTCATCTGGCAAGGATCAGAATGCAAACTGTTGGAATTTTTTGACTGGATTAACAGGTGTGACCCCCAACCTGAGATTCACCAGTTCCTACGATAAAGAAGAGATCATCTTCCTTGACGTAGTGATAATGAAGTCAGAAGGAAGACTATTGACAAAGACCCACTATAAGCCCACGGCTAAGAACAACCTCCTGGCTTTTTCTAGCTTCCATCCTAGACCTTTGCGAGAGAACCTACCCTTTGGGCAATATCTCCGCATAAGGCGCAACTGTAGCAAAATGGAGGACTATCGCTCTCAGTCAGTTGGATTAACTGACAAACTACGGAAGCGTGGCTACCCTGAGAGGATCCTTAGTAGGAGCTGTAAGAGGGCGGGGAACCAACACAGGGAAGCCCTTCTTGAAGATACACTGAGGCATGCGGAGGAAATACCACTGACGTGTGTTACCACCGTCAGTGTTGCATCAAATGCAGTATCCAAATCAATCCACAAACATTGGAGGATCCTTGAGAGCAACAATATCAAATGGGAAAAGCCCCTGTTCTCTTTTAAAAAAGCCAGGAGTATCAAGGATGCTCTAGTACACAACAGACCCAGGCAAATCGTCAATGACAACGACCCCACCGTTCTTAATGCCTGGGGTCTACCGAAAATCTCAGGTCATTTTCCCTGTGGGTCCTGTAGTGTGTGTCACCTGACCACAGCAACAAAAACACTCGACTTGGAGACTGGAAAACCTGGACACAACGTTCACATACAAATTGTAATTCGGTGAACGTAGTATATTTGATAACTTGCCCTTGCGGCACCAGGTATGTGGGCATGACCACCCGAAAAATAAAACAACGGATCTGCGAGCACCGGAGTAATATCCGGTGTAAAAAGAACATCACTAAACTGACCGAACATTTCATGCAGGCCAATCACACAGTAAATGATCTACACTGGACAGTGATCGAACAAATCAAACCAGGAAATAAATCATCGAACATCCTGTTTGAAAAAGAACAGCGGTGGATTTACCGCCTTTCCACCAATGTACATGGATTCAATGACAATATTACCTGGGGCTCGGTGCTAAGGCGCTAACAGACTTAACCATGGGCCCGTCTTTACAACTGTGAATGAACTTGTTCTATCCTCCACTTTTGTAACTTTTTCCACACACTACTGACAACACAAGTGGGTCACAATTATGTTCAGAATCCCAGCCCACCTCTATTGTTAAACACCATGTGACGATTTAAATGGGGATTCCCAATAGAGTAAGGAATTGACACACTGCCTTAATACCATTTTGTTTTTTTGTACCGCCATTTTCACAAGGCAGTTTCTTTACTGGCAGTAGACACGTAGTATCACATGACCTACTTCTCGTGGCTGAGCGAGGATACTATATTAACACATGAGGTTTTTGGTATGACCGTTGTCTATTTTACATCACCATAACTCTTGTGGTGCGATCTTTTTAATGTTGGCATAATAGCGGTTCATTCATAACCGCGAATCGAGCGCTATTGGTATCCTAACGCTCTAGTTGTTTCCAGCCCTCCCGCACACACGCGCTTGTAACGCATGGACGTCATCACGTCAGCGTAAACATACCGGTCCCCCGGCTGGACATTTCCATTAAAAACCTCCGTAAGGAAGGACGCGTTATCGTCGGAGTCCTTGGAGGAATCAGGCAGGTGTCCAGCGGGCGGCAGACTTAGAAGCAGTAAGTAACCTTTGCCCACGAGGATGCACCTATGCAGCATAGGTGTCGTCTTAGAACAAACGCTTAACTATTATTAACACTGGGCAACTTCTTTAACCTATACAGATTTTGAATACGAGTCCCGCCCCCCACCAGGACTCATGTAGTGAGGTCATTTGAAACTTCACGTAAGCTTAAACAAGTTTTTATTTTTACCCTGTGTATTTATCCCTGAGTTTTCCTACCGATCATGCACCAAGCTAGCCTCCGCCACAAAAACTCAGTGATGTAACCATCACTGAGTCGTGTCAGTGGTATTGTTTGACAACAAGGTTCTAAAATACGAGATGGCCGGCATAATACCGATGTAATTTGGCAGAACTGTATGCCCTTTGTTTCCCCAAAATTGAGGGGTCTGATGTCATTTTGACAAATGAATACATTGTAGAATGAATTAAGAAATAAGTAGAGACAGGATAGATACACTACCGGTCACTTCTTTTTATTGTTTCATTTTAACTTTAGCTTTGCTAGCAAGTTCTGCCACAGAATTTAAAAAGAGCACATATTGATGGCATGCACGTAAATTAGTTAACGTATGTTTCCAACTGGGCATATTTCCATTTTGTATGTGCCTTTTGAACCATGGTGTTCGTTTGTCTCTTTTGTCCCCACAGATTTAAAGGCTTTCAGAAATCCTGAAGGCTACATAAGAACCGTGAGTTCACGCGGTCCTTGACTCCACAGGTTAGGGTGCGCCTTAGCGAGCGCATACCGCCATGGTAGTCCCTTTTCTGGTCCTGAGGAAGGCTTCACTGAATATACCTAGAAGCAGAAACATGTTGACCATTTGTTTTTCTACACACTAGGATGTAACTGGTCTATTAAAACCAGTTTTTATACATCCAGCACACTTGTTTTTAAACAGTGCCCGGTTTTCCACCATTAAAATTATTTTGGGATAAAACTGTGGTACTTTTTAAATTAATCACCCCTTTGCACTACTCACGACTTGCACTCCCATCACAATAACCTGCTCCGCTGTAATCAGGCGTTGAAGCACACCGGAGAGGCATTCGGCCTCTCTGGTGGGAACCCAATGATGAAGCATGTCACCAACTATGTTGGTGAGTGAGGGTTCTTTTAAAACACAGTGAGCTTTCTTGCTAGCCTTTTTCCGTGTTGGATACACTCTTTTGTTGTTTATTTAATACTGCCCAGGGGGATTAAGAGTGACCCCAGTGGCTTTCCCTCTCTCTCCTGTTGTTTATTTATAACTATGAGAAGATAACAGAGAATTCAGAATGCTGCAGCTAGACTACACCTACATGTAAAGTAACAAGTACACATCTCCCCTGCCTTGAGGGCCCTACACCGGCTACAGTTTGCCAAAAGATCCACCTTCAAGCTGGTTTGTATCATACACAACATAACAAAGGACCACGCTTCATCAAAAGAAAATCAACAAACACGTACAACAAAGGTATCTACACTCGAGAATGGCACCCTGCCTCAACATTCCAATATATAAGAAAAAAAAAAAACATGGGTAGAACAGCTTTCTCAGTTCAAGCAGTCAAACTATGGCATTCACTACCTACACACATAAGATCCACTGACAACCATCTTAGCTTCTTCAGAAGATTACTCAAGAGCTGGCTCTTCCCCACATGATAACTATACTCACAATGCAACAGTGTACCACTACAGTATATTCAGACATGACCAACTATGCTTCTTACTGTTTTGAGATAAAGCTGTTATACAGGTGTCATTGCACAATGAACTACGCTTCCTTTTATAGGCATATACATTCATAGAAGGAAAAAACATGTATATTACACCACTAGAGGCATGTGCTGCTTTCATATTCATATATACACAGGAGTTTATGCCTGGTACTAAAACTCCAAGATAACTGTACACATCGGATCATGTTTAATATTACTGCTTTAGTGCATGTGGTACAGTGCACATATGAGTATTTTATATAGAGCTGTCTCTCCGGAAAATACGACCTTACCAAGAGTCATGTGCATACATGTATGTCTAAGTTAATTTTAAATTTTGATTTAAAAAAATCCTCCTTTTATCGTTTGTCCCATCCCTCCTCTCTCCAACTCATCCCAAACCTTTCAATCTACTATGTACCCCTCAAACATCCTTCTCAAACTCTCCCTTCCTTTTTAGGTCTCGCCTAGCGCAGCGCGCATACGCTGCTCTAAGCAGAGGGCCTCTTGGAATCACTACAGACTTCTCCAGACTTTCACTAAACTCGTGCGTGTGGCTTTTTATTTCCCACACTTTCTATTGGCCTCTGCGTGTGGCTTTCAGCACGCAATTGGCCAAAGGCGGGTGCATGTCCCACCTTCTCTGTAAATGTTCACTCCCATGGCCTACAGCTGTCGGGAGCGAGCATTGGCGCCATCTGTTGTGGATCAGGTTACTACTTTGTCTGGGGAAGCCGGACAGTACCCACCCATTCATTGCACTAAAACCAGCACGCGCTGCCTGCCTGCCCCGGCCGTCTCGTGCACCCTCGCAGCAGGCATCCGCAGACACAACTCCCTCCTCCCCCCCCCTCCCGCTCGCTGCTTATCAGCACACACAAGACGCACACCTCGCGCTCTCACTGCTGTTTCCCGGAATTTGCACAGATTGTTACCCAGCTGCGGCGTGTGTACTGTTCAGTCCTTAGTTTATTATAAATGTGGGCCGGTCTATATTTACCACAGCGCCGCATGTTTGTCTGCTTTGAGTAGTTCATTCAACTGGATCCGAGACTCTTGCATGTTAAGGACTGAATACTGCGACATAATATAACAATTGTCAGCAAGATGTCTCGAAGCAAACAAATAACTGTTTGTTTGGGTGCTGGCAACAGTGAACCCCTGCTTACGACACACTCCCACACTGTGCGAATCACAAGCCAGGAAACGACCAATGCGCTCTGGTTCGGGTAAGCGTAAAAAAAAATTACAAAGAAAACAAACCAAGTCTATTTAACACCGCACAGTTAAATTACAATAATGTGACAAAAAAGAACGCAGTCATTTATTTTTATTTTTATGTTAAGAAAAAGTATTATGCAAAGCTATTTTGCTTCAGTTTTGCTAAAATATATTTAAGAGCAGAGAGGTGGCACATAAAGAGACAGGGAATATGAAACCTACGTCTGACTTGCTTTACTTTTATCGTTGTGTGCTTTTTTACAGAGTTTAGTACTGTCCCGAGACAACGTCAGCGAGACACTGCTGTATTCTGCCTTTCTCTTTCTTGTGCGGCCTGAAGCTGCCCATGGATGTCTTGTTGCCACACTGCAAAGGTTTCATAACATCTAAGAACATGTCTGAAGTGTATGCGAGGTGGTTCTTTTCCGTTCGGTGGGCACGCCACACAGTACAGTCACATCTTGGTTTCTGCCTCGGAATCCAAATCCCTCCTCTCCGAGTTGGCAGAAGAACTGGGCCGAATATCTCTATGATTTGAGTTCTTTACTCAATAACACAAAAAACACACAAAAACATTGGCATAGCCAATAGGTCTCGCCTCTGGGACCTTATAAGTTAAAACAAAAAAAAACTGAAGTGTAAGACTTCACGTTTACATTTACTGCATCCTAAATACAAAGTAAACGTGAAGTCTTATACTTCAGTTTTTTTTGTTTTTTTTTACTTATAAGGTCCCAAAGGCGAGACCTATTGGCTATGCCAATGCTTGTTTACCCATGTCACCCAACTAACAGGCACACACCACCGTTACTTGCAAAAAACGATCTACTACTCCTCCTTTCAAATATACACTCCCATCATACTATTCCTGCTCTAAACTCTACTCAACACAAGAAATCAAGGGCACAAACCTAACACTACTAATACACATAGAAAAAAAATACTGACCTACTAATTATTCACCTCTTACCCTGGGCTACAGAGTCGCATGCTACTTGACCGCAAAGCACTTGAAAGCCTTGTCAGGGGTAGTAAGAGCTATATAAATACAATAAACAATTATAGAGTTATTGCGGGTGAACATATGAAAACATTGCTGTAATTTCACCTAGCACTCAGCACTGCACAAAAAGTTTATTTTTCTAAATCCAATAGCAGATATAGTGGAGGAAACCTGGGATTGATGAGGCTACCAGTTTTATTTTCTAAGCAGAAATGGAACCTAGTACACCATAGAGTAGTAGTTACAAGTGGTGTTTTTCCATTATCTGTACTAATTGGAGCATGTAGATGTGAAAGACATAGCAAGGTTAACACGAATGATTCCAGAGACAAGATCCACATCATAACCAAAAGAATGTTACTCTGAAGAAAAGACTGAACCTTTTTACTAGTAAGCTTCGTTTTGCTTTATTATAAATTGGCTGAAATAGTGACGTAACTACGAGGGTTGTTGGTTCTGGAGAACTACCTAGGACCTGACTGGAGGTTTTGCTGCAGCAACGGTCCCACCCAATAAGCCCCGCTGTAGGGCGGACTGTGCACCACCTGCCGAAGATGTCATACAAGCCACCTCTACACACCAATCATAGCATAAATAGTAAATCTAACCCACAATATTTTTTATTATACTTATCTCTAAGTAAGACACGTACTATCACCTGAATTGGGCTGACAACGGATGTTAATGCCCTGACTCAAAGGATCTGATTTTAATCAATTTGTGAAGGGTGAGAGGCCGAGTGAACTTACAAGTCCTTGAAACTGTGCGCTTCGGGCTCCATAGGTTTTGCAGTGCATGCTCTAAACCACTGAACTATGTGGAAATACTACAGCGTTCAAAGGATTCAAGAAGGCAAACAACGTCAGGTTTTTCAACTTGTGGTCTATGTATTTATCTCCAATTATGGCAGATAAACGTGTTTCTTTATTAACAGCGAGAACCAACAAAGCTCTCTCCGCCTAGCAGTGATGTGAGAGGAAAGTGAAAATCTCACCATGTGTGATAGATAAACCCACTGCTGTTCAGGAAGGTAGCAGTGCTGAGTGAGAATTCACACAAGGTCTTCAGCGTACCCACAAAACGCACCTAGCTCCAGGGTACTCTGCTCGCTTGTTTGCGGCTTCTTCGAGAGCTTCTGAGCACAACTCAAGATGCAGTTTCACTCAAGAAACCTAATCTCACGGGAGTTGAAAAAAGCTCGAATTTTCTTTCACAGGAAACCACGTTTGACCATTGTATGAATAACAGAGCAAAATGGCGCCGAACAAGGGCGCATTATGATAAAAGTCAAACTTATACTTACAGACACTGGCATTCAGTGGGGGAGAGAAGTCTAATCCTCGGCAGTGAATACATGAGCTCACCAAGTGCGCAGGACGATTAATCAATCACACGAATACACGCACTGGATTATTTCGATCTAATTTCACCCATTGGCTTTTTACCCGAAATCAGCCTTCCTCATTCACACATGAAGTCTCGGGAAGTGTCTTAAGACAAAGACGGCCCATACAACATGTTTTCGCCAGGTGATATTTTGCATTTCAAATTCTCTGCTCTCAAATTACCTCAGAGAGGGGATTAGCTGCTCTCTTTCATTCAACATGTGAAGATCAAGCCTGTGAAAAGAGTCCTCTTAGAATTTTCATACTTCTTGGTGCGGAAGTCTATAAAGTTAATCTCCAAAACAACTTATCGAGCCTTCAGCTACAAAGCCGGGGTAGATGTGCCAATTCAGCTCAACTTACCCTCTATTTTCCCTTTTGAACTTTTGACACAATTGTGATTACGGTCACCTCATTCTACATAGTTCACTCTCAGGAGCTCTTAGAGCCTTTGCCACACCTCTGGGTATTGTGCTGGATACTGCAAACGTGGGCACTGCTTGCACCTGTGGTAGCTTGAACTTCCTGTTGAATCTAATTTGAGCTTTCTGCTGATGGCTTTTTTACTTCCTGTGGCATTTAAATCAGCAGCTGGTAACCGCCTCCGTGTCATAAAGTTCAACCTCAGCATGTTGGGGCAAGAAGGACTATCCTATCATGGAAATTTCAAGACCCAGCATACAAATCACCAGTTCGGCTTTCAATTGCTTACACGGCTTAGGTGGCACCAGCTACTGGGGCTGGTCCAACCTGTGCCTCTTGCAGAAGCCACAGGGAACAACAAAAAACAAGCACAGTCAAAGCCAATAGGTCGTGCCTTTTCAATATGAGTGCCTAGCAATTGGCTATGTTAAGGATTATTTGTAAAGCAATGTAAAAAAAAAAAAATTGAGGCAAGGCAAACATCTTATTGTAGCTCGAAACTGAACACTGACAAAGCCTGTTGCACATGGTCCAGTCTAAAAATGACACTGAGGACTAGCTGCAGAGGAAAAGGACATAACAGCTCTAAAGCTTTAAATAAGAAAGTGTCAGGATTTAAAGGAAAATGCTTGCCAATGCCTAGAACTGGAACAAATGCTACAGAAATGTGGTGCTCTGCGGCAACCCAGGAATCAGATTTAGGGCCTCCTGGTGAAGAGACATCTCTTTGCTAATTATGCTAAGTACACATTCTGTTCAATTCGACTGAGTCAGAGCAGCAGCCCACCCCTTCACTCAGGGCCACTGCATTAAGGGGTTCAAGGGCAGTAAGAGTTTTTTAGGGTACAGGGTAGCATTAAGGGGAAGCAAGAGTTTTTTGGGGTCCAGGGAAACATAGCGATAAGCGAAAGTAAGGGGCTTTAGGATTCAGGGAACAGTAGCATTACGGGGGTAGTAAGGGTTTAGGAAAGGATAGCATTAAGGGGTAGTTCAGGGTTTTAAGGGTTCATTAATAGGAAGCAATAAGGGGTTATTAGGGTACAGTCAGATAAATTAAAGAATGAATGTAAAAAAGTACTTTTAAAATTCAACATTTTTTGGAATTGTCATGGGTAACAATAAAAAAAACACTACCTTATTTCTGCAACAATTCCAACTCTACTTTAATGTTGTCAACATTTTAAAGTGGACTTTATTATAAACAATGGCCTAATTTACAAAAATAAACAAATAAATAAATATAGGTGCCCAAAGTTTTCTTTAAGTGCTGGTGTTCACTTTCACCACTAGTGCCCCCCACTTCCACTCAGAGGTGCGGTCTTATCCCATCACTGGCACCTTCCACAGCGGAGTGTGATACCAGACCCTGGTTGCTTACAATACCACCTCCGTAAAGGGAGATTTGTCTCAGCTTTCCCTGAGAACACATTGAAATAATAGGGTCAAATAGGAAAAGAAAAAAAACGTTGGATAATAAAGGGCATAAAGAATTAGGATAAAGTTTAGAACTCGGAGCCCTGGGACCAAGGCCACTGCACTATACAGCCTTGGGATTACCGCCACTGCACAAATGAGCACCATGCCCACTATAATATGTGTTAGAGAATATTGCACTGCGATTGCAAGGGACACACCTGTTCAGTGAGTATAGAAAGTGTGCACTGTTGCGGCCAGTTATAGTTGTTAAAAGTGCTTCAGGGAAGCTTACTTTAGCTTTAAAATCTGGAACAGAAATGTAATGAATTCCATCACATTGTAGAGGACATGCTTGATTGATTCTTGTTGGTATTGAGAACTGTGGCATTATAAAATGGGTTTTACATTTGTCTATCTACACTGTTCCATTTCTTTTGACTATTGCGTTGCATTTCTGAAAAGCTCTGAGTGAAATAACTAAAGCAGGTTGGCAAAGGTTACTGCAGAACAATAAAACTGTCAGCAACAGCACTTAAACTCTAGTTTATTGGGAGCTTCTGCTTGATCTACATTTGCAAATATTTTGCTAAAAACAGTGGTGCTGGAACAATTTTCAGAGGGGGGGTGCTGCCATCAGTGTTACATCACTAGTCATAGGGGTCGTGAAAAATCAAGTCACACAAAGAACAAGTGTAACAAATCGGTCACACCCATTCAGCAGAATAGAGGTAAGGGTGTAGTTTGTGTGTGGGGGTGTAGAGGGGGGGGGGCAGGGGGCGTGGATGGGTCATTTGTAGGACACTTTCCTAAACATATTACTAAAGAATGGTGCATTAGCGCATTGTCATTTACAGACAGCACAGTTTCAATTGTCCGCCTCCCACCATTCCGATCCGAAGCCTCCGAGATCATCTGCGGCGTACCCCAGGGATCGTCCCTCAGCCCAACACTGTTCAACATCTACATGGCCCCGCTCGCACGCATCGCCAGACAGCACGACCTCAACATAATCTCCTACGCCGACGACACTCAACTGATCCTCTCCCTCACCAAGGACCCCCTCGCCGCCAAATCCAACCTCCATGAAGGAATGAAGGCCGTCGCCGATTGGATGAAGATCAGCCGACTAAAACTGAACACGGAGAAGACAGAGGTCCTCATCCTCTGCTCCAACCCCTCAGCCTGGGACGACTCCTGGTGGCCAACGACGCTGGGAGCAGCCCCGACACCCACCGACCACGCACGCAACCTGGGAGTCATCCTCGACTCAACGCTCTCTATGGCCAAGCAAGTCAACGCAGTCTCATCCTCCTGCTTCAACACCCTCCGCATGCTTCGCAAGATCTACAGGTGGATCCCGACAGACACAAGAAGAACAGTCACCCAGGCCCTCGTCAGTAGCAGACTTGACTATGGGAACGCCCTCTACGTGGGAGCCCCGGCCAAGCTCATCAAGCGACTGCAACGCATACAAAACGCCTCCGCACGCCTGATCCTCGATGTACCACGCCACAGCCACATCACCCCCCACCTGAGGAACCTGCACTGGCTCCCCGTCGACAGGAGAATCTCCTTCAAACTCCTCATCCACGCACACAAGGCACTCCACAAGACTGACCCAGCCTACCTCAACAGACGACTCCTCTTCTACGTCCCCAACCGCCAACTCCGCTCCGCCGACCTCTCCCTCGCCACCGTCCCCCTCGCATTCGAAGAACTACCACCGGCGGCAGATCCTTCTCCCACCTCGCCGCCAAGACCTGGAACACCCTTCCACTAAGCCTACGACAGACCCAAGACCTGCTGACCTTCAGGAGGCTACTCAAGACCTGGTTGTTCGACCAGTAGCAGCACCCCCCTTTTTCCCCTAGCGCCTTGAGACCCTCGCGGGTAAGTAGTGCGCTTTACAAATTCTGTGATTGATTGATTGATTGAATTGAAATGATCACTAAATTTGCAGAGACGTACAGTTTTATTGATAAAACTATATAGAACACAAATGAGAATAGTGGAAAACGGGTTTCAGTGAATACTCATCATCTGCGCATCACCAAGTGTCTCGATTTGTTTTGATCATATTAAAATCTTTGTTCCATCACACTTCACAACTAAAAATGTGCCTCATTTGAGCTTTCCTTGCTGCTAATGTATTGTGAAATAATTGTACAGTCCATTTACAGATATTTAAATCTTGTTGCAAGGCGGACCACAAACTACTTTAACCTGTTTTATCTTATAAAAAGTCTTTATAAATCGCTTTTAAAAATATAATTTAACATGTTTTTTTTAATGTAATTGTATTTGTTGACCTCAGTTGAGGTCTGAATCAAATAAAAATA
Source organism: Calotriton arnoldi (assembly GCA_963921515.1). NCBI lineage: Eukaryota > Metazoa > Chordata > Amphibia > Caudata > Salamandridae > Calotriton > Calotriton arnoldi. The sequence continues at coordinate 265,257 of CAWUFW010014979.1, read as the reverse complement.
ATTATTGATAGATTGTTGCAAGTTAGGAAAAAAATGGGCACCCTACCGCCTTTCCTTTCATACTCCCTATACAACAGCAAGATTGTGACATAAGTCACTTTATACAATCTTTTCACTTTGCAGTCATAAGATGAAAAGTAAACACCAATATCCCTTTTACAAAAATAAGCAGCAATTTGTCTGAGGACATAACCTGACGTTTGACCCCCATCTTTGAACGCTTTGCAAATGCAACAAGATAAAATTAAATGTAAAGGCATGTTTATTGTTCATTCACTTTCTGAACTCCAGCATGCTTATTTTTGGGGGTGCTGTAGCACCCCTCGGACGTCTATGCTAGCCAGGGCTTTAAGTGGGATGAAAAAACTGGCGGGTCTCTCAAAGGGGCGTGGCCAATGTAATTAAGGGCGTGGCTTAAAAACACTTAAACTAAAAAATCTGTGCTTAGCATAAGGTGCCTCCCGAGTTGTATTTTGCTGTTTCTGTCATTGCATCTAGATATAATACAACAAGTAACATCATACCTACAACAAGTCAGGACTATTGACTTTGTCAATGGTTGTTAGTTGCATACGATAAATAAGCAGCAACCATGGCTTGTATATAATATTGAAAAAGCTTCCAATTAAAGCCCTGGTGACACTGACAATGTTGCTGCCCCCGAGTTTCAAAAAGAGAAGGGAAATCCAGAGAGAAAATGACTCTGTTTAATAGATTTCCCTTCCCCTACAACGCTCACCTGGCATGACGTCATGCCATAACTTCTCCATAGTGAGAAGTGAGCAGTGTGAGCAGCGCACACCGATGTGCCTGCGGTCACTGCAGTCCGGAAAAAAGCGGACTGCAGTGACAGCAGGCACAAAACAGAGCCCGAAAGAGACCCGTTTCGAGGCCCCCTTTAAAAAACTGCCGGTGCTCAGACCCGGTGAGACCCGGGCCACTTAAAGCCCTGATGCTAGCAAAGAATCGTCTCACTAAAGTAAGTGCTGTGGAGCCCGCTATCAACCACCAGCACAAAGTAGGTACTGGGTACTCAGTATCTGTGTGCTACATAAAAGTGCCAATACTCTACCGTAAGAAGTATGAAGCCTACGCAGAAAGTGCGTGTGCTCTGCCAGTCAAATTAAAGGAGGACAGGTAATCGTCACCTGACAGTACCTACACATTTAAAGCGCTATGACAGGACCCCGGTCTACAATTCCGACCTTGAGTATAATAATAACAGTTGAACTTGTGGCCAAACTCCGTCTCTTCACGAAGGTGCCACACTGCCCTCTGCAGGAAACATTCAACAGGCCAGCGAGAAGCCCAAGTCGAATCTTAAAACAGATCACGTTGTGGTGTCTGCGTCACACGCACAATAATCATTTCTTAGAATTGCGTGGACATGTCCCGTTGCACAGGCTGCAGAAACAAAAAAATGGAAACCGCATGTTTTCGTTACTGTCTAGTTCTGGCTGCCATGGACATCGCCTGCAAATAACCAAATGTTATCGGGCTGATCTTGAAAGGCCACGATACTCACTGTCTTTTAAAAACTGCGCTAGGCGAGGTCTCTACAACTCCAATTACAGCAACGAAGACCACAAAGTCCCTTTTGCCTTATTTATCTTTTACCGCAGCGCAGACACCAGTCTGCACAAGCCTAATTACGGTTAAGAGTTCACGGCTCCGTAGGACAGATTTCACATTCTGCACGATTTTACAGCAGGACTTCACGAATCTCCCTTCGCCTTATACCAAACCCGTTAAAAGTTTCATCGTTAAAACACTCACATGGATTATTTCCTTTTGGATAGCCACACTACGTCATGGTAGGGTTCATTACAGACTGTGTTCATGTTCCAAAATTAAACTGCACACATGGCTGCGCGATATTAAAAATGTCTCTGACACACGCAATAAAAAGATCCAACTTCTGTTCGACGTGCTTATGTATTTTTTTTTTAACACAAATTAAGCACTGCAGCTGTCACCATGGGGACAGAATAATTGATCGGGTAAAGACGCCCTCTCGGTTATGGCAGAGGGTGGCCTATGACAGGCTGCTTTCCAATTCGGGTCATCAAAACTCTCCTTAGCCTGTGTTTTCCAAATATCTTCGACTACACTCTGTTGATGGAAGGACTTTTCATATAAATGTACGATTACCAGTGTAATTTAAGAGTTCTTCGTTGTTCAAACTTCCCTCCTTTGTGTCCCATTCCATGCATCACATAGTGGCCACTACTAAAACGAAATGTATTTTTGTGTGTGAATTCTTGATTCCCTCCACGTTTCTTATGCTTGCATTGTGAATGAGCTATTTTTCTTCCTCAACTACTGTTAATTAGGCTTGTTTCGCGTGTAATTATGTATTTATAGCCCTCAGGATATGAATGTCTAACGAAAAACAATTAAACTATACAAGAGAAAGCCGGTTTGCAAGTCAACAAAGCTATGGCAAGAATGGCCATAATACAAGCATCCAACTGAGAAGCCTTTAAACTTCTACTAACAACACGTGCCCGAGTTCAACAAAATGCCCTTAGATGAAAAGGGTAGGAACTAGCAAACTCTGACGCGGATTACTTTTACAGACCATATAAGAGTGTTGCAGAGAAGATTTACCTCCGATCACAGAAAATCCTAATACTAGTCTGTCATCAAAAAGCATTAATATATATTCATGTTAAAAGTGCATGGAGCATTCATGTCATTTAAATAAGGGCATACACAGCTACGTGAAAATAATTAACCCATACCCAATACTCATCCATTACCAAGGAACCATTACAACAAATGATTTTCTTACCTTTAATCACCATTACTTACATTATTTTCAGGTGGGTGTCGAGGGCCCTCCCCCACAGTACTCATCCTCGATCCCTTATGTACCTCTGTAGAAGTAGTAAAGGATAGGAGGTGTGGCATCACCCTCCACCCCCAAACACCCCAAAAAAGGTTCTGGTTGTTTTGTTACTTAGGTCTCACCTGTGACATTGCATGCACTGCATGCACTCTTGCTTGCGAGAGATTGTATGGTTTACATTCCTTGGCTTCATTGTCACTCTTATTTGTGTTAAGAACAAAACACAATCATGAACATTCTGCGCCATCTTGTCTGATGAAAGTTCCTACGTGCACATAAACTACAGTCATTCTGATTTACCACAGCCATTTTGTACTCGGTTGGTCACCTTCATTTCACCCTGTCCTCTAGCAGCCTTCTGACTCTCTGACCAAACCTGATATGTGTGCTGGGGGCTATAAACTATTTCCACGACAAACATCAACATCACCTGCTGCCTCAAACTCGTCTTTCCTCTCATCCCTGCACAAACGGGTTACAAATACCAAACGGACTCTTGCAAACATGGTTTATTGCACTACACACAGCAAGACTGGTTTTTGCCAACAATGGGACCTGTTCTTATCAACAGAACGGACTCTTAGATCTGGCCGGTCTCACTCGTTTTTAGACCCTGAAGCAAGGTCCAGCTGCAATTAAGTTGTCTGTTTTTGACCTGGGTGGGAGGAGAGTTAATGTTGGGCTTGTGTAACCATGTTGATAAAACAATGTCGGCTTGTGTGACAACCTGCCCGGGCGGAGACTCCAAGCTTGTAACCATGATAAAAGAAACAAATACATTGTGTAAAACTGTATAAAAGGAAGAGCCAGAAGCATTGCCAGTAGAACACCTCCCTGAAGACATCCTGGTCTCAGCAGTTGACGTGGTCTCCTCTAAGAGTAATAAACCTTTTTCTTGCCTTCCAGCTTCCAGCGCCTGCCTCGTTATTTTAGATAGTGAATCCAAAGTGGATTAAAGGTGACCTTGCGCCGGGCAGCATTGGGGATCTCAGGAGACTCGCTGCTTTTCACATTTGCTGCCTTCTAATTGGCCAGCACGTGCTGGTTTCACATCCTCTTCTTTCAGCTGAAGCACGGACCAAGTACTGATTGCTTCAGCTTGATTGTGGCCGTTTGCTAATCACACTGTGATTGAGCTACTACTTTTATTTTTTCTTCTTCCCTGTCCTCCCCACCTTATTGAACCTCGTCATTAGAAGCTACTTCAAAAAAGCCCTCTTCTCCTTTGAAATGGATGTTTATTATGACATCATTTGTCATCTGCTTCCAAATGTATTTTCACTAAGACTAGGGCGCAATTGCTTTCTTTGTGCGATAGGATTTTTCGCTAAAAGTCATATGTTTTTTCTTTTTCATGCATGGGGAGATTAACTGATTTTCTCAAATTCACAGGTGGTGCTGCGCAAAAACCTAACAAGCATTGATAGAGCCAATAGGGCTTGCTTTTGAGACTAATGCCTCTGCCATTGCTTTTATTCATGCTGTACAGCATAGGTATTGCCGACTTTGGCAATGATTTATAGTCATGCTGTACAGTAGTACTGCTGCTGGCAAGCATGGGTAACAATAATAAAAAGAGGACTACGATGCATCTAGTACTAATGCACTTCAAAAGAAGCACATTGGTCCTTGCTGCAACACAGCGTTTTTTTAAACTAGTTTTAGCCACACTGCAAAGGATCCGCGGTGCTGTACAGCATGGCTGCAAAACATTGCTAAAGCCATAGCTCTCATAGGCGAGACTGGCTGTGCCAATGCTTGTTTTTTCAAGCAAGGGGTTTCTTGATAATGTGAAAGAAGTTTTCACAGAAGTAGGTCTTTTGGTGACAGACCTTTGCAGTGGCACTATTACAGGATGGAAGGATCTATTATGGACAGTTCAGGCAATGAAGAACTTCATGAGGCCCTTCCAGACAAAAAAGACCAAGTAGGTATCTCTTTACATCAAGAGGCTTCTATGTAGACCAGGAGGGCCGGATCCATGTGCATATAACATACATTTACATACAACTAATCTAAATTGATCTCCATTTACAGAGGGAGTGGGAATCCTTAAAATGTGGCTAGGAGCCAGTCCTCCTGGTTTAACGCCGGATCTCCAATTAAAACCTCTGAGCACAGCAAGTAGGTCAGCTAAACTAATGCTAACATTTGTTGCAATGTTACAGTGTTTTATTTATTGCTGTTCCCACTTGATTCTTTATTAAATTATTTTATGAATGTACTGAAGGCTTGTGTTTATGAATGGTATCTAACTTAGTAATACAGGCGTTTGAACTCTGCCTCACCTTTTCTTAAACACTGTTTTAATTGCAATTTCAAATAGGTGGGCATTTTCATCACTTACACACAAACATTCAAAGTGGCTGTACATAGGTAGTGCAGCACAGCTGCATAACAGCGCTCCTAACTGTGTAAGGCAACAGCAAGCCCACTCCTAACTACTCCACGCCTGACCTGTACCATACCGAACTCATGTTAACAAATTACAACAGAAGCTAAAAACTAACAATATCCCACCAGCATACCGTAGAAATGAGGTATCAGCAGTTCAGAAAATACACTTTATAGGTCAGTGCTTAATTTGTAGTGCAAAAGTGCCAGGGCCTTCGTTAGGAGGCCACTTCAGCTTGCACCACTCATTGCCACTGCCAATGACAATAAAAACACAAATACTAACTCACACTCCTACACGTTTGACAATTCAGACTACTTCAGGCCCCTAAAGCTATTAGAATGGTTTGGACAGCGGGTATTAGTAATTTTTACTGAATATTAAATTTATAAACAACTGTTGTTTTGCACATCTCTAAATAAAATAAATAGCGCCACCATGTGCCAGACTGTCATAGGTGCCGGTGTTGACAATTAAGTGCCGGTGCCAAGCATCGGAAGCTGCGGGCTCAAATTAGGCACTGTTATAGGTTTACCTCTTTGACGTGGAAAGAGGAGCTTCTGGTGGTGCTTCCCAAATATTCCTGGCTAACTCGTTCTTATAATGACGCAGTCCAAGCAGACAAGGCTTAGGGATACTCAGATTCTCTCTCCGCCATGAGGGCGAATAAGACTGAATGGCAGTTTCTATGCTCTAGGAGGGCGGAGGTAATTTGGGGTAGGGTGCACTGTGGCGGTTGACTATGGATTTAGAGCTGCAGAGAATATCTGCAATTGTTTCCCCTGGTCTGTTCTTTACTCCACACAAGTGTTACACAACTGAAAGTCTCATGCCCTTACTGTGTTCAAAATACTCTTTCTTCTACAGTGCCCTGTGCACCTTCTTTGTACATATTCATGTCACTCTGTTAAAGTTCTGCAACTCCTGGTGTCCGGTTGCAGAAGTGATATGAGCTCCTCCAATTTATCTTCCATCACCCTCAAGCCCTGACTATTTGTAATATGGGTGCCTTTGAGGTATAAATAACTCTGACAACTATTTGAATGGCAGCAGAAAGCTCTTTTCTGAGGGAGGAATTCTCATTTACCAATCTTGAACCCTATGAGCTGTAACGTTTCCATTGATAGGCCTCCTATAGCAAGATCACAGAGAATTGTCATGTGATGAAGTAATGATACAACCACGGCAATGTTCCACTCAATAATTGAGTTTTCTGTCTCACCTTCTCTCTTCTGCATTATTAATTGTGCCATTTGTTTTTTTGTGCATCACTTCTGTAGCTTGTGCAGTTGCCTCTATACTTCGGTAGATTTTGAGCTTTGCTTGATTTCTGCCAGATGAATACGATGACAAGTACAGTTTTAAGCGTTCATCCAGCCCTGCACCTTATTTTTAAGGCTGATAAGACTACACTTTCAGCTTCCTACAATAATGCAGTGCTTCAGCTGTTTAAGAGTAGTCATTTCAGATCCTGCTGAGGAACAGGTATTCTCCAGTGTTCTTCCATAACTATTAATGCACTCTGGACTTCAGTACTTTCGTAGATCCCTTCAAGGTGGCTTTGAAATTTTTTATTGCCACACTGCTTTGTGACAGACTCCATTTCTAGTGGAAGATTAGATTCACTGGCATCTGTGTGGCATCGATTAGAAGAATAGCACAGGCTACTCATTCAGGGGTTTGTAGGACATCTTTCTTCTGGTCTACGGCACATTTGGATTTAGCTTTCCCCCCTCCCCCCCCATCACCTGTGCCAGAGGAATTTGTTTTTACCATACCATCAATCAAGATGATGTTTGATTTCTCTTTTTTCGAGGGGGCAGAGAAAGGTCTCCATCGTGCCACGGATGACCCTGCACATCTGTTTTTCAAGGATTTGTACCATAGCTACTCTATTACGTTTCAATTGCATAATCACTATTCATCAGATTTCTTACCAAAAGTTTCTTCCTGGTCATTTCTATTTTACGTTTAGTAAACAGGCATAAGGCATGCCCGCTATTGTATTTCCACTTATATGAACTATGTTTCATTCATTAGTAAATGCATAATCTTATTCAATATTTCAGATCTTTTCTCAGTCTCCTTGTTTTCAAATTTCTCTCATGCACCTCCAATAATTTTATGCACTTATTGTCCATTTCTCATATCTGTGTTCAATGGGTAAATAAACTCAATAAATAGCGGCACTATACACAACCAATAGCACCGTTTTTTCAGACTGTTTTCATCACTGACACCTGATGTGGTTTTATAATTAAGATGCCCTGCTTAAATTCCTATCTAAATTAGTTAATGGTGGACCTTCACTGGAGTTTAACCTTCAATTATTTTTTAGAAGGGCTCGAGGCAGTCCCTACAAGGGACTTTGCCATCTTATATTTGATTTTTGGTTGGCCCAATTCCAGGATTCTATCCTTCCTCATTATCCGGGTTTCAGACCTACACTGGAGGCTACAACTAGATTTTTATCTTGGGCAACTCTCTTCCAGCTACTTGTTTCGTTTCCGTTCAAACTTTGCCATTTAGTGCAGTCAAATGTATCCTTGTTTTATCTGAGCCAGGCCTTTTCCAACTTGCACCCAATGAAGAGGGTTCCTAAACCCTTCACTTTACAGTAGATGGACATAGTGGCAAGCTAATTTGTTTTTGGCTATATACTCTGCATTGATATTCAGGTTTTGGGCTAGAAACCTACAAACCATTGGTTGTGAACAATAAGGTGGATGGAGGGGAAAGAAACAATCTCAAGCCCATGTTGGGCTGTTGTCTCGTCCAGGTGCGAAAATGTTTATGAATTTCTATACCTATATCTCACTGTTTTAAATCGACCCTGAAACAGCCAATTGAGGCTATCTTAAGGGAGAACACACTAGCCCCATCCTCCATGTTGTGCTTAGCTCCCCTTTGCATCTGGAAAATACACCCATCTTTAGAAGTTTATGGTTTGAGGTCAGCATTATCAGACCTTTGTGTATTCTCCTTTACAATCTCTTTTCTTCTCTGTCACAGGGTCCTTGCTATTATTTCCAGCTTTTGCATTACAAGATGTGGGTATTCTCTGTACCCCAGCGTCACTTTCTCCTCTTTTGTCCTAACACTCCTAGATATCCATAGGCAAGTTTAGACCGAGTTTTTGGTTCTGCAGCACATGGAATGTTCACTCCCAACAGATGTAACGTCCACACCAGCTAGAGACGTCACACCCACTGTTGCCAGAATATCTGGACCCGTTACATTAAAACAAAATACATGACCATATGTATTTGCAAATGAACTTTCAACTACATACCGGACAAAATCCATCTTGAAATTCGTTAAGTATTAATAGGCAGGAAATACACTTACAAGCATACCGGTCTAGAAAAGTAACCAAAAAATGTATTGCCGTGGACCAACGCACGTGCTTGCTTAGAAATTAGTTAATGCACAATATGGCAACAGAACTGTTATTAGTATCCGACAAAAACTGCAATGATGATCCATGGTGCTCATATAATGACATCCTGAAAAGGTCCTTGTGAGCAAATTTCAGAATAGTCCTAAGATGTGCCCAAATGTACTGCTCACAGCAGCAAGAAAGACCCTCTCATTAAAGAATCATATAATGGCACTGGTATGGACTACTAATTTCTCACTTCTGAGATGTACCAGCAGCAGGACACCACTACAAGGCTGACAGTGCCAAGAAATTCCTGAGCAGAAGTACATTCTTAGTCATTTAGCAACACTAAAGCAGGTTAAGAAATCCACAGTATGGTGCTTTCAACTCCAGAAGGGATGCAACAGAGACAAGGCCTACAGACGAGCATGTAGGACGTACAATCAAGCCCCAGCCACATTAAAGCTTCTTAAAAATCAACTCAAAATTAGGGCAGCTCTTACTTAAGGCACAACAGCATCTTGAGGGCACTTTCACACATTTACGCTAAAATCAGTTGGTATAAAATTTTAATCAAGGACGAGGCAGGGGCATTCTGTAGATGAAGCTCGGCCCTTGTGATATGCACTTCCTCCATACTCTTCACATTTTACATGAATCTTTAAAAAAACGAGCTTAAAATAGATATGTTAACACTGGTGACATCTGCATATTGACACCCAACAACAAAACCCACAACAACAAAAATTTGGAAAATGACAGGAAAAAAATTTACGAATGCTATTCTCTAAACATACATAAAGTAATTTCATATATGGTAATTATTAAAGTTCGATATTACGTTACATCTCAAAACTTAGTAACTTTAATACAAGAGATAGCTACTAATAGAGCACAATTTTATAATGTATGAACATGTTGTATTTTCCTCTTAGCAGAGTGAAGCTTAAAGTATGCGGATTACACTCCAGTTTCACAAAACAGTTAAAGTTTATTGTAACGTGTCAGAAAACAGAGCACATTTCAATGACCTGAGGGCAAATGGAGAACGCCAAAACTCTAAAATGAAAACGAAACGTAACTTAATATCAACAAGCACGATTCTCAAATAATTTTTCTTGACTAATTAGCTCAAAGAGTAGACTAAGTGCATTTAATAGAGTTATAAATAAAATCAATTCATAACATGCAACAAGATGTTGAAACATTTCTAAATCGCCATCGCTCAAATGAATAAGTCTCACAAAGAGCCACACGTCTTGCACTGATACGTGTTTGAGAAGTCACTCAATTTGGCTGATTCAATGTAACATATTAGTTTCCACTTAGAATACACGTTCACTAATAAAAATTGGGAAACGTGGATAAAACCACCTTTTATTTCTTTTCAAAGTTGTTGTCTGTAGAGGAGTTTTCTCCAAGGAGTTACTTGCATCCACAGGTTACTGCAGCGAACGATAGTTGCTCTTCTATAAATTATCGTGGCTAAACGTTAGTGTGGCACTTCTAGACCCATCTGTGATTTTTGAAAGATATTACTGTTAATTATATTGCTAATAGGACAGTGGTCGAGCAAATAAAATATTGTCAGAACTTGATACAGGCCTGTTTTAGTGTAGCTTTTACATTTCGAAAGATTTTCAACACTATACACATAATGGGGCTTTAAAGTAAATGGTAGGTACTCTGCTCTTATTTTGGAGTAAGCGGCTAAAGCTAAATGTATCAAGCAAAGAGAGAAAACCATGACGAGATTAATCACTATTAATCCAAAATGTCCCCTCTTAAACTGTTTCATGCAGCTGAACGTCGTTGTAGAAATCTACTGTTGTCGGGAGAGTCAAATAGTTGGTTCGCAGAACTAGAGTTCAAATACTTAAAAAAGCTGGCCATCAACGTTCAGTCACCAACACGGACTGAACCACCACCCAGCCGTCCCTAATCCATACGAGGTAAACTGTATTGTATACGAGAAAAAGGTAAACCCTCAATAATGGACCAGTCTCTTTTCTAAATGTTTTCATATCCAAGTCCATACTGACTGTACATGGTCAACAATGTACAGTCATGGTCAACAATTCCTACAGTACACGTATCCTTGAAATACATGCTATTCACGATTGTGAATATAAAAACAAAAAAATAAATGAGTTTCATTAAAAAAAAAATTAAACATTTTTTTAAAAAAAGGATTAGCTACCAACTGCTTAATTTGTAAAAAAAAAATCTGAAGGGGCCCAAAGCCTTTCTTCGGAGCTCGCCCTTGGCGCTGTCTAAAGTCAGGTTTACCCTATACCTAGGGTGCCTAGGTTTAATTCTGCTTCAACCCTCTTTCGCCCACCACCATCTTTATTTCACACTTGAAGGTTCTTTGTTATTATTCCTGCTTTCTCTCTTTATCGCCGTTTTCATATCTTTCTCTTCCTTCCCCCTTCTTACTTTTCTATCTTTCATCCTCTTATCCGGATCAAAGGTTGGTGGTCATGAAAACTAACTCTTGGTTGTCTACAATGAGTGCCAGTGCCCAACATCCACAATCACAGGCACAAATTAAGTACAATGGGCTTTAAGAGCGTTAATCGGTCATCCATTTACTCTTCTCTTTGCTAATTATGTTAAATTTGCTATCCTCAGTTAATAGTGGAAATGGCATGCATGACCAGGCCTCTCCTCATCAATGTGGTATTTTAGCCACATAAAGGGAATGGACTCCAATTGTGGTCAAATTCTCTCAAGCCAGTGACAGGCCTAACAGCCCTGTCTTATAATCTTTGTATATTCAAATGTAAGTTCTAAACAAGCCCACAAAGAACAATAGAATTGGCTAGAAATTAACTGACTCTTTGTGATAAAATCCCCCTTTTTGCGTGATGACTCCCATTTTTTTCTGACTGGTGGTGTTGGTTGTAAACTCTGTACACTGGAGCACGACTGTCTAGTCTCCAGTGTATGTGCTCGGACCCCTAAAGCATGCTAACATTCTCTATTCCTCAATTGCCATATTTAACTTTCAAGTAAAGCCATAGTATATGGTGCAGGAAAATGAACTAATAGCATGGAAAGCTAAATGTCACCTGTGCACAGCAGCACATGTTTCACCCACTAGGCTGACAAGGAAACATGGCTTTTGGCCTACATGTATAGCCTGACTGCTGCATCTTTTCAATCTGCAGGCAAACCATCATAATAACCCTTTCTGATAGGAAAGGCCCCTATTTTTAAATGTTAAATAGCTCACACCGTAGTAGGCCTTGTAGCTCACATGGTAGAGTGGCTTGTATTTAAAAGTGGACTGTGTGAGCATTTCATGTTGGCATTTTCCTTCAATGAATAAATCCCAAAAGCCATGTTAACTATACAGAGCTGTAGCTGATCCTATGAGGAAACAACAGCAGCTTTCTCACCTGCAGAATATTCCCTAGGCGCCAGACTGGACCCGGAAGTTTTCACAGCAGTGCTCCCACTAGGTGGTGCTGTACAGCTCAGTGTCGACCTTGTCCTGCCCTGGAAATTATAGGGCACCGCCACATAGAAGCACCACACCAGCACATTGACATCAGTTTTTTGCTCGACTCTTTCCATGCCTTTGGACGCAGACCATAAACAAGCTCAGGTACCAGTGTGCAAATCTGTATTTTCCCACCTTTTTAGATTGTAAAAAGGAGGGAACTCTGCAGAACAGCAAAGTGGAAGGGTGGTGAAGTATCTGAAATTAGATAGAGTATCCACCAGAAAGAGCGTTAACAAACGTAAAGCAACTTGTTGTTCTGATGGATACTTATAACAGCAGATTCCTCACTTTTAGAATCGATACCAAAGTAGGGTCTGTGGAGTGGGCTCAGACCAAAAAGTGCTGCAGGACCAAATAAGCGAAATGCCCCTCCCATCAAACCGGGATGGCAAGACAGTAGTGATTTGAGAACATGTGCACAGATACTCACATCTCACTGACAGCTGTCAAGAACAGGCACTCGGTATTTCAACGCAGTGGTTGCAGCCCTGGCCCATGTGGAAAGAGCCCTCAGTTCTTCCAGAAGCTGCTTTTTTGGCCAATGTGTAGGTTCTTAATGCAAAGGACTACCACCTTAAAGTCCTTTTCTGCACTGCCTTACATTTCTTTGCCCCGGAGAACTAAACAAAAAGCTGACTGCCCAACAAATGGTGTTTGGTTTGATAAATGTATAAGCTTAAGGCTCTTTTGGGGTCCAGCTGATGGAGTATCTCTTTCCAGGGGTGAGAAGGAGCAACAAACGTTGGGAGTGTGATGGATTGCCCAACGTGATAAAGAGTTACGTCTTTTGGCAAAAAGGCTGCCCTAGTCTACAACACCAGTTGTCTGGGGAAAAAAAGGTTGTGTACCGTGGTTGCACTGAGAGAGCCTGGAGAGCCTTCACTCGGCAGGCTAAAGTGATCGCAATGAGGTAGACATCTTTGAGAGTCAAAAGACGCAATGAGTGGCTGTGCACTGGCTCGAAAGGGATGCACAGGAGGAACGCAAGGACCAGATTAAGAGCCCACTGTGGCATCACAAATTGTTTGGGAAGGAACTTGTGTTAGATCTTTTATAAAACACATCACAACAGGTCATTTAAATGAGGACCGTTGGTTCAGCAAACACAAAATGGCCAAAAGAAAAGACAAATAACATTTAATAGTGCCCACTGCATGACCTTCCTGGGCCAAAGACAAAAGTCCAAGAGTCTGGCTTGCCAAACTTGTGGCATGGTGTTCCAGACAACACCAAACCACAAATTTGTCCCAGCTTCCGGTGTATATGGACTTTGTAGAGGGATGCCTGGCAGAAAGGATGACATACACAACCTCAGGTGTTCGATTGAGTACAGTCAACTGCCACTACTCACTATTCACACATCGAGGTGTAGAAGGAGCAGGTTCGGTTGCAAAATTCTGCCCGGCTGTTGTGACAGAGGACCCTCCCGAAGCAATAGCTTGACCAGAGGACAGATGCTCATGCCCAGAAGTTCCAGGTCAGAGATTTCCTGTCCCAATCCAGAGCCACTAGGATGACTTGGGTATGGTCGTGCCTGATCTTCTTCTGACCTCAGGTTGGGAGAGACAGGGCCGGAAAGGCATACAGGAGTCCTGTACTCCACTCTCACCGGAGTCCCTTAGCGAAAAAGTTCTTGGAAACTCTAAAAAGCAGTTTTGAAACTGCACATTCGACAGAGTAAAAAAATCCAACCTAAGCTCACCCCACTGAGCCACCATGGAATTCAACCAGCATTAGTGATCTGCCAGGTGTCGCTGGCTGAGCAGGTCTGTCCAGGCGTTTGAAGATCTTGACTGGTGTTGCACAATCAGGGAGATGCCTTGACATTCCAGCCAGCTTCAGAGGCATAGTGCCTCTGGGCACAAGACCCAAAACCCCACCCGGCTTGTCACAGTACAACATGGCTACAATGTTGTCTGTGAAAACATGCACCAACCTTCACTTGATGGATGGCAGGAAGGCATTCAACGCCAAGCAGATGGCCCACAGCTCTAACAGATTTATGGAGATACGGGTTGCCACTGGAGTCCAGAGTCCACGGATCTCCTCCTCTCAAAGATGACCTCCACAACCCAGCAGGGACACATCCGTCACCACTCCCAGCTCTGTGAGTAAAGGGAAGGGAGTCTGCCACTGGTCAGGTTGCAGTCAGACAGCCACCAGTGCAGATCTCGTATAGTCTCCTCTGAAACCTGGGTGACATCCAAAAGGTTTTCCTTGGTGCTGGATCCACTGAGGATACAGATCCCAGTGCAGAGCCCACATATGCCACCTGGCAAAGTGGACAAGCAGGATGCATGAGGCCAGTATGCCAAGAAGCCTCAGTGCTGCTCTCACCAAGATCCAGGACCAAGGCTGAAATATCAGGATCACAGGCCGAATGTCTTGGACTCGTGACAGAAGAAAGGCCCTAAATTGCACAATGTCCAGAGAAGCTCCTATAAAAGGAAGCATCCGCAAAGTAGTCAGGTATGACTTTGACTTGTTGATCGTGAACCTCAATGTTTTCAGGTGGTGGTTACGGCCGACTGGGGTAAGCCTGCCTTCAACATCCAGTTGTCATGGTAGGTGAAAACAGTTATCCCCAACCTTTAAAAATAGTTGGCGACTACTCTTTTGTGAACACATGAGCTTCGCTGGTAAGGCTCAAGAGGAGCACAGCAAACTGAAAATGCTCCAGGCAGACCTTAGGCGCAGATATCTGTGGGACTGAAGGACCAGCACATGAAATTTCGAGTCCTGCAGGCCCAGGGCAACCATCCAGTCGCTTAGATCTAGGGCAGACAGAACTTGGGCCAATGTGAGCATTTTGAATTTGCCCTTCCATAGGAAGAAGGCATTCAGGGGGCAAAGATCTAAAATGCGATAAAGGCCTCAGTTATTCTTCAGCACAAGGAAATATTTGGAGTAACAGCCATCCCTACTTCCAAGACCGACACCCTCTCGATGGGTCCTTTTTGCAGTAGAGCCTGCATCTCTTGCAGCAAGATGAATATTTGCTCAATTGAACGCCCCTCTGATGCAAGAAAAAGCTGTGGTGGTTCAAAAAGTATTGGGAGAGCATAACCCTGCTGGACTATCTGGAGGACCCATCTGTCGAGGTGTTTTAACTGCCTCCCTGGGAGAAAATGTCTGATCCTACCTCCCACAGGGTGGTTGTGCGCTGCTAAAGGCAAACTAAAAAAGCTCAGGGGCGGGCACCGCAGTGCAGGCAAACTGAGAATAACATTGTCCCTGGTGACCTGCGCAATGACTGCTTGATCCCCACCCCAGCAATGAAAGGCTGAGGTGGCGGTAGTGGTGATGGGGCCGGGCATTATCTAGACGCCAACCTGTTGGAGGTACTTCAAAGGGTCGAAACCGATGAGGAAATTATCCAGAAGGGATAGAAAGGCCCAAAGAACGTGCTGTGGCTCTGCTTTACTTAAGGAGTTCTGAAGCAGAAACAGCCCATCGAAATGCCAAGCTGGTAAAGAGAACAATAACTTCCTGAATGTCTTAATCCTTTTTGACTACCTGTCAGGAGGAGTCTTAGGGAATTCATTAGGATGTACTTTGCTGGTGGATGCATGGGCCACCAAACTCTCAGGGGTAGGATGCTGCGCAGCAAAATCCTGGTCAACAGGCACCAGTCTCTAGCATCTGGCTGCCTGCTTGTTCAGCAGTGGGCAAGAGCAAGGTTTAGCTCAAGTGCCCATATGTCCATCAGTCAGGGCTTCATTAAATGAAGTTTAGGCTCAGGCGATGCTGGCCAGGGTGCAAAACCTCTGCAAGGGCATTTGTCTTTACTTCCACACATGGCAGATGTAGGTCCACAACCTTAATTGCATGTCTAGTGGCTACAACAAATGAAGCACTTATCTGTTACAGTTAGGCCCATAGGTGGTGGCAAACTCTGGTCAGACTCATAGCCAAAAAGATGAAGGCACATCCGAAGACGGCTCTGTGGTAGAGGGAGTGTTCTGTCTGAATCTTAACATATGGGAAATGGGTGCGCTGGAGTGGATTTAAATGATTCAAGATGAATTTGGCTTGGAGTCAGACACCGGAGCTAACAGGAGCTTGGCCTTCGGTGCCAGCAACATCGGGACTTGAATCGATGAATAGGAGACCAGTGCGTGTCTTGGAGTTATAAAGGAAGTCAACACTGGAGTTGTTGCAAAATTCAAAGCTAGTCCTAGGATGCTTGATTCCGGTCCAGGGAAGACCTGGCTTGGCAGTTCGGTCTGGACTGTTCCCATGAGGCACAGGGTCAAGACTGATTTGCATATGGCTATGTCTGAACTGGGGTGGCGTGGTGAAGCAAAATAACGATGGATTAAACCCAGATCTGTGACTGGGGGTGAATGTTTGCCAATGTGCAGCATTCCGTCCATCATCTTGTGTGTTTTGCATTTCGCTCTAAGTGGGAAGGGTATGCCCAGACGTGGGTCCCGTGCTCACTACGCCACTGGAGTCAAGCTATCCTGGCTGATGAAGGCTGATAGCCTGAAACCGGTCCTAGGATGCTTGATTCCGGTCCAGGGAAGACATGGCTTGGCAGTTCGGTCTGGACTGTTCCCATGAGGCACAGGGTCAAGACTGATTTGCATATGGCTATGTCTGAACTGGGGTGGCGTGGTGAAGCAAAATAACGATGGATTAAACCCAGATCTGTGACTGGGGGTGAATGTTTGCCAATGTGCAGCATTCCGTCCATCATCTTGTGTGTTTTGCATTTCGCCCTAAGTGGGAAGGGTATGCCCAGATGTGGGTCCCGTGCTCACTACGCCACTGGAGTCAAGCTATCCTGGCTGATGAAGGCTGATAGCCTGAAACCGGTCCTAGGATGCTTGATTCCGGTCCAGGGAAGACATGGCTTGGCAGTTCGGTCTGGACTGTTCCCATGAGGCACAGGGTCAAGACTGATTTGCATATGGCTATGTCTGAACTGGGGTGGCGTGGTGAAGCAAAATAACGATGGATTAAACCCAGATCTGTGACTGGGGGTGAATGTTTGCCAATGTGCAGCATTCCGTCCATCATCTTGTGTGTTTTGCATTTCGCCCTAAGTGGGAAGGGTATGCCCAGATGTGGGTCCCGTGCTCACTACGCCACTGGAGTCAAGCTATCCTGGCTGATGAAGGCTGATAGCCTGAAACCGGTCCTAGGATGCTTGATTCCGGTCCAGGGAAGACATGGCTTGGCAGTTCGGTCTGGACTGTTCCCATGAGGCACAGGGTCAAGACTGATTTGCATAAGGCTATGTCTGAACTGGGGTGGCGTGGTGAAGCAAAATAACGATGGATTAAACCCAGATCTGTGACTGGGGGTGAATGTTTGCCAATGTGCAGCATTCCGTCCATCACCTTGTGTGTTTTGCATTTCGCCCTAAGTGGGAAGGGTATGCCCAGACGTGGGTCCCGTGCTCACTACGCCACTGGAGTCAAGCTATCCTGGCTGATGAAGGCTGATAGCCTGAAACCGGTCCTAGGATGCTTGAATCCGGTCCAGGGAAGACATGGCTTGGCAGTTCGGTCTGGACTGTTCCCATGAGGCACAGGGTCAAGACTGATTTGCATATGGCTATGTCTGAACTGGGGTGGCGTGGTGAAGCAAAATAACGATGGATTAAACCCAGATCTGTGACTGGGGGTGAATGTTTGCCAATGTGCAGCATTCCGTCCATCATCTTGTGTGTTTTGCTATTAGTGGCTCAGACAGCACCAAGGACTTCTCCGCAGGGGGTAGCCCAACTGGAGGCCTCGGCGGATCCTTGAGGCTTGAACACACACCAAAGTGAGCCGTAAGAGCACCAAAAATAAACAGTATGACCTTCTTAAAGGTCTCGACCTGTTGTGGCATTGATAATGGTCCAGACAATTCGGGGAGCATCAGGACCAGTTGTGGAATTGGCTCTTCAATCAAAACTGCATTACTACAATCCAATGGGATGCCTGGTTCACCAATGTTTTACTTTCAAATCAGAGGCAATGAAGAATTTTCCTTAAGCGGTTCAAAACGGAGCAACATTTACTAGTGGTTTTGTTGACATACGGGAAGAAGGTAAGATCAGCGCAATACCGACATTTATGGTCATGGTAGCAGGGTCAGAGGGTGAGTACAAAGTCAGCTTCTACCAAGCAGAGGTTCAGGTACAATAGTTATATCTGTATTCAACAGGTTACTGGTCATCAAACAGGCAACTGAAGCAAAACATTCACAAAAGTGTAAGGGGAAAGTCATGTTTCAGGAATGCATCAGGAATCAAGTATCAGGAATCAAGTATCAACAGAGTTGTTTAAAAAAGTAAAGCTAAAATCAATAAAGCAACTAAAGGGGTTAAAAATTACATTAGTCCACAAAGTACACAATAATTCATGAATCAGTGTCCAATCTTTTTACTTTTAAAAAGTACTTTAATTCACATATAATTAAATACTAAACACAAGCTACAAATGTACAAAATGTAACAGAGACCTCTCCAGCACCATCTAAACCAAACACTCCACATGTCAAAAGCTCTCATAGTGTTTAAATAATGTATACTTCCTCCTTATGGTGTTCGCCAAGGAGCTCATACTGGAAGTTCTTCGTATTGTATTTACCACTGAATTCGCAAAGTAAAATCCTTGGATCTTAGATTTACTAGAGAGTTCAGATTGTAACGCCCCCTCTCAGAGTAATGAGACACGGCAGTCCGAGGGTGTGACTCAGGGACGTGGTGTGTGCGCTAAAACCTCAGAGCTGAGCAACGCACAAAAAATAACACAATAAATCAATGTCCAACCAACGCATTTTCCTTTAAAAAGGGAAAGGTCTTTAATTCATACAAGTAAATAATGTACTCCAAATGGCAAATATTTACCTGATTTAAGGTGGAATTATAAACTGCAATCCCTCTTTTAGGAGGAGCCTTGCAGATTAACCTTGACGAAAATTACATGCCCTAAAGAAATATCACATTGGGACAACTAATTCAATAAACTTAGTGTTTTCACATTATCTGAAAGGTACCATGTGACCATTAGCACACCAGCAGTCTGCAATACTAAACAAGCATTGGCAAAGCCAATAGGTCACGCCCAAGTTAGATCTATTGGCTTTGCCAATGTCTTTTAGCCATGTTGTACCGCAGCGTGGCTGTGCAGCATTGCTAAAAGTAAAGTTACAAAAAAAGCGCTATGATGCAGCCAGCGCTGGTTGCATCATAGCGCTTTGTTTTCTTCTGAAGGGTGGGAGTGGGCAAGACAGACAATGGAGGGGGCGGGCAAGTGGGGGAGGGTGGGAACACGACAGTACAAAAAGTTCTATGGCATGGCCAGGGTTGGTCATGTCATAATACTTTTTTTTGTTATGTCAGGTGGGGGAAGGCAACACAAACAACTGGGGTGGGGGGTCAAAGGGGAAGAAGCAAAAGGCGCACGGGGTTGGGTGGGGAAGAAGCAACAGGAACACAAGCCGGCAGGGGAAGAAGCAACAGGAGTATGGGACTGGGAGGGTGAGAAGCAACAGCAGCACAAGGGGTGGCAGGGGAACAAACAGGAGCACTGGGGAGTGGGACGCGGGAAAAGCAACAGTAGCCAGGAGCAGGAGGGGAAGAAAAACTGGAGCACGGGGTAAGAGGAGAAGAAGCAAATAAAGAAAATAGTGCCCGAATCACAGGGAAAACAATTAATGAACTGTGGATGGACATTATTCAAGCTAAATCGATCAGAAGTTGGTCCATGCTCCACACGGAAGAAGAGGAAGTGAAGCCTGCATGTGCTGGTCAATTAGGAAGAGCATACAAGAGTGACAATGATTGATTTGGAAAAGAAAAACCAAGAACTAGAGCATTATGACCTCAGCAGCCTACATAATCTCGTAAACTTACTTCTTATAACAAGTCCAAGAATACCGACAAAAGCCTGGACTACTGAGCGAGCTACACCAGGCCATAGTAACTTTAGAACTCCAAGATATTGTCAATTTTGCACTGCAGGTTGTTTTATTAACCAACTAAAACTCTTGCTTTTTTGCCCCTGAGCATCTCTACTCTGGCTGACACGGTATGTGAGCTAGAGGAACAATTGCAAATCTGCTTTTTGCTAGCCAGACATTTAAAGAGGAACAGAAATGCCATTTGAAAAGTGTAGAAGTCTAGCTTGAAAACTGAGTCTCAACTAAAATAGTTTTTTCAAAAGCCTGGCTACTGTGAAAAAACAGGCTGAATACAGAGAGCACATTTTCTGTTTGTCTATGAGGTAAATGATTTAATGTGCCATGATTCATTGTACTATTTAGATGTAGAGTTTGTCCTTGCAATACAAACACTCCATAGGAGGTGGAATACCTGAAACAGCCAATAGCATGAGATGACAAAGATACTCCTTTGGGCATAGCCAAAGCCTTCTCCGTTTGTATTTCAAAGAATTGTTAACAAAAGGTAACTAGCAAGCTGTACTGTCAAGCCAGACACAAAAAATGTATTTGGAAAAGTCTATAGGTCTGGCTTTGCCTATCAGCCGTTTGGCTTTGTCAATGCTTGTTATGTTCTGCTGTGGTTTTTAATCAAACTTAATTGCGGGAGGTGGAGGACACTTGCCCTTATTTAAAAAAAAAAAAAAAAAAAACTGGCTGAAAGGAAACATGTTTTTTAGTCTCAGAAAACACATTGCCATAGTATCCCTTGGCACTGAGAGAAAGAGAAGAAACTGTCACTCAAAGCGAAGTTAGCCAATGGCTTAACGGGCTGAACCACTGCGGTATGCTGTAGGGGGGGCCAAACAAAAATGTAAATGATACAATAATAGAGCAATGGATGAAGAAAGCGAGTTGGAACCCCCTATAATTTAAATATTGTTTTAGTAAATTCAAAACGATTTGGCTTATGCCAGAACTAAAATGGATAGCAAAATGTAAATGCAAAAGCTGGGGCACCTTGAGAGAGGGGGGTTTCAGAGAGGGAGCGAGTGTTCTAGGAAGGCGAGAGGTTTGTGAATGCCAACTGTGGTTTTTGGTGGTCACTTAGAACTCACCAGGCACAGTGGCCTCCTTCCCCAATGTTTTGCTGAAAAGGCAGATGATCTATGCTAAACCTCCTTAAAACACACTGGAACTGAGGATAATATTAGGAACAACAACAAAACCAATGGTATAGCAGAGCACTTTCATAGCGCCCAAAACGAACTGAACTGCGCTTTAATAGCTAAGATCACTCAGTTTAAGGAATACAAAATTACGTTGGAGACCCCTGGTTGATTATAAATATATATGATGCGGTTTCTGTACCAGACTCCCAATGGGAAGGATATAACACACAGCAAATATTCCTTCAAATACATTTCAATCAAATCAAATCTGCATGACATAGAAGACAATGTGTAAAAGCTGCGAACTTATTCAAACTCTGGTTTCAAAACTGCACAACTAACTCTGCTCTTTTACCGCCACCACCACCACACCCCCATGATGCGGAGATAGTTTTTTTTTTTTAATAACACTAAACGCCCAAGACTGTAGTTTCACTTTCCCATTAGAGATGTCGTCTGAGAAAACAAAAAAAAAAGACTTATTGTACCTGCCACGATACAGGCATAACCGACTGTACGAACCATGAATGGAAATGTGTGTTAAAATTTCAGTAGGGCTAACTTTGGGTTTCATCCTTCAAAGGATAATATGTACAAATCGGGTAAATCTAGAGAGCCCGTTTCTTACCCAACTGCCAAATTACAGCAGTAAGACTGCGAAAAAGGGCAAATGCATCATCTGTGAAAATAGATTTCAAGAATATGTTTACTTAGACAAAGCTCTTTCAAACTGTTACAAACATATGTATAAAACAAGCAAAGGCTGTATATTACATAGAAATAGCTGCGACTTTTCAAAGAAGCTAGAAAGCGACCAAGACCAACCACCACATCTATCAACATAAATCTACCAAAGGTCTCATTTAACATGAACTGGAATGACATTTAACAAATAGACGAAATCAAAAGTATAATCCCGTCAACCACGTGTGACTAGTCTGTGATCTTGGGCAGATCCCATTATCTCTCGCGGTTCTGGAGCAGTTGGAAACCTGTTGAATAGCATTATTCGCCCTCTTAAAAACAAGCATTTTCAATGCAATCGGTCTCACCTTTAGGACCTTATATGTATTTAGCTATGCAGCACATTAGCCTGGGTGCTGAAACATCTACTGTTCTTTTACATGGAGGGAAAGTTAGCACCAAACTGTGTGCCACACCAGATATTGTATTGTAATTGCATTTGTATAGCGCTTACTACCCCTGACGAGGCGTCGAAGCGCTTTTTCGGCGAGTAGCACGCTACTCCGGGACCCATAGAGGATTAGTGTTGAATTAGTATAGTGAAATATGAAAGTAATTTGAGTGGTGGATAGGTTAGTCAGTTATTTGAATTCAGAAGGATAGCGGAAGGATAGAAGAGGGAAAAAAGGTTATGGGAACACATGGAGAGAAATATTGCCTTTCAGCGGGAAATGGTATAGTCCAAAGCTTTGTTTTTAATATAAAATCAGGGCCTTTAGTGGTCATATCACTGAAAATACAAGATTTAAAAAAAATATTATTGTCTACGGGTGCTCGTGGAAGACAATTTCTATGGACTGGAATCTAGAGAATGCTAAAGTTATTCTGGTATTTTACTGACCTCTGCTGGTCGTTTCCTATCAAGAAAGTTAAATAGAGGCAGTTGAACAGAAAAAAAAATGCCCCTAAGTGGAAGCAGACAAGTCCTAGGGCTGATCTCCAAAGCCCACAAAGTACATACACATATAAGTATATACTAAAGTATATACAAGAGGTCTCGAATGCTCGACCTAAAAAACGAGAAGAAATAAAGATATTTCTCCTTGTTATGCCTCCCCTGGGGAGGTGTAGCATTTTGCACATTCCCAGGTCTACCACCAATTGCAAATCTGGGAATACACATAAATTCATTGAGTGGATGCGTGGGAACACCCACACTCCACCCATGGAACGCCCCCCTGGGGCAGAGTAACGCAAGGCGATTTGTGCTGCCTTGGGTTACTCCATATTTATCAAGCCATACAGGGCCATGCAAGGTGGCCTTGTGTGGCTTGATAAATCTGACTTTAGTATTGCGTCACCCTTGAGTGACGCAACACTATGAAAAATATGGGCCTATATGTGTGGAGTGCAGTACACATGCATTGTGTTGAATGTTTTGAGAAATTTCAACATTTTCTATACTAGCACCTGCTTCAATGAAGTGTTATTTTTTTTACGCTAACCTCGGTCTGGCTAGCTTAGTAGATCAAACTTTACGTCAAAAACTATGGATGCTTGTGCTAATCTAAGTGACACCCAAGTAACGCTCCCTTGATGCAAAACAGCACAAAGCGCTATTTGCGCTGCGAAAAGGGCATTTTTTGCAGTAGAAAGTAAATACCCCTACACAGGTTTGCACTGCTTTGTGACTAACTAATTTTTGACTTTACCCTGGCACAAACCATTAGTAAATCTGGCCCCAAGTTTATGTTTAGCATGCTGGAGTGTCAAATTAGAAGAATAAGTATTTTTTATGCTCCATGTTATTATGGCAAGAATTTCGACTACCCTAATGACTTAAACGAGGGGGGGCTTTGCCAATTGCCCACTTTGCCCATTCCTTAAAAAGCCTGAGGCGCACACCAGTTTACTTGGAAGAGTGCATGTTAAAGTAAATTCCTTTTGATTCCATACAGTGGTCTGTCCTCTCTCTCTGGGACCTCTGTCACACATCAGAGCCCTTTACCACATCTTTCTGAGTCCTCTCTTGCAGTGCTTTAAATTAATAGGAACTGTCCAGTAGTGAGTACTTGCACTTCTTTATTTTGGAAGGTAGACTAGTACCAGCACTTTTCAACTCTGCTGCAATACATTTAAATGGGAAAGTACTAGCACTTCTCAGGAGCAAATGGGCACTCTGAACAGACAGGAGAAGCACTTCTGTATTTCCAGGGCTTTAAGTGGGCCGGGTCTCACCGGTGCTGCGCACCGGCAGTTTTTTACAGGAGGCCTCGAAACGGGTCTCTATCGGGCTCTGTTTTGTGCCCTGGCACAGGCGGTCCGTTTTTTCCCAGACTGCAGTGACAGGAGGCACATCGATGTGCGCGTGCTCACACTGCTCACTTCTCACTAGTGGAGAAGTTACGGCATGACGTCATGCCAGGTGAGGTTGTAGGGGGAAGGGAAATCTTTTAAAGAGAGTCATTTTTTAGGTCTCGCCTGAGCCAGCGCATGCGCTGCTCTGCGAGACATTTAGTAGGTGGCTTTTCAGAGTGCTACCCACAGGCTTTTGCTGGCCTCCAGCTTGCGTTCACGATCGCGTGCACATCTGCCATCTGGGTTGCTGTAATCAGGCTCCTCTGCTCGCACTCCCCCTCCATTCTCCCCCTCTCTTTTCGTCAGCTTCATTAGGCGCCATCTGGCTTCCCTCGCCATCTGGCTTCCCACCCTTACACTCGCAGCGGCTTTCATCGCTCGCGATTACTTTCACTTTCGCGGCCGCGCGGCTGGGCCAATGCTTGTTTACATTTCCGAATGAGCCCTCCATACGAGTGCATGTGTTTGTCTTCTCCCTGCACCGTATTGCCATTCAGGAGGCTTGTCTTTGTATTTATTCATTATGTTGGGTCTTTTATGTTGAGCAAACATGAGCCGAGAGTATTGGAGTGCTTTTCACCCACCGATGTTTTGAACGACCTTCCTCCCACCCCCTCTCCCCCCTGCTTTTAACCCATCACGCCCTCCTCTAAGCTCCCTCGACTAGCCTCATGGCCACCCTCCTCTCTCAAGTCCTTTTCATTTCCATACAGGCACTTTGACTTTTTATTTTCTCACATTTTTTTGCTGCAATTATGTAGCGCAAACTCGATTCCGATGGTATTGGAGTCTTTTACATGAGCACCACTTACCTTACACAGGAACACTTTCATTTTGAAAGCATGTTGCACAGCAGCGTTAGCTGCTGTACAAGTTGGCTTACAGTTTAAAAAAAAAAAAAAATGCTGCACCCTGCACCATATTGCCATTCAGGGGCTTTTAGTCGTATTTGTTTTAATATGTTGACGCATTTATGTTGCGCAGACATGACCCGAAGGTATTGAAGTGCTTTACATGAGTACCCCTTACAATTCACAGGGACACTCAGCGATTCACCACCCCCTTTGTTGTTTTGAACGACCCCCTCCCTTTTAACCCACTATGTCCTCCTCCCTGCTCTTGCAACCTCCCTCGTGACACCCACCCTCCTCCCTTATGGCCTTCCAGACACTTTGATTTAATACATTTTTTTGCCACATTTTTGTAGCACGACTTCGATCCAAAAGGTATTGGAGTGCTTTACATAAGCACTACTCACATTACACAGGAACACTCATTTTTAAAACATGTTGCACAGCGGCATTATCTGCCGTATATTATGGCTTACAGGTTTTAAAAAACGCTGCACCCTGCACCACATTGCCATCCAGGGGCTTTTATTCGTATTTATTTATTATGTTGGTGCATTTATGTAGCGCAAACATGACCCGAAGGTATTGGAGAGCTTCACGTGAGCACCACTTACATTTCACAGGGACACTCAGTGACCCACCACCCCCTTCTGTTGTTTTGAATGACCCCTTCCTTTTAACCCACCACATCCTCTTTCTTGCTTTCGCGACCTTCCTCGTCACACCCACTCATGTCCTTTCAGGCACTTTGATTTTTATTTAATTACCTTTTTTGCAGCATTTATGTAGCGCAAACTCGATCTCGAAGGTATTGGAGTGCTTTACATAAGCACCACTTAAATTAGACAAAGACACATTCATTTTTAAAACATGTTGCACAGTGGTGCTAGCTACTTTACAACATGGATTGCAGTTTACGTCTAAATCTTTTTATTGATAAAGACAAAAATGCAACAAAACAATACAGTGCCATCTGGGGAAAGCCAAGCAAGGTGTGCAAGACAATAAGGCAAAAAACAACAAGCATTGGCATAGCTAATAGGTCTCGCTTTTGGGACCTTACAAGTATTTAGTTATGCAACTGTTGCATGGCTAAACACTTACAAGGTCCCAAAGGCGAGACCTATTGGCTTTGCCAAAGCTTGTCTCTCTGGATTTCCCTTCTCATTTTGAAACTCAGGAGCAGCAACATTGTCATGCTGTCTCCAGGGCTTTAAGTGGAAGCTTTTTCAATATTATATTTAACAAGCCATAGTTGCTGCTTATTTATGTTATGCAACTAACAACCATTGCAAAACCAATAGTCCGGACTTGTTGTAGGTATGATGTTACTTGTTGTATCATATATCTGGATGCAATGACAGAAACAGCAAAATACAAGTCAGGCGGCACACTATGTTAAGCAAAGATTTTTAGCTTACGTGTTTTTAAGCCACGCCCTTAATTACACTGGCCACGCCCATTTGAG
Source organism: Calotriton arnoldi (assembly GCA_963921515.1). Classification (NCBI taxonomy): domain Eukaryota; kingdom Metazoa; phylum Chordata; class Amphibia; order Caudata; family Salamandridae; genus Calotriton; species Calotriton arnoldi. Next base: position 238,704 of record CAWUFW010014979.1, on the reverse strand, counting down.
AGACCCCCCCCCAGTTTTTTCATCCCACTTAAAGCCCTGTGTATTTCCATTTAAAGCACTGCTCTCTCGTCCGTCCTCAGTCTCTGATCATTGGCGTATCTTGCCGAGGGCGGTTGCCTAGGAATGATTCAGTCCACAGTGCTCAGTTATCAAAAAATCCGTATGAAAAGCACAATTTAATAATTTTAGAAATGCTGGGTAATTAATTGGGTAATAGGTTTCTTGTAGGGACAATGCACGTAGAAAATTCTTAGTAACCGAACACGACCACTGACGCCGAAACCGATCATGCGTATCAGAATGTGGCGTTTATGGAGTCTGGGCAAGTGTTTTGTACTGTAATTACACTTTTACAGCACTTCCCCCTGCGAGGAGCTGTGTCGCACTCATGTGTCCACAGAAAGGAGTAGCGTGACGATTCGGGGGTGGTGGGGGCAGGAGAGGGAGCGGGGAGCTTTCCAAGCCTAAAATACACAGGTTTGCACATAAACCAGGGGGACACCCACCTGTCTCGTCAGAAGTGGGGCTGCTGGACGAATGGCTGCGCTTCTTGGAGTCGATTCTTGTCTTTGCCGGCTTGTCCTTCTTCCTATGCTTCTTCTTCTCCGCTGAGGTGGACTTAGGGTGCTGCCTGCTCACAGTCTTCACCTTCACTCCCTCCTGGGCCTCTTCCATACATGCCATACCACCGGGCATAGCCAGGGTGTGGGGGGGGTCCTGACCGCGGGGCTAACTATCTGTCGATGAAGCTTCGGTACAAATCCGATGTGCCCTGCCTTGTCTGTCCAGTTATCTGCATTCAAAAGTTTAGGCTGATCCAGCCGTTTGGACAAACCGTTTACACATACCGCTCGGTGGTCAGTGAAAGTCTGGTGATGGTGCAAACAAAGCCCCAGTGACCCCCAAAACGCACCGTCCCTGCCGCCAGGAAGGGAGCTTCTCAGCCGCACCCAGGACACCATCAGTAGCACGATACCCCCGGTGATAGCCCGAGGAGGTCAGGTCCCTGGTAGCAGCGCTGAAAGCGCCACCCTCAGCAAACATACAGCAGAACACGGCTTGAGCAGCCAGGAGGCCGCGGTAACTGGGTGCGTTGTTTGGCGGAGGAGGGTCCGGAGCAGGCTTAAGACAGGGAGCACAGTAGGGGCCATGTAGTAGCCCTTGAACAGACAGAGGCGCAGTGACGAGCTAAAGTCATTGTCCGAGGGAGAGTGTCGGGATTAAAATGGCGAGGGGAGCAGGGACCCGGCAACAACACGCCCGTCTCGTCTCCATGCCCGGGCAGGCGCTTCCTGCGACCCCTAGAAGCAGCTCCTATCCCTCGCCCTGCGCGAGAGGCTTCGCGCGCTCGCGGTTTCCCTCTCAATCACGTACCACGTGCTGTAGACGCTTTGGGGTTTCCATGGCGACATTAGAACACACCTACTCCTTCCAACTTCTAACTCATCCGCGGTCCGATCGAAAAAAGTAGTAGCAGAGGAAAACAAGCATTGGCAATGGAATAGGACTCGCATTTACGCAAGACCTATTGCATTGGAAACGGGAGTGCGGGCAGGCGCAAGAAGGCACGAGCACGACTGGCAGTGCGTGGGAGGGGGGCGGGGCCCCAAGAAGTCACGGACTGCGAGAGGGGGGGTAGGGAGGGACGGGAAGAAAGTAGTCTGTGCAGTGAAGGGGCCAGTAGCCATGGAAGGATACAAATGACTGACATGGCTGTCATGGGGAGGGACTAACAAGCTTAAAACCAAATCGGGAGGCAGCATTTATAACCTAAGCCAATGAAGAAGATGGGCCGGAGAGTGGACGGAGCTTCCACGAAGCTTCCACACTATAGTGTATACTGCATGCCTCGCAAAGCGATGGCAGCGCATTCGCACTGCAACACTAGGCGAGACCTAACAAGGACGAGGCGGCTAAACTACTATTATGGGAGGAGTGCAGGGTACCAGGGAATTAGGGTATTTCCCATCTCCTGTCAGGTAAGTTCTGCTGTGTGGCGTCAGCCTATTTCATGCACACAGAAGGCCCCCAGAATAGATGGGCTGCGCACGGCATGTATGGTTATTTCTGTGTATGCCTGTGCATGCAAGTCAATTGTCTGTGTCCTGCGTGTGTGAGCCGAATGGATGTTAATGTCGTGTGTGTATGTTGGTTATTGCTGATATATGTCGGTCTATTTTTTTGTTTGGGTGCGTAAACATGTGAGCCACTGTTCACGTGTGATATTTATAACTGAGTAAGCAATCTCGTTTATGAGCGTATAAGGTTACGCGTGTGAATTTTTTTGTTTGTGTCTATGAATGTTTGGGTTTATATGCGTTTGAGTGTGTACTTGTTAGCCGATATTCATATGAGCATTTCTGTCCTACTATGTGCTTATGGCCCTGAGTGCTTATGCATGTTAATCTTTTCCTGTGAGTTCGTGTGAGCCAGGGTTTTTGTTTGAATCTGGGATAGTGGTTTTCTGTGTGTGCTTGTTTGAACCTTTGGTCGAACGCTCCTTTCAGTTTGCCAGCGAGCCTATGGGTGTGTGCCTGTTTGAGTGTGTCTGTGGGATCAATTTGTGTGCACATCTGTGAGGTGTTTAAAAGTGGTCTCCAGCTTCACTCATAAATTAGATGGGACGAGAAAATTAATATGGCCCCACTGAAAAGGCCAAGAGAGGATTCTAGATGTCAAAAAGTCATTTTTCTTACAGCCTCATCTTATTAGGAGCAGCAGCGTTGGTTCTGCCCTCCTCCTCCAAAAAAGAAAGTAGTGGCTAAATAAGTGAACAGATTTTCTCTCCAAATTAATACACATTCGCATTAACAAGTAAGCCGTTGCACTGCGCTCGCACTGCACCTAGAGCTTTTTTTGGTGGGCGGGACGGGCACGCAAGGAGGGGAGAAGATGATGCTGATACGGGCAAGCAGCAAGGATGGGGAGGGATGGAGGACAAGGGGCAGCAAATTGAAACACAATCCGAGCGTCAAGCGCAAGCAGCGCTGAAGAACTGTAATCAAGGGAACCATCAGTACTTGGGACATGCTCCAAATAACCAGATGGAGACATACTGAAGCCATAAGAAGCCAACTCATGCTCCTCAATTACAAGCAAGAAAAACTAGGAAAAAAATCACAAGCGCTACGGAGGGAGCAGCAGGCAAGAGGAGCGGGGGTGGGGGGAGAAATAATTCCTCAATCCAGTCAGGAGCAGTGGATGGTAACAGATTAAGTTGAATCAATCTGTGCTTGGTCCCTGCTCCACAGAAATTACAGGAAATGGCATTTCGCCTGCAGTGGCTAATTAAGGAGGCTGGAAAGAAGAGTGAGGTGAATCCAACAAATGGTAATCAATAGGTCGGCTCCAAGCCCTTTTTTGTACACAACAGTGTCTCGCCAGCGAGACGCATGTGCTAGCGCATGCCCTCACAGACTCGACCCTAAAAACAGTAATACAAAGGCCTAATGGAAAACATGAGGCTTTTCACAATAAAAAAAAGGTTTCGCTTATAAGTTTTATTTAGTCGTTCTTAATGTAAATAAAGGCCTTTTGCCTTTGACACCGCATTTAATAAATAAAGCAAGCCTGATGGTTTTAACATGAACATAAATTTTTTTTTAAAAAACATATGGTCTTTGGGTAGAGGGACCCATCAAACATTTTAGGAAGACTTGAAGACTACATTGACATAAATCCTATATCTCCTCCTGGAGACATCAAACAGTTTCCAGTGCAAGACAAAGAAAAGGCCATATGTATCAAAACCCCATCCCATTGTTTTGCCAGAGAGTTAATAATGTATATCCTCTTCACATTATATTTGTCAGATAGGTAAATAATGTCTAGCACCTTCCTATGGTGTCTGCCAATGAGTTCACAATGTAAAACTTTTCTTGTTGTATATGCCAGAGTTCAACATGTAAAACCAATTACTGTTCCATTTGTCAGAGTTCACAATACAATATAGCTTTATAGCCTGCTAAAGCGGGCTATACCAGCCATTAAAGGCCCGCTCTGGCGTTAAAGGCCTGAGCTAAGGCGATGGCCTTTAAGAAAGGAGCAGCCCTTAAATGACCGGTATATCCCGGCTACAGCGGGCTATAAAGCCATTAGAATATTCCATCCAATGAGTGTAGAATGTCCTAATAGAGAAAACAAAGGCATCGGAGTTCGAGGGGGTTGGTATCCCCCTCGGCTCCAAAGCCTTTGTTTCACAGCTGTTGCTGTAAATATTCAACTGTTAACAGCCGCACGCAGGGCAAAGGCTGTTATCGGTTGAGCATTCACAGCAAAAGCTAAGAAAGCAAGTTGAAGTCAGTCTCTGGTTCGTCCCGTCTTGGCTAAACTGTTTTTTGCAGTTCAGCCAAGCCAGGGAGACCCAGGAGCCAGAGCAGCATTCACCCCTCCCTCCTTCTGAAGCCCCAGTGACACTGAGCTACAAGAGGAGGGAAGGGTGAAAGCTCTGTTCGCCCTGCTGCATGTCCTCTGTCCTTCTCTTTCCCCTGCCAAATCTATATATTTTGGAGAGGCTGGGTGAAGAGAAAGGCAGAGGACATTAGGATATTGAAATGTTGAGGGCAGCAGGTCTATACCAGCTTATATAGACCGCTGCTGCTCCACTGTTTCCAAAGGGGCTCCCGACATTCCATAGTTCCAATACCTGTTCCTACTGCACTTGAGACAGTTCACAATGTAAAGCTCCTTCCTATAGTGTTTGTAAGAATTTACAACATAAAAGCACTTACAGTTGTCTGCGAATTCGGAATGTAAAATCCAGTCTCTACATAAGCTGTCAAATAGTAAACCCCTACCTATTGCAATTGTCAGAGGTGCCAAACCCCTCACTACTGTATTTGTCATTTAGCTCACAATATAAAACTCCGTCCTATGGTATTAGGCAAGGAGCTCACAATGTAAATTCTATTGTATTTAAGAAATTCTGTTCTGGATTTCCTGCAGTAGCTGTTAGTTACTGGGTCTTTACCGTATCAATGGGAATCTTTCTCCTATGGTGTCCCAGATGCTTTGTACCCTCTCTCAAACTAGTAACCAAGTATTCATCTTAGCACTTGAGTCTCAGGGTAATGAGGCAGAGCAGTCCAAGGCTGACTCAGGGAGGTGATGTGGGGTAAAAAGTTAAAAATAAGCAACACACAAAAATAACTAATAAATCAATGTTTAGGCAATGTCTCTTTAAAAAGGAAAAGTAGGGGGGCGTGGCCAGGATGGCGGCTCGATAGGACGTGCCGCTCGAGCTCTCCCGCTGGCCGCCCGACAAAGCACCGGCGTTTTCCCGCCACTAGCAGCTGGACACCCGTAAATCAGTGGCCGATCATTGCGGCAGGTACAGCGGACGCAGCAATGGTGTGAATTTGCGGTATTTCATCACTGCGGGGCCTACAGCGATCGAGACGTGGAGCGCGGTGCTGAAAGGGCGCGGCCTAGCCCAGAGGAGGCCCGGCACTGGAGCGGCGGCTGCCGCGTAGCGAGATCCAGAGAGGCTGAGTCCTCGCAAGGACCGAGAGACTGAGACAAAGCAGCAGACTGGGCTACCGCCGAATAGCAGCCAGCGACCCGTGAGACCAGCGAGTGCCCGATTCAACGGAGGGGACTGCCATGCCCCGTGACGGAGGACCGCGTCGCAGAGCTGTGGTGGGCCCGCCATCTTAAGCAAAGGCCCGGCAACGAGGGAGCGCCTTCGAGGCCGGACGGAGCTGCGGCGGGCCTGTCGGTCGTCACCCCTCCATAGAACGGCAGGCAAGTGATCGCAGAGCAGGGGAAAGTCGCAGTGTAGGGTCGACACTGGGGGAGTGCGGAGCGGGACGACAGGTGACGCGGGAGGTCCCGGGATCCAGTCGGGACTTAGCTGCGATGTGAGAGGCCTCTTGTGGACTGCGGGCGGCAGCCCGGGGTCACAACAACTCGCCTGGGTAGGCCGCTGTAGCGCTCCAGCGGCCCGTGTGGGATTCGGGATATTGCGCAGTCAGTGAGGAGCAGCGGGGGACAACCATTCTCCACAGCACGAGTTCAGGGCCCGCCATTCATAAGGGTTGTGGCGCTGCCCGGGGCCTACCAGGCGTTGGACGGGGTAGCGGGCTCGTGGGTCCCCATGCAGGACCGGCGGCACTGAACCCATCCAACCCCCCCAGGAGGATTAGATCCATCGCCGGGGCGGGGCCGGCGGGTTCCACTGGAAATGGTGAGGGCGACCCTCAGGGCCTGACTCCCCGGTCGTGGCACATTGTTAACACTCGGAACGGCCCGCAGCGGAGCGTCCTTTTGAAGAGACTCGGGGGAGGCACTGGCAACCGTGACCCACACTATAACCACACGATGCTTGCCGGTATCTACTTCCGTCATCCGTCAAAGCACAGTATGTCCTCCTCCCGTGGGCGGAAGGAAAAAACACTTAAAGACCTTTTCGCAAAGGCCCAAGGTGGTCAACAAATGAGTGATACCCCAGCAAGCACTGATCTGGCTCGCCCGACGGGTGGTGAAGGTGGAGAGCCGATCACGAAAGCCTTCCTCGAATCCCTGTTTGTAGCCCTACGAGAAGACCTGCAAACACTTAAACGAGACCTCACAGCTGAAATCAAAGATGTCCGCAGAGACATGGACAGCATAGGCGAGAGGGTAGCTGAGCTAGAGGAGAAAAGTGATGGGAGGGATACGGAGTTATCGACGCTTCAACAGGAAGTCATCCGAATACACGACCAGCAGGTAGACCTACAGTCACATCTCGAGGATTTGGAGAACCGCTCCCGCCGCCATAACATCAGGATCCGGGGAGTGAGGATCGACGAAGACACGGGTGACATCTTTAAATACGCCAGGGACCTCTTTAACCATGTCCTTGGCAAGCCCTTGGACTCTGACCTCAAATTAGACAGGGTGCACAGAGTGGGTCCCCCCCACCGGCCACGGCTCCGCCGTCTGATATTCTAGTCTGTGTGCAAGACTTCCGAACCAAAGAAGAAATCCTACAGAAGGCCCGAAAGATGCACCCCCTGACATTCCGCGGACAGAATCCGGTCCTGTATCAAGACTTGGCGGCGCTAACTTTACAAAAGAGGAGAACCTTCAGACCCATTACCTCGTACCTCCGCCAACGCGACATTGCATATAGCTGGGGCCACCCGTTCCGTCTGGTTTTCCGCAAGGATGGTAAACTTTTCCAGCTCCGCTCCCTCTCTGAGGCCTGCCGCCTGCTGGGAATTGATCCCCCGGCGGAGGAGAACAGTGATGAAGCCCCGGCACCCAGCGCAGACGACAGGAAACCAAGATGGAGGCAACGGGGCCGACGGCATCAGCCTAAACGACCAAACCCCGCTGAAACCTTCGAGGGTCAGAAGGCAGCCCTCGAGACTCTGCCAGCAGAACTAGCAAAAACACAGCCTGATTGATGCCCACGTCGCCTATCAATCTCTTTGATGTGTCCCCTTCATATGGGAGCGGTTGGCGGGGGGACGTTCTTGGCCACGACACGTTCCCCATGGAAATTTCTCTCTGATCATCCATGGATGATGGACTACGTTACACCTCTTGTTCTCTTTTTTATTTTTGTCTTTTGTAAAAGGACTTCATACGGACATATGTTTGGGGTTATTTTTTGGGGGGTTTGGGGTTCCTTGTCCGCCTTTTTCACTTAGCAGTAGGGGTTCACGCAGGCGGAACGCTCTAGGGCCCTCATCTGCTCACTGCTCCCACGGCTTCAGTCCCCAGATTTCATTCAAGCTCCCAGACTTGTTGGCCTTGGAATGATTCCCACCACGCTTAAAATCCTCACCTTGAATGTGAAGGGCCTCAACAATCCTGTGAAGCACAAAGCAGTCCTGTCATGCTTAGAGCACACCGAAGCAGACATATGCCTACTCCAGGAAACGCACCTGTTAGCCAGAGACTGCCATCGCCTCAAATCCTGCAGGTTCCCGACCCAGCTGTTCTCCTCAGGCCCCACCAAATCAGCCGGGGTGGCCATATTAGTTGCCCAGAGGTTCAAGGGGGAGGTCCTACACAAGGCAGCTGAAATTAAGGGCAGGCTTCTGATCTACCGGTTTGCGCTGGGAGGCTTAACACTCACTATAGGTTCAGTCTATGCCCCCAACAAGGGACAGGAAAAGTTTTTACACACGGTACTCACTGAAGCAACGGCCACTACAGACCGCGGGATCCTCCTGGGGGGGGGTGATCTGAACTTGGTCTTTGATAACGACGCGGACAGGTCTTGTCAGCGCACTGCCCAGACGGGCGCATTATCAACGGACGGTTTGGCGCGACTGCACGATCTAGGCCTCACGGACCTGTGGCGATGCTTTCATCCCCATAGTCGTGAATACTCTTATTACTCCAATGCGCACAAAACTTACACTAGACTGGACTATCTGTTGGCAACTGCACCTATACACGCTTTAACTACGGAGGTGGAGATAGGGGTAGCCTCCCTTTCCGATCACGCACCTGTCACTGTAACCCTCACTCTTCCTCCCACGCAACGGCCCTTCCGACTGTGGCGCCTCCGAGACACCCTCCTGCACCGCGCTACAGTAGTAGAACAGGTACAGCGCTCCATCAAAGACTACCTCTCCCATAACACCAATGATGACACCACTCTTGCCACACAGTGGGCAGCGCTAAAGGCAGTGATACGAGGGGAGCTGATAGCCATTTCGGCGGCGGAAAATGCAGAACGTAGACGCAAAAGGGATGACCTCACCCAAAAAACTAAAGAGTTAGAACGGATGCATCAACGGACAGGGGAACCACGGGTCTGGCGCCAGCTGAAAGCCATGCGGCAACAACTTGCGGCATTAGATCAAGACAGGGCAGAGTTTGCAGCCCTCCAGCTGCGACACACCTACTACACTGGAGGGGACAGATGCGGCCGCCTCCTCGCCCATAAACTACGTGAGACTCGGCAGAAACAGGGGGTCCGGGAGATTCAGCGGGGGGATGGTGGGCGGGTCTTTGAGGACTCGGAGATTGCTGAAACGTTTCGAGATTTTTATGCCCGTCTCTATGCCAACTCGCCACTCTCCATCACAGACTGTGCTGCCTTTCTCGAATCCGTTGACCTACCAGCGTTGACTAAGGCCCAGGCTGACCATTTAGACAGGGACATTAGATTAGAAGAAGTTATTGCGGCCATCTCACGCCTTAAACCTGCCAAGGCCCCTGGGCCGGACGGCTTTTCGGCCATATTTTATAAGACATTTTGTACTCTCGTGGCACCGATTCTCACTAAACTTTTTAACTCATTCGCCGATCCCGGAGTGATCCCAGGGGATATGCTCGAAGCCTCCATAGTGGTTATCCCAAAACCGGGAAAGGATAAGACCAAGTGCGGAGCCTATCGCCCCATATCCCTTCTCAACATAGACCTCAAATTGTATACTGGGATACTGGCAGCGCGCCTTGCGCCTCATATGCCCGGTCTAATTGATCCTGACCAAGCCGGCTTTATCCCCCAGCGCCAAACCAGCGATAATACCCACTGGGCCCTTCACCTCATTGAGAAAGCCTCGCGAACGCAGGGGGAATATATGATGCTCACTATCGACGCCGAGAAGGCATTCGACTGTGTCCATTGGCCATATTTGGAACAGGTTCTCGAGCGAGCGGGGATGGGGGAGAAGTTTCGCACATATATCTTGAACTGCTATAAGTTCCCAACAGCCACAGTTCGAGTTAATGGCCACACGTCTTCCCGATTCCCCATAGAGAGAGGAACGAGGCAGGGGTGCCCCTTATCTCCCCTTCTTTTTGCGTTTTATATGGAGCCTCTGGCCCACCGTATCCGACACACCCCAGCGATTACCGGGATTAAATTCGGAGGCTACACCCATACGATCAGCCTGTATGCTGACGACGTCCTAATTTCGTTGTCGAACCCCATTCTCGCATTGCCAGCGTGCCTTGCAGGATTAGAGACTTTCGCGCGAGCCTCGGGGTTTAAGGTGAATATGGATAAGTCAATAGCGCTTGACCTCTCCCTAACGCCCCATACCCGTACACACCTACAGGGCCTGCATCCCCTTCAGTGGGCAGTAGACACGATCCCATACTTAGGGATTCAATTAGCTCCCTCCTTACCGGACACGGTAACCGCTAACTACACACGACTACGGCAGACGGTTCGCAAAGAGTTGAGCCAATGGAAGCACTACCCTCTCTCCTGGCTCGGTAAAATAGCTGCGGTCAAAATGACCATCTTACCCCAGATCTTATACTTGTTTCGGACCTTACCTCTCCGACCTCCAAAGGGGTGGATACAACAGACCCAATCAGACCTGGCACAATTTATATGGAATGGCCGTAAGCCATGGATGAAGCAGACACTTGCGATGCTTCCACCGGAGGGGGGAGGCCTTGGTATCCCCGATCTCCACCTTTATTTCCAAGCAGCCCAATTGCGCCACCTAGTTGAGTGGAGCCGGTTGGAGTCGGAGAGACACTGGCTGTTCCAGGATCAGGCAGTTGCCACCAGACCTTTACAGGACATCCCTTTCCTTCGAAAGAGACACAGGCCACCCAATTTATACGCGTCCCATATCACACGAGCTATCCTTGAATCGTGGGATCACACCAACGTCAAACACAATCCAACTACTTTCCCCTCACCCCACTGCTGGATAACCCTGATTTCTACCCTGGCATGGACGCGGCTGCCTTCGTGCGTTGGAGATCATCAGGGTGCCGCTCTCTAGGCCATCTATTTGATGTAGACGGGATAATACCATTCCAACAGCTCAAACTGGATTATGGGCTACCTGAAATTGAAAGGCTCCGATACCTCCAGATTAGGCACTGAGCGCTACACATCCAGGTTAAACCAGCTGCTTGTAGACACCTTTCCACCTACGAGAAATGGCTTATCACTCGCACATCGGATAAAAAACTTATTTCAGATTTGTATAAAATGCTACTAGCCAGAAACGCACATAGGTATAATGCTGGACGCACGAGATGGGAAAGGGAACTAGGCAGAACACTAAGTCATAAGGAGTGGGAAGGGGTGTATTATAGGGCTCGCCACTCAGCATATCATATGGGGCTCACCGAGACCTTCACCAAACTGGTTACATACTGGTATTATACTCCGGAGCGTCTCCATGCAATAGATCCCACCCAGGGGGTGAATTGTTGGCGGGGATGCGGGAGTGTGGGCACTCTGGTACACCTGCTGTGGGAATGCACACACCTTCAGACATATTGGAATCAGGTTCTGGAGGAAGTGGACAAGCACCTAGACACAGAAATACCGCGCTTCCCAGCATATGTCCTTCTGGGCCTCTCAAACCCTTTGACCTACCCGCTCCACTCCTGCAGAGGTCGGTTAATAGCGATAGCGCTGGGCTCTGCAGTGCAAAACATACTTACGCATTGGCACTCCTCTCAAGTACCTACTTTCACAAGTTGGCTATACAGTCTGTGGCATGTCCTAGGAATGGAGAAATTGACCTTGACAATAGCAGGGAGGGGGTCCTTGTTTAGTGAGCTTTGGCAACCATTCTTGTCCCTTCTTTCCTCTGAATTTAGGAAAACCACCTACCCCAGGTATCTCCGCTTGCTGCGGCTCTCCGACACACAGCCGACAGGAAAGTAGGACACCTGCTCAACTGGCGAGACCCAGGCACAACGTAGACAGTTTATTTGGTGGACAAGGAACGGGGTGGGGGAGAGGGAGGGGGGTCTTGATAGGCTTCCTTTCATGGTTTGTTATGTTATGTTTTTATGTTACTTTGATATGTTCTCAATAGGCCCGATCATTTAAATGAGCCATATGTCAAATATGTACCTACAGCACAGATGCAGCTCTGGTACTGCCGAACATATTGAATGTTTGAAAATTTCAATAAAAGATTTAAACCATAAAAAGAAAAAGTACTATAATTGAAAGAAAATTAAATGCTAAACCTCCTGTCGATGACCACTACATAAGATTTTCATCCTGGACGTTAAACTTTGAAGCTGTCAGCACATTAATAAAGTTAAGATCCTCAACTTCTCATTGTAGACTGCAATTGGAATTACGCGTAACTTTTTTATTATCGCACTATCATCTTCAGTTACTGAGTTACTTTTGCAATTGTATACGAGCTGATCATTAATTCATAAGGAAGTTGTTTTTAATCAAATTATGTTACTGCTTTGCCTATGAGGAACAGTATAAAATTATTAGCAAACATCAATTATCATTTTTAGAGCCCACTGGGAACATGTCACCATCTGCATGCAAGTTACTATTAACATCCACTGCAAACAGACAGGATTAGGAGATTTAGAATATTTTTTAAACACTTTTTTTTTTTTTACCTACACCCAGAAATGGTAGGCTTATCTGAATTCTAGCCTGTCTTTTAATGTAAAATATGAATTTTTATGATGGTTATTTTAAATCTCACTTTGTCAGTTTGATGATTTGTGGTAGGAACCAAGAACAACATTTAAATCATGTGTTCTATGTAACTTTCTTATTGAATCAATTGAACATTTCTGGTTTTACCTGATTTGAGAAGAGAGTCATTACATCCAATATTTATTAAACACCCTGTAGAACAATCTTTGAAGCTTCATATTTGATTTTTAATGCTAAAATGAATAGGTTTATTTGTTGTTTTAGGTCTTTCCTTTCACAAGCAATCACTTGATTATCTGAGCTTGTTGAAGAACTGCCTTCCAGTTTGACTCATCTGTATTGTGTTTTTGTTGTTGTTTTTTTTAACTTTGATATTGATCACAATGATTACTAATGCATTTTATTGTGGATCGTTTTAGCCACACAAAGATTATTTATCTAAAGCATACAAAATGACAAGCGATTACAAGATTTCAAGTGAAATTACAAATTAAAAGCCTCCTCACAGGGGTCGCAGAATTGCAAGGTGTAAATCATATACCTGACAGAAATATCATAAGGGGCAACTAACCTAGTACATATACTCGGTTCCAGTTATATATGTGGTACCAGGTGATAATCTGTTGACTAGCAAGCTCTAACCCTAAAAACCAAAAATGCCTCTAAAAGCCTACTGTAACACAACGTTTTTCATGATAAAATCAATAAAATAAGTCTGTTGGCTTTAATACACAGTTAAAATCTCTGCCTAAAAAGACCTATCCAACATTTTAGGCAGACCCAAAGTATACATTGACATGATCAAGTCCCGCTCAAAACACAGCATTTACGGTCCAGATCTCAAAAATGACCTGTGTATTAAACCCGGTCCTATTTCATTTGTCAGAGGCCAGAATGTAAATCCCATTCATAATGCATTTGGCGGGTGGGTTCATAAATATAAAGCTGTCTGGTGGTGTCAGGCAGTTCACAATGTAGTAACCCTAACTATTCCATTTGTCAGAGGGTTCACAATGTAAAACTGGTTTCTAATGCATCTGAAAAATCTGGCTCATGAGGTCCCGGGGATAGTGTGAAGTTACTAGTCCCAACTGTGTATATGGGGGTTCTTTCACCTCTAGTATCCTTGGGCCTCCTACACTTATCTCAAAGAGTAACTAGGCACAGCAGGCCAAGGCTGACTCATGGAGGTGTCAGGCAAGACACCCAGAATATAGCAACAAACATTATCAGCAATTCAATAACCGGTCAGCATTTTTTCATTATAAAGGAAAAGTACTTTATTGCATACATAACTTAACACTATAATCATCATCATCATCCTTGGCAGCACTTGGGCGCTTGAGGGGGTCATGAGCCCCAGAGAATGTCACCCTCACTGCGGGGACTCCAAGCCCCATCAGTCATTGCAGCAAGGAGGCGGGACTTGCCGTCGAAACACGCTATTAAGCACCTACAGCAATACCGCTGCGTGGGCCAAGCCCGGGCCCGTTTTGCACCCATCAGAGCCTGGAAGAGGCTGGGCCACCCCTCTTACAACTTCTCCTCAGTACCCTGGTGAGTGGACTATTAGCAAGATTTCTGTCCTACACGCTACTCTTTCCATCTCCCACTTGGGTGCCTGTTTGGCCCAGCCAAGAGACTGATCATCCCCTCTTCTGGTGGCACTTGTGAAGATAGGCAAGAGAAGAGAGGAGTCTATAGATACGGTGGATAAGAGACCTCTAACCCAGAATTCAATTCTGACTAAATAATGCAATGGGCGTCATCTCGGATGAAATCATGCTTGTGGAAGATCAACAGGCAAAATATCATTCAGAGGCGAACTCTATTTATGCCCTAGCCGCCCAAGCCAAGACCATGCCTTCAGTTGCTTTCGACCAGATTTTTGCAGCCACTCCCGCTGGGCCTTTAAATAGAGGAGGAGGTGGGTGGGAGAGGGGGGGTGTTAGGTGGTGCAGTAGGACCTTTGAACAGGGCTGGAGATACTCCTAGCATTTCACAGGCCAGACCATCGGAGTCAGCAGAAAAGCATTAAGCAGGGGCCCTGTATCTCCCAGTAGGACCGCCTTAAACAGTAAATTAGAGGAAAAAGTAAAAAGAAACTCCTCAGAACCTGTACCAACAGTAGCATGTAAGTGTCACGCAAATTTAAAAGGATTGGAAACGTCAAACAGCAGCTTTAGGCACTTTAAATGCCTGAGGGAGGGAGGAAGGGACAATGGACCATTCTTCCTGAGTCATGGACAAAATTGAGAGTGGCCTGCACAATATAAATCTGCAGGCTTATGCCCGTCAAGATACTTGTATAAATCGCCACTTAGGTGCTCCATCAATCCCTACACCAGGAGACCCTCATGTTACTTGTAACAAAGCTGGGCACTCTGGCCTTCTTAGGGAGCCTCTAATGGCGTTTGCCCCCCCCGGAACCCCCACCCCGATGACCAAAAGCGACCAGATTCTCAGCCAACAACCCATAGAGGGAACAGTCATTCACCTCACAATACTTTGTTTATCGACCCCCTACAGCGTGCAGCCCTCAGCTTGGTGCCACCCGTCCTCCGCCCTTTTTGATAGACACCACAGAATCTTTATCTCACAACGTGTAAGGAGGCCATTCACTTGCCCCCTGCTTCAACACCATATGTTCTTGTAATGACTAAAGTCCCCCCTTTAAAACATAACGATCCCGAGAGCTATGCCCAGCTCAAAAATAAGGTGACCCGTATGGACCAAATGGCTGGTGCATCTCCTAGAGTGGACAGTGGCTGAGGAGTGCAGGCTCCGAAGAGTCGGCACTGACAACAATGCAGAGCGGGATCTCGAGATCTGGGCAGTTTGATTAATAAACTGCACAACAATGACGCTGACGGGGAGGATGATTCAGATGGCAATTCAGCAGAGGGAGTGTCTACTGACCCACCTACGCTGACCACTGTCCAGTCGTACTTTGATAGACTGCTGGATCCCATCGACCCATCCTGCCCCCAGTGTCTCTCATCTGCAGGAGCCCACACTGAGGACACTAGGGCTCGAGGCCCGCAAGGAGGGTCAACTCTGAAAGCTTGAATGTTTAATGAGTGAAAGGTACTGTGCGATTCCCTAGCAGACACAAGGATATATTCAATGGTTGTGCTGTGATCCCAACCCTTGAAAATGGGTACTGCATCGATTGCATTAGAACCGTTTAGTTATCTGGGTAATCTGCTATATTCTCCATTTAACTGGCATTCCCGGATAGATAATAGCATCCTGGCCTTTACTAGATGTGCACAGTGTGGGTGACTTCTCACAACGCCTGGGGCGTACCCACGTTGAATCTATTATGGCTATATACAAAGCTTAATGCATTCCCACTGTTAGTTTTGGGTGTGAGATCTGGAGATAAAAGTCCTGCACTTCCATTCAAATTGCAGAAAACACATTTCTGAGGTGTTTATTACAGGTTCCCCAATGTATTCCCTCCGAAATCATCTATGAGGAATTCGGTTTGCGACACATTTTAGATTTTATATGAGTTTTCCTCTGCTCCTGTGGCTTTCGATTTGGCTGAAAGATGAACTTTATTTTAATAACTCTGTATTAAGGAACTATTTGGGGCAGGATCATATAGCTTGTATTCCTTGGCTGAACTATATTATGAGCACTTTGAGAGACCTTGGAAGACCTGAATTGTTCTTTGACCCAGCGGGTATTATTAAGAATGACATTTTGTGGGTCAAACATGTTTTCCTTGCCAAAGTGAGTGCAGAAAGGGAAGTCCTTGCAAAGGGGACTTAACACTCGATCAAATTAATCAGCACCATGGAGTTTTATTTGACTGTAGACATGCCCTCTACCACAGAAGACTTTTAACCCATTTTGGGCTGAATCTGTTTCCTCAGCTTATGTATGGTCACGCTGGGAGGCATAAGATCTCTGAGCTCCCTGCATGCATATGCGACATGATTTCTTGCCCCGAAACTTTGCATATTGTCTTTATTTGCCCTAGATTCAACACTCTTCGAAGCAAATTTATTCTCCTACTCCTGAAGTCACTAAAATTCAGATAAATGTGTCCGGCTTTATTTTATTTGCAGTCCTTACCCACTGCAACTGTATGTTTTTATTTATCAATGTTTTATCTGGAGTTTTACAGTCTAGTGTTTGATATGTCTTAGAAATCTTTTCATCTGTGATCCTCTTATTGTTTTATGACATGCAATTTATATACTTTTATGGTTTGCATGGATCAACTCAAATAAAGAAATACTTGACTATAATCAAAATGACAAATATTCGTAGGATTCCAGGAGGAATTACAAATTGGACCGCCTACTCTGGGGGTTTGGCAGCTTAACCAGGGTGCAAATCACACGCTCTAAACAAATATTAGTAGCCACTATGATCTTTTAAATGCAGTCTGCTCCCATTACCTGTGAGATATCACAGACATGAGTAGCAAGCCATAATAGTAAAAATGAAAAAAAAAGTCTTACATGGGTCTACTAGAAAACATGAGGTTTTTCACGCTCAAACAGATTACGTCTACATTGTTTTTTGATTCATTTGCAAGGTAAAATGAGAGGCCTACTTCCTTTATCACCACATTTAAAAAAAAATCTAATTAAGCCTATCGACTTTAACCTCTTTAAAGCAGAGGAGGGCAGCATGACTTCTACAGTGCAGTGGATGAGAACAGCATGTCCACAGCATTAAAGATGAAAATGACACAAAAACTAGCATGGATACCATTTTTAGAAAAAAAGTGACAAAAAATAATTTAAAAAATAAAACAATAATGTTACGAAGGTGTAAGTGCAAAGTGTCCCATATATTAAAAAAGGGCTCTGCACTGGAACGTGAAAAGCCTCAGTAGCTAACGGGTTATCATTAAAATAAACATGACAATGTGGTCTCTGCCTATATAATCCCATTCAGACATTTAGGCAGACGAAATGACATGAACAAACTCTTTGTCCACAAACACCAAGCATCAACTGTGGCCGGATTTAATAGAGTGAACTCTATACTAAACCCCTTCCTATTGCATTGGTCAGAGAATTGACAACATAAAACTCCTTATAACTGCATTTGTCAGACTTGACAATATAAATCCTCCTCCTGCATTTGTCAGAGGAATCACAATGCAAAGCCCATGCCTATGGTGTTTAGGAAGGAGTTCAGAATATAGAACTCTTTCTTATTGTATTAATCAGGGAGATCACAATGTGAAAACCATCCCTGCTGTATTGGTCACAGGGTTCCACCATGCAAAGCCCCTTCCGACTATATCTGACCTTGGGTCTGATTAACAAGGTCCCCATCGGTTATGAGAAATTGAACTATTTCTTAGGTAGACCAACACAACTATTTTTCTATCAAAAATGCTTATAGAGAGAAGGTCAACGTGGGTAGAGGCACAACCCCTCCTCCCTCTCTTAGTTTTGCTTTCTCTCAGCTCTTATTCTTGTGGCCATCTAAACCTTTGCAGATAGCTGAACAACAAAGTCAGGCTTAAGCACCAAAAAAATTCCAAAAAACGAGGTTTATCAGAAGAGGTAACCAAACCCCTTGCCCAGAACTAATCTATTTTAGTCCATGTTACACAATTCTTGTTTACAGGCTTTAAAACAGTGTAATAACAATCCACCCAAAAAGGCCTATTGGCCTACACATAAGATTTTCACAATAAATAATTCAGGCCTAGTGCCTTGGTTATAACTTCATAATAAACAGATAAAGACCTGCAGCCTGATTACTGACATGTCCCCATAACCAATTCAGGCTTACTCCATTAACTGCACACTGCAATACAAGCACTCTTTTTCAGCAGAGGCACGGAAGATTACAATGTCGGTTGAGCCAAATATATTCTCTCTGTAGTGCTTTTTACATCTTTTTTTCTGTTGATCATATAATATATAAAGACAGCTACACTGTCATGCCAGACCTACAAAGTATTCATATTTTCCTTTACTTCTTTAGTATGTGCAGTTACGTACATGGTGTTGCAACTATTAAAAACCACGGGTGTGCTAAAAAAAAACAACAAAAAAAAACCTTCCAATTTGCTTGGCTTCGGCAAAGGCGGAAAACTAGTTTGAATAACTTAGCAACATTTTGTAAAAATATTTGCTTAAAGATGCACAAACACCCTCTGCGCACTCTAGCTTCCATTGCATTAATGCATTCTGTCAAGAGCTCAGGGGTAATTTGGTCAATCAATTGGCACTATATAAACTTGTCAAATACATGAAATATAATCTCTTGCAGGAAAAGTAATGAGCTAACAAAAAGGCTGAATAGACAGTGACATTAAACACTCTGTGCAGTCAATGGTTCTGATTGTCAGCACTGCCACAACAATACAACAGTTCATTTACAGAGCCAAGAAATAGTAATTATTGTTCTCCTAGACAAGAGGCATTCAAAGGCATGCGCTCCTCAACATGGAAGATTGCTACTCCTCCTCCCGTAATTGGCAGCCAACAAGTCTTGTTACTAGGCGCAGAGTTGAGTGATTGGTAAGAATACTGAAGAGTTCATTTGAAGTAGCAGACGAATTTCAAATGGAAAAAAATCAGCATTAAGTTAATAAATCCTGAATATTTAATTTTAGGCTGTCCTCAAACATGTTCTGCACCCAGGGCAATGATACTTCATTTGGGAAAATATAATACATGAAAAAGTGTGATGAATCATACGGTTTTCAATATACACCGTCATTCCTCGAGGTAGTATCTGGAGTATTTTATATTGGAAAAATAGGCAAAGGTGGGCAGTAGCTATTGTTGTGTGGTATGAAGTGAGCACAGAGCAGTGGATGCAGTTGAAGGACTGACTGTAAAAGCAGTCAGAAGCAACCAATATTTCTTGTACTCTCTTAGTGAAGTACTTGAGAAAGCATTTGGTGAACAAAGGAGGGACCATTGGAACAAACTAAAGTGATATGCCGAGAACTCCGGGGCAGGTTCAAATGTCTATTTTTCTAAAGAGTGTTACCTAAACCAAATTAAATACTGTATAGCTGTAGCCTTTAAAAAATAAGATTTCAACTTCAATGGGTAATTCTTCTACTACCAAAAACTTTATAAAACATCTCCAATCTCCTTAAATTGACAGGTTCATTACTTACTCTACAGGTTCAGGGTGACTGAAATGGATGTAAAATTAAGTAACTTTTTGAGCAAGCACTCACGTACGCTAAAACTAAAAGAGGTTGGAGGATTTCAGGAGAAGGAAGGGTGGTGCTGATGAGGGTACAACAGCGAACGCAGAAGGATTCTTCTGAGCAGCAACCCTCAGACTTTACCTCAACTATGTTTCCCAGAGCTTGAAATGGAAGTAGTACACATTAAAGTGGTTAAAATTTGGCGGATGAGGGGCAGGCGCCAAAAAGAGGTAAATGCCCCATTTGCTGAGGTTGTCATTGGCTCACTCAGTTTAGATGCTGTTGCATGGGATTAGGTCTAAGGAAATACAGAACAACAAGTGCACAACTTACTGTAATATCTACATGCTGTGGAGTAAGATCAAAAGCATTAGTCCCTGTACAAATTCTACACACTTTACAAAATCCAACCCAGTATGGGTTCGGACATTGGGCTATTCACATTGCCATAACACCCTAACTCACAACATCCCCACAAAGGTGTTGAGGAGGGCCACATGATACCTCTCCCCTACTCCCAAATCCCCCCCAAAGGATCTGCCAAGGTGATTCACTTCGCCATTATTTCTTTTAACAGATTCTAACCTGAATAAACCAACAGCTATATATACTTTAAGTGAGGAAATAAAGTCTAGGGCACATAAAATTAAAACTCAATCTAGTGCTGTTGTCAGAACAGTGGGGGCACCAGCAGTCAAAACAGCTCTAAAACTGCCATCCTTTATGAGGCAATTTTAAGTTGGGTGAGTTACAGGAGGTTTAATGTCGACAACTACATTCAACCGTATGCACATCTACCAGGCTGTTACGTTTGCTGCTGTGGACTTTCATTGTTTATATGTTTTATATACAATTTCTGGCAAGGTGTTGTTCCCTAATGGATAAATTCTATGCCTCTAGATGTCATGGCAAATTCCTATTTTTTTCCCTTCCAGATTAATCAGGAATGCTGTACCCCAGCAGTAGATTTTTTAAAGGCACATTCCAGAGGAGGGCTTTCAATATTACTATCCTCTCTTATTACTTGGTCCAATGATAAAATTAATCAGTCTATGAATGGCTTGACGCAAGAACAGATAGTGTTCAATTGTGGATAAGTCCACCCACTAAAACTATTACTATCCAATGTATAGGTTTCTCCAGGCAGACAGCATAACTACACTTACAATGGTTTGGACAACATTTTAAAATTCAGAAGACCATATGGTCATAACTTGGGACTTTTATGGCTTTGTTACTATATCTAACTGAGCAGCAATTAGAGATAATATCAACTGTTCAGATCTGGGACTTACTGGAATAAACAGGAATGTAATAAACAAAGATGGCAGAGTAATATTGCTTCTCTATTGGGCCAGAATGTTGCCTGATAAAATGGGCAAATGGTAGGAGATATCCCAGAGAAATCAACAAGGGTGGAGGGATCCTCATTTTCTACGTTGGACTACATTTTTGAATGCATCTGTTTTATTACTTTCTCACACGAGAAATTTTGCATACACAACATAACAGGTATATGCAATTGCAATTAATGTAATGTTCTAGAAAAGCAATTAAACCATTTGTCTAGACTAGCTGGTCAATTTTCAGTCCATAAATAGTAATTGTGTGTAATTCTAGGACACAATACAAGTTGAACAACTGACTAACACAGTTATTAACTGATTTTGTGCAGACAGATTTAGAAATGTTGATTTCTTGGATAGGCTCAGTAAGTCACAAAATGCTTAGCAGTCTCCCAGAGGGGCAATACATTCTAGAACTGATAACTCCTCAACAGTGAATAATAACCTGAACTGTTCCGATTTTTACGTAAAAAAATCTAAAGAACAAAACAAAAAACTACATGTTAAGCAGTATTAGTAATATTCTCGGGCATTCCTCTTCAACAGTATTCCTTGTTGAGCTGCTTGCAAACATCTAGGTAGAAGTGCAAAGGGGCAGTGGAAACAAACGTATGCATCATATTCCGGTTGAGAGTAGGCTAAGACAGAGGTGTGTTCTGACCCTGCACCTTTTCCCCTTGTTCCTAGCAAGCTTGCCTGAAGGTTTATCTAAGATCATTAGTTTTTGACCGAAGATTTGAAAGTCGTAACCTTTCTTATATGTTTTGTGAATGCAAAATTGCACTTTTAGACCGAGATCAAATTACTCTTTAAAGGAAAACTAATGCGCTTTGTGCAAACAACCAAAGTGGGACATTGTTATGTTATGTCAAATATATTTGTAGAGCACTCGATTACCCAGGAGGCATAGTGGGGCTAGCTCTGGTTTAGAAGAGGAAATGACAAGGCCCAATTCCTGAAGTGCCAAGTTTTTAGCTCTTTCCTGAAGGATAGCAGACTTGGAGAGGACCTGATGTATAAGGGCAGCTGGTTCCAAGCCTTGGCTGTACGAGTAGGCAAACTTTTCACCCCAGTTGACTCGCTTGAATCTGGGAACAATCCTGGTCTTGGCACCAGAAGAAGGAAGGTTTCTGTGGGGCTCGTACCATTTAAAATTATACTTTAGGTGGTGGGGACCTGCGTCATGGAGTGCCCTGTAGGCGGCACAGAGAGCCTTAAACTTAATGTGGTATCTAACAGGGAGCCAGTGGAGAATCTGAATAGCAGTAGTTACTGATTCATATTTGGGGATCCCAGCTAACATTAACATGAAGTAATGCACTCATTTTCTCCAAATTTCAGAAAAATTAATTTGTAAAATGGATCCTGTATGATCAAATGTTTGAGCTAGGTCAAAGACACGCATACGAGGATATGCAGTTTCGAACACTCCCTCTTGGAATCTACACATAAAGCAAGTTGCTGAGCCACATCGATTGATATGTGGCCTTCGAGATTTTTTCTCACTTCGGTGAACATAAAAATTGCTGCCTTAAAATTGGTGTACAAGCCTAAAACACCCACAGTACTGTCGTTTGGGCTCGAGTATCTCTAGGTTATGCAACGTCTAACCTACGACGCTTAAAGGTAAACTTTGAAAAGTTTACTTTTCAGCAAGCACCAGTCTAACAATGGAAGTCTTATGATTTGAAATGCTAATATTAAGTTTAGCATTTGAAGTTTATCGCCAAAGTATTACAATCTCAGTATTACAGCATCACGAAGAAGATGGACCTGAGAACACATGAAGGTGTTGGATGTTTAGGGAGTTGATAAGTGACAATGATTTAACTTATTATTTTACAGTGATGCACTAAAACCTTGGAGATCAAGGTGCAAGAGGAGCAGTGATGATCATTACTTTATTAACTGAAAAAACACACACAAAAAATGCTAAATCCAAGATACGTTATAAGCAAGACTAGTCATGTATTTTTCATTTAGGAAGCTAATTAAGGGTACTCCCACACGAGCACTGAATTCTATACATCATTTCTAAATAAAGAATTATTAATTTAAGAATTAGTAGGTGTATAGATTTTTGCGAAAAGCTGAATGGCTTGTGCAGTGGACAGAGGAAGATTGTTCCAATGCGATGCCGCCAGCACACAGAAGGAGCGACTACCTGACTCCGTAACCTTAAATCTAGGAACCTAAAACTTTGGGGGGGGGGGGGGAAACTTTTACATCTTATAAAGTACGGAAACGTGTAGAGCTGGAACCAGTCAGTGCAAACTGGAAAGAGGCAAAGTCACAGATGAGCAGGAGGTTAAATTAAGCAAAAGGCGCACAGCAGGGAAGCGCGCGCGATGCGAACCAAAATGGCCGCATAGCGTCGCAGCTCCGTACCTCGTCGGACTCCTCATGTTCCTCGGAGCGGCTCCAGAGACTTTTTTCTAATGAAAATGCCGTTTCCATGAATCGGAACACCAGCGCCTCTGGAGGATGCATTTTTCAAGTCCAATTCAGCAAGGAAGTAAGGAAATTTTGCAGGTGAACTTATTACCTTTTGGCGGCTGCCATTTTGTCGCTCTTCCTGCCTTTTTTTTCCCCCTCAGGCTTTCTTCATGTCCTCCTGAACTGGCACTTTTCGTTGTTTTGGGCATGCTTCTGATGCTTGATTCGAGGGGCTGAGTCTTTGAGAGTGGAGCGGATGCTTTTTCCTGCTCCAATTATTGTCACTTTGGTGGAGGGAGTCTAAGAAGTCTTCTTGAGAGGAGGTCGGTGAGGCTTGCTGGGAGCCATCTTTGCTAACTAATACCTCGCACTTTGTCTATGCCCCTGCCGACTTTTCCCTCTTTGATGTCAAGACCTCCTTGTATTCGCTTTATGTTACTTCATGGGTAGAAGCCATCGTATGCTGCGTCACGCCCAGAGGTCAAAGCTGAATACCCATACTTCTTCTGCATCCAGCATAACTGTCTCGAACAGATTTTCCTGCCTTTCTAAGACTCCATTGCTCAGGGATAATCACGGCATTGCAGAGTCCTGCACAAACATGGCTTCGAAGGTACCAACGCCCTCGACCACCGGCAAGAGGATCAAACAGGATCCTCCCTCTCCACCTAAATCTGTCTCGCCGGTTTCCTTGGACATGGTCCTGGAGGAGATTCGTGCTCTCCGTCCCTTTATTGGGGAAACTAATGGCTGCTTACAAGCAATGGACAATAAATGGGCTCCCATGGAGTCCCGCGTGACTATGGTGGAACAATAGCTCAGCGTTGTTCAGGATTCGTCTTCCAGAATCTCCCTTCTAGAGAAGGAGGTCTCGCAGCTGAGAAGGGCGACTGAGGACTTGGAAAATAGAAACCGCCGTAACAACCTACGCATTTACGGCCTTCCTGAAGGCCTTGAAGGTGAAGATCCGGTCACATTTTTCACTTCCTTTTTACCGCAACTTCTGGGTCTCCCTCCCACTGTCAAACTGAATCTACAATGGGCGCATAGACTGGGTCCTCGTCTTTCTTCCTCATCTGCGCCAACTAATCCTCGTGGAATCATTATTTTGTTCCTGCAATTCCCTGATCTCCTCCTAGTTCTGAATGCAGCTAAAGCCAAAAAGAATCTTTCTTGGCATGGAGCCAAAGTTTTTGTTTCACAAGATGTTTCTTCGACGACTGCCAGACGACGCAAAGAGTTCCTGGATCTTCGTCCATCCCTCCGTTTTTTGGGGGCCAGATATGGCTTGTTTCATCCCTGCATCTTTAAAGTTACCTTTCTTAATAAGACTTCCACCTTTGAGGATTCAGCTGACCTCAGAAGATTTATCCACGCTCATTCTACTGCTTCAATGGAGACAGCTCCTTCTTCCTCTGGTTCTTGACTGCTGTGCCCTTCCTTTAACATTACTTCATAGAAATTACTGTCCTAGTCAGTATTAGTCTGCCTAATTCTTGTTTTCCTTCTACAGGTTCATTGAGATTACCCTGCTCCTCTTCATGTTTCCGCTCCTGCCCTTGTTTCTTATCTGACGTCCTGATGTGGTGCGTTGCCCCTTGTTGGGTGTGCTGTTTGGTTGTCCGTCGCAGTCTTCCCCCTCTCCTTTATTCCCCGTAAGGTACGTATTTCAGTCGTCGTTGACATGTACTGTCTCCTCGTTTCCATTATATCTCCTCTTCCTCTCTTTTCCTTTGTCTCTTTTAACTGTCTTTCCTTTCTTTTCCCTCTCCTTCCTTTCCCCGTGTGCATTCTTACCCTTTTTCCCCTTTCCTATTTCTTGTTTTTGCCTTACATTGTTATTGTTGCATTTATTGCTCTTTATGTATTTGCGATAATTTTACATTCAAAGTTGTCTCATGGAATGTGAAAGGTTTTATTAACCCAATTAAGAGACAGAGAATACTTTCCCACCTTGCCTCTTACAACCCGGATTTGGTCTTGCTTCAAGAAACCCACCTTTCAGAACCTGAGGCATTAAAATTGAAAAGAAATTGGGTGGGTACAGTTTTAGTTTCTCCCACCTCCAACAAGAAAAATGGTGTGATTATTTTATGTCACAAGAAACTTAATTGTAAGGTGGTCTCGCAAGAATCTGATACAGAGGGTAGATGGGTGTTGGCTAAACTGTTAATTAATAACATATCTTTGACTGTATTTAATGTTTATGGCCCTACCCACCCGGACTGTTCTTTTGGCCCTTAATTACTCAGAAATGTATACAGTTTAAGGAGGATTTCTTTATATTAGGAGGTGACTGCAATCAAGTCGTTGACCCATTTATTGATCGCCAATCTCAGACACGTTTTGTGCCTCATAAGACTCACAAACACTTCCTTGACACAATTTCTCAGGCTCATCTTGTGGATGCTTGGAGACTCTCCCACCCTACTACTCTTGATTTTTCTTTTTTCTCCCCTCCTCACAACTCTCTCTCTCGCCTAGACTATATTTTTCTATCTTAATCTTTATCTCAAAATGTATTATCTTCCTCTATTGAGCCTATTGTTATCTCTGATCACGCCCCAATTGTGGTAGATCTTGATCTACTCCCTTCACATCCTAGGTCTTCACGTTGGCGCTTTAACAACTCCTTCTTCTTGATCCTCTTTTCTCTTCATCTTTTACTTCCTTTGTCAATGAATTTTTTGATTTAAACAACTCTCCTAATACCCCTCCTTATATACTATGGGATTCCTTTAAAGCTACCGCGAGAGGTTTTATTATAGATTTTGTCTCAAAAAAGAAAAAACATTTTCTTCAGCAACGCAAAAACACGTTAGCGCAAATCAAAGCCCTAGAACATGCGTTCTATACCTCTTCGTCAGACTCAACACTGCCTGCCCTTATTCGTGCCAAGTTGGCCTTTAATAAAACCACAACTGACAACGCAACCTCAATACTCCGCAGTAGCGCCCGATATTACGGCGGACGTAACAAGACAGGTAAACTTCTAGCGAACTTCCTCAAATCCCGTAAAGATCGTACTCTAATTGACTCCGTCTATTCCTCAGATGGTTCCCTCATTCACAAAGATCAAGACATCCTCAACGAATTCATGCTTTTTTATAAAGATCTTTATACTTCTGAATCTCCCCCTTCTCCTTCCCTTATTGACTCTTATCTTAACTCACTTCCTACTCCGTCTAATTATCTTCTTAATCTTTCCCATCTTGAGTCAGATTGATCCCTACAGGAATTATCCCAAGCTTTGACTGCTCTAAAGAAAGGGAAAAACCCCGGTCCCGATGGTTTTTCCATTGAATTTTATTTACATTTTTCTAACTTACTGCTTCCCAAACTCTTACAGCTCTTTCATTCATTCCTTCTTTCGGGTAAAACGGAAGGCACTTTCCAAGAGGCCACGATATGTCTAATACATAAGGAAGGGTGTGATCCTATGTTTTGTAAAAATTACCGCCCAATTTCCTTAGTTAATGTAGACTACAAAGTGTTTGCCAAAGTGCTTGCTTTGCGCCTAGATACCCTCATGCCCCACTTAGTGGGTAAGGAACAGTGTGGCTTTGTCAAAGGCAGACTGACATCGGACAATTCTCGTCTTTTGCTCAATGTTCTCAATAAACTTCCCTCCCTTCCCACTTCCTTAGCAGACATTTCGGTTGACGCTGAAAAGGCGTTTGACAGGGTCGACTGGTCCTTTTTATTTGCTTCCCTGAAGTGGCATGGATTTGGTCCTAAAATAATCTCTCTTATTTCCATATTATACTTGGCTCCTAGGGCTTCGGTACTTGTTAATGGAAGCCTCTCTTCTTATTTTTCCCTTCACCGTGGTGTTCGCCAGTGCTGCCCTCTTTCGCCTCTTCTTTTTATTTTGGCCCTTGAACCTTTTTTATCCTCAATTCGCAATAATGTTTCTATTTCTGGTTTCTCTTATGGTGATCAGCATCTAAAGATTTCTGCTTATGCAGATTACCTACTTCTGTTCATCTCCAATCCTGAGACCTCTCTCCCCCCTTCATTAGCTGAATTTGCCTCTTTTTCCCTTGTTTCCGGCTATAAAATTAATTCTGACAAAACGGAGATTCTACCCCTCACAAAATTATGTCTCCCACATTCCTTCTCTATTACCGGCTTCGCGTGGTCTCCTTCCAAAATTAAATATTTAGGCATGTGGTTCTCTAATTCCATTACTTCCACTGTGAAATTAAACATGACCGCAGTCCTCTCCCGAATTGATCAATTACTCTCTTCCTGGAATCCCCTTTTTCTGCCATGGTGGGGTCGATTAGATTCAATAAAGATGATGATCACTCCTATATTGATTAATGCCCTTTCCATGCTTCCAGTGCATATTCCTCTCTCCTATTTTAAAAAAATGTATTCTCGCCTTTCTAAATTTCTTTGGAAAGACAAAAAAGCCAGAATTGCCTTATCTTCTCTCCGCAAGGCAAAATCTAATGGTGGCGTGAATTTTCCTGATTTTCGCACATATCATAAGTCCCTTTCATTACGTCAAGCCTCGAAGTGGCTACTGTCTGAACCTTCTCCCTTTACTCCTCTCTGGCTCTCCATTGAACGGGCTCTGCTTTTACCTTTCTCTTTTAGAGAAGTTTTGGCCTTTTCTGCTAAGACTCCTCTTACTTCCCTCCCCCTATTTAAACACACTTGTTCCCTACTAAAACCTGTTTCTCTTTCAAAACCTATCTCTAGAGAATCTTTTTTAGAGTCACAACTTTGGCACAATACGCTCATTACTATTAATAATAGGTCTATTTT
Source organism: Calotriton arnoldi (assembly GCA_963921515.1). Lineage (NCBI taxonomy): Eukaryota > Metazoa > Chordata > Amphibia > Caudata > Salamandridae > Calotriton > Calotriton arnoldi. The sequence continues at coordinate 210,653 of CAWUFW010014979.1, read as the reverse complement.
TTGGAAATCTTGGAGGCTCAAGGGGATAATCAGGGTTAAAGATCTTTTTGATGGACTTACCCCACGCTCATTCCCTCAGATTCAAGCCTCCTTTCATTGTCCACACTCCTTCTTTCATAAGTTCTCTATTCTTTTAACAGTTATTCTCGATACTTTTTATTCTCTTTCCTCTATTTCTTCCCCCTCTGAGCAGAACCCTCTTCTCAAAATTCTTCTTACTTTTCCCAAAGCCTCTCATTTATAAATTTTTTCTGTCTCCTAATCCTGATCGTCCTAAAACTAAATTAGAATGCGCATGGGAATCTGACCTAGCATGTGAATGGACTATTATCTATTGGGATAAACTCTGGGCTCGCCCTCTTAAAATTTCTCGCTCTGCTTCTCTTACTCAATCTATGTTTTTTCTCTATCATAGGCTTTACTTTACTCCTATTTCTATCGCTCGGTTTTCCCATTCTGTTGATACTAATTGCTGGACTTGTGGCTCTCCTAATGCTGATTTCCTTCATCTTCTTTTTCTATGCCCTTCTGTCTCCACCTTTTGGGGAAAGGTTTGGTCCTATGTCTCACGCCTGTTTAACATTCTCATCCCTGGGGGGCGTGGCTTGCAGCCGAGGAAGATGGCCGCAAGCTAGAAGAGCTGCGCTAGCAGTCAGCTATACAACACCCAAAATCCGGCAAAATCCGACACAGAAGTAACACCCCATGGCGTGTGATGGTGTCGGGAGGTGGCGCAATGCAGCGGTGCCCGAGACGACCCCCCCAGGTCTGTTAAAACCGTGACTCTGGGACCCGGGCCGTTCGAGCCGGAGCGGCAAAATGGCGCCCGCCGCCGGGGAGAGTGTCGCCTGACGGAGACCCCGCAAGAGGGTGGCCGATCGCGCCTGCTGGGGTGCGCTCCACTAACCTCCTGAGGCGGCGGACAACATGAGCGCAGTAGCAGGAGGTGCCGTGACCTGCTCTGGATGAGGCTCTGACTCGACTGAGCCTGCGGCGCGGGAGTGGAGATCGACGCGGTGCATCCCCGGGCATAGACTCACGGGGAGGCCCCGACAGTGAAGGCCGGCGGCGAACTGGAGGTACGCACAGAGCCCCGGGGTTGAACGCCGGGTGGGAGCCCACCCAGCCTTGAAGAGCCTGCTGATGAGCGGTCGGGCAGGGAGTAAGCCCGGAACAGACAAGCAGCATACGGGAGTGGCTTCGTGCAGCATGTGAAGGGAGAGGCTGCGACAACAGGGTGAAAGTGAGGGCGGGCGGCGTCTGGCCGGTGGCCGGCTACGGCAGCAACAGCGACAGGGCCCGGAGCTCCGGAGAAGACACCGGCCCCAAACAGGACACTCACTGGGCTGAACTTCCAGTAGGACTCGGACGGCTGGATGCGTCCAGAGAGACCGCCTGAGGCACAGGGGTAGCGAGCAGCAGTGACGACCCCCGGCGAGGTAAGAATCCAGCGCTGCAGGCGGCAGTTGGACCTGACATACTCCGGGGGCGGCGGCCAAACACAGCGGCGGACCAAGTAGGAGCGGGCGGCCAGGGACAGCGTATGCGACTGTGTTGAGTCCCGGGTCCTTGGCGAGGGTGCATCAACGGTGCCAGAGCCCAGGCACCACAGCACCTGCGGCCCCCGCGAGCGCGCCCAGCCCACCGACAATCCACCATCCGAGAAGGGAGACCGGGGCACGGTGCGGAGGGGACCTAGCCAGAACTTTGAGCCGCCTACACAGGCTTGAACGGCAGAGCGGGCAGCTCCAGCGGGTGACTAGCAGGTCAGCGGCGGGTGCCGGAGGGCCCCACAAATTCCCTGCGATCCGACCAGCGGTGCCCCTGCACCACGTGCGCCAGGAATACGCCTCCTGCAATGGGCCGCACTAGACCGATAGGACAAGGCCAGTCTAACCACATCGACAAATACACGGTGGCCATGGGAAAGGAGGATGGTCTCCAAGGGGCGCGCCAGCAGGGGGAACCGAGGACAATGGGCCCGACCCATCGCTCAGAAACATCATGGCGGCCATTAGGGACCTACGCGGCACATTGGAGCCTAAGCTGGACTCAGTGACGGAGGAGGTTAATTTACTGCGCGCAGATTTCCGGAAAATGTCGGATAAAGTGGCCGTGGCAAGAGACTGGGATCGGCAGCCTCCAATCCAAGACAAAGAGACTTGAAGAACAGGTAGCTGCCCTGACGAAAAATCAAACAGACATATATGCGCGGCCTGAGGATCAGGAGGGACGTGCGAGGCGCAACAAAATCTGCATAGTGGGGGTCCCGGAGGGGCTGGAAGGGCCATCCACGGACTGGTTCGTAGAGGACCTCATACTCAAATCACTTGAAGCCGAAGCTCCTCTCCAACTTCTTTTCGGTGGAAAGGGCTCATCGCGCACTGGGGGGCAGGCCAAAGCCTGGGGCCCCTCCGCGTACCATCATCGCCCGAATCCTGAACTATCGAGACCGGGATGCTATCCTGCAAGCATCACGGGTATCTGGGGACCTTCAGCTCGAGAACGCCACGATCCGTTTCTTTCCGGACTTCACTCTCCATGTCCAAAGACAGAGACGGTCCTTTGAAGGGGTTAAAAGGGCCCTTAGGGAACAAGGAGTGAAGTATATGATGCTATACCCAGCTCGCCTCAAGATCTTAGACGTCAATAAGTCATATTTTTTCGATTCACCGGCAGAGGCCAGCGACTGGTTGGAAGGGTGGCGAACAGTGGGCAGAAATGGAGGCCCGCGCAGGCCGGAGAACCGCCAGGCTGGCCGCGACCCAGTGGACACTGACAGAGCAGCACCGGACATCGAAGGTCGTGAGCAAAGTGGGCTTGGATGACAGGGGTGAGCGTAATCCATTGGGGCGAAACTGCCCCTTGGTAATGGGGGGGCACAAGGCATTTGAGACCATGGGGATGCCCGGGAACTCAGAGAGGCACTCCTGACTGCCGAACTACAGTGTTGTGGGCATGTTCCGGGTGGAAAGGCAGACTCAATGCCCCAAATGTTGATTCAGTGCAGGCAGGGAGTGCTCTAGGGGGGGGGGGGGCTCGGGGAGTTGGCCGTATTAGCTAGGGGTATAGGCATAATAGTGGGTGTAATATCCACCACTTAGGTATACTTCTTTCTGCTGACTGCAAGCTTACGTTCCCTTTCAAGTTGATTTGGGGCTGATGGGGCGACAGGCACTCTGCCAGTTTGAAAGGTGGGAGGTTGGGGACCCACCGAGCAGGGAGGCAGGGAGGGGGAGTTGGGGGTGGAAGGGGACTGGTTGGTGGGGAAATTTATGTTTTGCTCATTATCAAATAAGTGCTTTTGCATGTGAGATTTGCAATCGTAGGACACGGAGGGTCATGGTCTATTCGAGGAAAGTGGGGTCCCTAGCCATACATGGGTGAACAGACACAGGTTAAAATATGGGCGTGGAACGTAAACGGGCTGGGCAACAAAATCAAACGTACTCTGGTGTTGCAGCACCTAAAGCGGCACACCCCTGATGTGGTCCTCCTGCAGGAGACGCATCTGAGAGGCATCTGAGAGGCAATAGATTAAAGGCACTTGACCGCTTTGGGTACAAAATGGTGGTCCACTCGGGGTTTACATCTGGCTCTAGGGGGGTGGGTATTTTGATTCGCAACGCCCTTCCCATGGTAATGTCTGATACGTGGACTGACGACTCGGGCTGCATGGCGGCAGTGGCGGGTAGATGGGAGGGCCGTACGGTTGTGCTGGGCTCAAGCTATATCCCGCCCGGCCTACACACCATGACTTTTGCACGGCTGGGCTCTTTCCTGGCGGATCTTCCCCGGGGAACCCTTCTGGTTGGGGGAAGACATGAACGCTGTAATGAATGCTAACCTGGATCATTCGGGTAGGGGGCAGGGGTTCAGGGGAGAAAATGGGTTGCAGGGCTTCATTAAGGCACTGGGACTAGGGGACCTGTGGCGCACGCACCATCCCACACGCAGACATTACACGTTCTATTCGGCCAGCCACGGGTCCTTTTCAAGACTAGACCACTTGCTAGCGCGCATCGACCAGATGGGCGAATATGCGGAACCCCATATCATGGCCCGGGGAATCTCTGACCACTCCCCAGTGAGTGTTATCCTTAAGGGTCCGGCGATTAACAAGGCGGCATTCCCGCGGATAGACCCGTGGTACCTTCGAGATGCAACCCTGGGAGACAGACTTCGGGAGGGCTCTAAGCTGTATTTTGAAGAAAACAGGGGGTCAGTTGAGTCCCACCTCACACTATGGAGGCATACAAGACCGTCTTGAGAGGACAGGCCCAGGCCCTGATTGGGGCCAAAAAGAGATAGGAGTCCCTGCAGATCAGGCAGCTAGAACAGGAGATAGCAGATCTGGAGCGGGATGCCGGCGACACCCCCACAGTGGATCGCAGCCATACATTGGCCCTTAAACAGAAGGAATTCCGGGCGTTGGCAGAGAGAGAGGCGCGAGCCTACTCCCTCGCCACGCAACACCGGATCTATGATTTAGGGGATAAAGCCCTGAAGCTTTTGGCGTGGCTGGAGCGTAGGGACAGGGAGCGATCCTGGGTGGCTGAGATACGGTGTGCGATAGGTTCATTAGCATCCACTAGCACGGCTATAGCGGAGGAGTTCGCATCTTACTTTGAGGGGTCTACACCCCGGTTTGCACCAGGTCAGAGCAAGACTGTGCGGAGTTCCTGCAGGACTTCCATCTGCCCACACTGTCTCAGGAACAAAGAGATCGACTAGAGGCAGAATTAACGGGGGAGGAAGTGGGGGAGGCCCTCAATTCCCTCCAATCTGGGAAAGCACAGGGACCAAATGGGCTCCCAGTAGAGATATTCAAGCGACAGGCGAACGTCATCACGGGGCCCCTTCTTCAGATGTATCAAGAAGCGCGAAAGGTAGGAAGGCTCCCACCTGATCAGAGGGAAGCCACAATCGTAGTGATCCACAAGGCAGGCAAGCCGGTAGACCAATGCTCTTCCTACCGGCCAATCTCGCTTATTAACGTCGAGGCAAAAATCCTAGCTAAGGCCCTGGCGGATAGGCTGCTTCCGGTTATGTCGGATCTCGTGCACGTTGACCAGTCGGGTTTCATGCCGCGCAGGAGCACCCGCCATAATCTACGTCACCTATATGGCGTATTACATATGACAGAAGATGTGGGGAACACTCAGACGGCACTGATGGCGCTAGACGCCTCAATGGCGTTCGATAGTATTGAATGGCCGTACTTATTTATGGTTCTCCAATGATTAGGTTTTGGCCCGACATTTTGCAGCTGGGTGCGCCTCCTGTATGAGCAAGCGAGAGTGAGAGTTAATGGGACGGTGTCCAGAGCCTTCCAACTCCGAAGGGGTACGAGGCAGGGCTGCCCCCTGTCCCCCCTCCTGTTTGCGCTGGCCTTGGAGCCGCTGTCCCACTGGATCAGGCGGGATGGGGCTTTCTGGGGTCTGGCACTGAACAGTGACTGGGAAAAGCGTATTTCTTTATACGCGGACGATATTGTGTTATATATGGCCAGGCCATACCAGTCGATGCCGCGGGCGCTGCATCTCTTCGAACTATTCGGTAGCTATTCGGGATACACTATTAACTGGGCGAAATCAGTGATTTACCCGCTTTCGGATCCTCCACCGCGGATCCCGACCAGGTGCCCAGCATCACTTGCTGTTGACGGGTTTAAGTACCTGGGGGCATACATCACCAGGGATAGGGCGGAGTTCCACGCCAAGAATCTGGAATCCCAACTGACACGCCTGGCAAATGACGTGTGTCATTGGCGGTCGCTACCTCTCTCCCTCATGGGACGTGCAGCAATGTTCAAGATGCTTGCACTGCCTAGACTCCTCTATATCCTACAAAACACGCCGTATCCGATTCCGACTGGGGTATTCACACGAATATCCCGGGCAGTACGGACTCTGCTCTGGGATGGTGGCAACCCCAGGATTGCGCTGCACAAACTGACGAGAGGAGTGTATGATGGGGGGCTGGCCCTCCCAGACATACAATTGTACTACTGGGCTTCCCAGCTACAGGTGGTCAATGATTGGGTATATGCGCCCAGGACATAACCGGCCTACAGGGTCGACCGGATGGTAATGCCAGATGGCAATTTCGAGCCATTGCTCTATGCCCGTAAGCCAAGGAAGGACTGGCCCCCACACACGGCGGTGGTGGTCCAGTGTTGGAGGGAAGCCAACAAATTCCTGGGGTGGCAGGGCTCTCTGACGGGCAGAACCCCCTTATGGCAAGGCGAGCTCTTAGAAGACATGACCCGACTCAATGGTTTCCGGGGTTGGACATTAATAGGCATCGAATACTTGGGAGACGTATGGCAGGGTAAGGCCCCCGCTCCTTTGAATGTTTGAATAAAGAGTACGATCTCTATGACTCACAGCGATACCACTACCTTCGCCTCACCCACGCCCTACGCTCCCACATACGGAGTGGCACGACCATCCCAGAGTATTCCCCATGGAGGATAGGTTGCTCCTGGATCCCATCTTGGAGAAACCCACTTCTACCATATACCGCAAACTCATAAATAACAAACCTGACCCATTGGTTTCGCTGCGAGAGCGATGGGCGAGTGATGTGGGTGCCCTGGAGGATGACGATTGGCAGGACGCCCAGCAAAGTCCGCGGGAGATAGCAATTCGCGCCAGGTTCCACTTAGTGCAGTTAAAATTTTTACATCGCGTATATTATCCTCGCACACATTTGTATACCTGGGGCAGAAGTCCGTCGGCCCTATGTGTACGGGGATGTAGAGGGGATGGCTCCTTCTATCATATACTATGGGAGTGCCCGGAGATAGTGCCTTTCTGGACTAGGGTTACGGACACAATGGCATCGGTTGTGGGCTCACCGGTCCCGCGGGAGCCCAGATGGTTATTGTTAATGATTAAGGGGGCAACTGACTGGTCCAGACACAATGAGATCTGGCTGGCACTGGCAGCCGGGGTTGCAAAAAGGAATATCGCCAGCAGCTGGGGGGCGCAGGCCCCTCCGCAATGGGATCAATGGCTGCGGGACCTTGATTGGTGTCAGAGAGCTGAGGAGACCATCTATAAGAGTAGAGGTTGCTTAAGAAATGGGAAAAGGTCTGGGGGCCTTGGCGGAAATACAGGGCGATGGGGGGTGGGTCAGGATTGGGTTGTACCACTTGAATGCCCTGCATGGGTCGATGCTCACTGTACATATCACTGTGAAATGTGTCTACATAATACTAAGGAATGTCTCTATCACATGCTTTATGAACAATGTTCTGTAATGTCTGATAATATGAGCACAGTTAATAAAAAGATTTACAACAAAAAAAAAAAAACATTCTCATCCCTTATTCCATCCTTCTTCTTTTCTCTGGCAGTTTGTTCCATTCCTTAGATCTCTCCACCCCTATGCATGGTCTCTTTGACCTCATGTTAGCTTTAGCTTTTCAACAAATAACTCTCAATTGGAAATCACTTGCAAAACTTTCTGTTCAACACTGGTGGAATAGTTTATGTCACTTTCATCGACTTGACATTGCTTTTGCCTCCTCCTGTAAACCAATGGTTAATAGAGAACTTTTCTGATTGCCTCTCTCTTCTTACTTAGATAAACTGGTATTAGCTGATAATTCTCATTTGAATGCAGAAAATTTTAAACCTCCTTGAATGCCTATTTTCTCTGCTCTTTTCTTCTAATTCCTGTTCTTTCGTTATCCTTAGCTTATATGATATTTATTGTTTACCTTTCTATGTACATATGCAACTCCATTTTTATCGCCCTCTTTTTCCTTCCCCTTTGTAATATTCTTCCCTCCCCTTTCCTCCCCCCTTCTTTCCCCCTAACTTTCTTATATACTTAAACAGCTTTCTCTTTTACTTCTCTGATGACCAGTTATTATTATGTATTATCCCTATGTATCATTTTCTGTATTTTGGCCTTTGTACTTTTTACCATTATTCAAATAAAGCTTTTCAAAACACAAAAAAAGGCGCACAGCAGGATTTTAAACAGTCTTGTGAACGATAAATGAAAACCAATTACCGCACAGATGATGGAAAAAAAATGCATATCTAAACTTGTGTCCTGTGACCTCCTCACCCATGCGCCTCTCCAACACCAACAATACATGTGCAGGTCACCTCTATTCCTGTGCTGACCCTGGAAATTTACCAGCTAGCTCCTTCTGCTTTGAGACGTTTGCTGTCCCTATACATCTCTTGCGGAATCACTGCACAAGGTTAAAAGTTGAGAATTTTTACTTATTATCATGTTTTGGGAAGCTGAAACTCTTTATAATTGCAGGAAGGTTTGTCTGAAATGTGTCGCTCACCTGTCAAGCCCTAAAATACTATGTTTATCCAGGACTTAAATTACAGAGAACCAGATGACCTCTGACCATGGAGATCTGTATAAATAACGGTTGCATTTCCAGTCTCAGCAGCAGTCTGATGGCGGACTTAGATGTTCTCCATTAGTCAACACACTATTTTGGCACATCTAAATAAATGTGCATACTGGTATTTTCAAAGAAAAGAGTGCTTTTTGTTGCACAGTCAGAAGACTAGTAAGTAAACATTACTGACAGACCAGAGAGGATAGAATAATCGAAATCAAGGAGTGATAAAATGGTAAACTGGATTGCCATTCTTTGACCCTCCTTGGGCAACAAAAGAAAGATTATTTTTCGGTGTCTTGAGCAGACCAAAGCATGCACAAGCCATGTCATTAATATGTAGTACAAAGGAGAAGTAGGAGTCAATAAGGACTTGTCAACAGGAGTCTGGGTGGCTCCTATATTGACAGGGACAAGGCAAATGACCAACCGGAAGGATGTTTGGCAAAAAGAGGAATTCAGACAAGGTGCAATCAGAAAGGGTTTAATCCGGTCAAAAGGTAGCAGCTAATGTCCATGTCACGTAGCCCTTTACAAAATATCTTGTGATCCACAATATCAACAGCCGCTGATGTGATCAAGACAGAAGCACCTCCTTGATACAGAATCCTCCTATTGTTGTACAGTACTGCTGCTAAAAACGTTTCTGTCTCAAGGAGAGAAGTGAAAACGAATTGCGCAGGATCAAGGCAGCTGGAAAATACTGAAAAAACAAAGTTGAGCATTGACCACCTTTGCTAGAATTTTACACTGTAAAGGAAACCAAATGTAGAGGTCTGGATTCACAAACAGAAGGATCAGGAATATTCTTTAAATAGAAGAACTACAACTGCCTACTTGAGAGCAGTTGGAAGAGTGGCAGTAACCAAGGACATGGAGGCTGCCAAGAGCATGCTGGAACACGGGGGTAACAACATCAGCTACCTTACCCAGAAGTTTAGGGTCAACATGGGATCATGACTTAGATGTCAAAATGCTCTGTATCGCGGTTTCTTTGGAGGGAGAAGAATTAACAATCACAGCCTCTCACTGTGCGTAGGTGTGAGAGGAGAGCACTTGAATGACAAAAACTCCTTAAAAAGACTGATCCCAAATGTTGGTCTGAAACAACAAGGATAAGTCCTAACAAGAGTTTCTGTGAAAAAATGCAGACTGCAGGTGGATCGGACAGTTCACGGACTACCTCACAGATGGTTTTGGGACTGTAAGACAATGCACAAATACAGTTAAGGAAATAAGCAGCAATGTGGCATTAATGTATTCTTTTAGTGTTGTAAAAAGCTACCCTGCTAAGCATATCTATCTACAGAAGCATGATTGCGCTGAACGAGTTGTGCGAGTTGCAAGTTGTATTGAGGGCGTGGTGCTCCACTGTGACCAGGGCGCAGAGACTTTTAAGCAAAGATGGATGCACAGTAAAAGTAGGGCACATATTATCAAAAGCTGGGGTCAACCAATGATTGGTGCCAGTGAGGAAACTGGAATGTCGATAGCAGCTAACTTCTAAAAGGTGACAGGAGATATATTAGCACAGGAACAAAGCTCTAAAGACCCAAATGGAGTTTTTGGTGGCATCTGTTTCAGGTGACTGATGGTAAAAAAAAAAAAAAAAAAAAAAAAAAAAAAAAAAAAAAAGAAAAAAAAAAATATATATATATATATATATACACATACATACATACATACATACATACATACATACATACATACATACATACATACATACATACATACATATATATATATATATATATATATTTGTATGGCCAGACCAAAGAATAAACTGTACTGCGGATATCTTGTCACAGTTTGGGCCAATGTGAAAATCAAATTGAGGGATTGACTAGCCTAATGGGTGGGACTGCGCACACACCGCGTTGAATGAAAATTATATAGTGGGTCTAGGGGAACTAACTTCTGGCCATGAAGGTGGTTCCATCAAATATTAAAACTACCAAAAGGAACTGTTTGGAATCAATTACCATAAATGAGGCACATAGGCTGTCTATACTTTTATTGACGAAGCTTGCAGGACATGCTTGCACATACAGACCAAAGCCTAAAATAGTGGGGGGGGGGGAGGGGTGTTTGCTATAAGGGTTGCAAGACTGATTACAGTGATGGTAACCTCATTCTACAAAGAAGTGCGGGAGAAGGACCAAGGACAATATCTGGGCCAGAAGAGAATTTTAAGGAGTGCGTAGTGACCATCATGTCAGGGTTGTTGCCATTCATCATATAGTAAGTTGACTACAGAACAGTTCAGAATTGCCCTTTCAATCAGAACAGCATGAGAAGCTGTCGGAATATCAGCTGTGCTGAAATTTGGCTACAAAGAAATGCTTGGAGGTTTAAGGTTAAGTGGAAGGAAAGGATCACTTACAATTAGGCAAACAGAAGATACCGAGTGCTGTGTCCAGAGGTGCAGCTGGTCCCACCATCCACATGGCCTTAGTGCAGGCGGACTTGCCTTTGGCATGCACCTGCGGGCAAAATTACATACCACCCAGCATCCACAGGAGACATTCAAGTTGGAAGACAAACTTACAGACAGAGTGATCACAGGCATGTTTATATAGCGGAGACCAGACTGTCACGCTGGCACCCACAACCAGAGATAAAGAAATATTAAGTGAAAGAAATAGGTATTATACAAAAGTAAATGTAGCAAAAACAATCAAGTAAATGTAGCAAAAACAATCAGCATAAGAGCCTTGTACGCAATCTGTGACAAAGGTAGTCAGAAGTTAATACATAACTTTACTTCAAAGACTCCATGTATCCCGAAATACATACATTTTAAACTTTAAAAATGGAGGACTTGCTATTCTGGATAACAGGTGCACAATGTTTGGCGTAAATGAAGGTGCTTGGATGTGCGATATTTGTGGCTTGGTGAAGCAGTCGACAACATTTTATGAGAAGGCCTGGGCAAAATCTAATTCAGTTTGGTAAAACTTGAGAAATTCCCACATTTTGATCTATTGCTAAATTTGTTAAATTCCCCACATTTTCACGTTCTGCAAGTTCACGTAATTTGTGAATGCTGGAGAATCATTTGTACAATAAAAGGACTCACTGTGAGACATTTTCTACTCAAATGAGTATCCTGTCAGTATCTTGTGAGATTATTTTTAATTTTTACAAGAAGCACGCTCCTGTGTAAAGAGTCACAGCAACAGAGGCACACCACATTTCTTACTAAAAGCATAATTTTGCAAAAAAATATTTACACTATATAATATGATTTTGTGCATCCCTCAGAGTAACAAAGCCAAACCAATTTATCCTATGTGTGCTTTTTTGCTAGGTCTCACCTAGGTAGTGCTTGTGCGGTCTCTTCGAGACACGCTGTATTTAGGATATGGGCATGAAGCTCCACCCACTTTCCTTTGGTTCCTGTTCCTGTCCTTTGTAAATGGTGGCTTTTCATTGGTCAACAGGCATAGTGGTCCCTCCTTAGTACCGCCTTTTCACTTCTTGTAACCTCCCATGAGGACACCCCGTTACATGTATTGTTATTCGGTGTGTTTTGATTACAGCCTCAGAGCACTATTTTTTAAAATGGCTTTCTCCTGCCTGCTAAAGGAAAATGCTACTTACCCAGTATGCATCTGTTCTTGGCATATAGAGCTGTAGAGTCATATGCTTTAGCATAGATCGCCATCAGGTGTTGGGCCCGGATGTTTGCACTTTGTTTTTGTTCAAAGAAGTCTTGCAGTCACGAGGTAGGTGACTCCTCCTTTCGGTGATAGTGCGCATGGGCATCGACTCCATCCTTAGATTGTTTTGCCATAAAGGGTGATGATGGAGTTAGTAAAGTAGTAAAGATAGATGTCCATGTAAATTGTATCTAAGTAAGATATCACTGCAACAGGTAAAGGTACCCGGGGAGGCAGGTGGGCGCATACGACTCTACAGCTCTATATGCCAAGAACAGATGCATACTGGGTAAGTAGCATTTTCCGTTCGAGGCATAGGAGCTGTAGATCATATGCTTTAGCATAGACTGTAAAGCAGTTATTTCTGAAGCGGTGGCTAACCTGTAGCTGTTGCAGTGGTTTGAAATAGTGTACGTAAAACTGCCTGGCCCACACTAGCTTGTTGTCTTGCTAACACATCAACACAATAGTGATTTGTGAATGTATGTGGTGTAGACCATGTTGCAGCTTTGCAGATGTCATCTATGGGTATGTTTCCTAAGAATGCCATAGAAGCCCCTAGCTTGCGTGTAGAGTGTGCTCTAGGGGGAATTGTTAATGTGCGTTTAGCTTTAATGTAGCATATTTGAATGCACTTAACTATCCACCTTGCAATGCCTGATTTTGATATGGGATTGCCTTTATGTGGTGGAGCAAAAGCAACAAAAAGTTGTTTGGTTCTCCTAAAAGGTTTCGTTCTTTCTATGTAGTATAATAATGCTCTTTTGATATCTAATGTGTGAAGGGCACGTTCTGCCACTGAATCTGGTTGAGGGAAGAACACAGGTAACTCAATAGATTGATTGATATGAAAGGCAGAGATGACTTTAGGTAAAGATGTGGGGTTAGTCCTAAGAACCACTTTGTTTTGGTGTATTTGTAAAAATGGTTCCTCTATGGTTAATGGCTGAAGCTCACCGACTCGTCTTAGAGAAGTGATGGCTATAAGGAAGGCTACCTTCCAGGTGAGAAATTATATTTCACATTTGTGCAATGGCTCAAAGGGTGGACCCATAAGTCTTGTAAGGACTATGTTGAGATTCCACACTGGAGAAGGAGGAAGCCTGGGGGGGAATGAGTCTTTTAAGTCCTTCCATAAAAGCTTTAATAGCAGGCACTCTAAAAAGAGACAAGTGCTGTCTATTTTGCAGATATGCAGCTATTGCAGCGAGATGTAAGCGTATGGATGTGTACGCTAAATTGGAACGTTGTAGGTGCAATAGATAGCAAATGATGTCTTGAATTGAAGCATCTAGTGTATTGATCTGATTGTTGTTACAGTAAACGACAAACCTCTTCCACTTTGCTGCGTAGCATGCTCTTGTGGTAGGGTGTCTAGCCTCTTTGATAACATTCATACAGTCTGGCAGAAGATTAAGGTAGCCAAACAATAGGATTTCAGGTGCCAGATCGCAAGGTTGAGTTGATTAGGATCTGGATGTCTTATCTCTCCATGGTTCTGTGTAAGAAACTTGGGGGAAAGGTGTAGTTTTGATGGGGAACTACTGATAGCTCCAACAGAGTTGTGAACCATGGTTGTCGGGCCCATGTGGGAGCAACCAGGATAAGCGTTAGGGAATGCTGTTTGAGTTTCTGAACCACTAATGGAATGAGTGGGAGAGGTGGAAAAGCGTAAGCAAATATCCCTGACCAATTCATCCATAGTGCATTGCCTTTGGACAATGGGTGTGGATGCCTGGACGCAAAGTTTGGGCATTTTGCGTTTATGTGGGTGGCGAACAGATCTAGCTCTGGGAAGCCCCACATTTGGAAGAATGGGAGGAGAACTTGAGGGTGGAGTTCCCATTCGTGGATCTGCTGTCGCTGAAAACTGAGCAGATCTGCAATTTGGTTGTTTACTCCTGTAAGGTGTTCTGCAAGGAGATATTTGTTGAGGTATGGCCCATCTCCAGATGCTCTGGGCTAACTGTGAGAGCTAGAGAGAGCGGGTCACCCCTTGTTTTTGAATGTAGTACATTGCTGTCATGTTGTCTGTGCGAACCAGGACAGCTTTGCGTATTAGATGAAGTTGAAAGGCTTTCAATGCTAGAAACATTGCTAGCAGTTCTAGATGGTTTATGTGGAGTTGTTTCTGTTGCAGAGTCCACATGCCCTGAATGGTATGTTTTTCCTGATGAGCTCCCCAACCAGTGAGCGATGCGTCTGCTGTTAGCACTATCTGTAGAACCGGGTCGAGGAATGGCCGCCCCTTGGAAAGGTTTTGTACGTTCCACCACTGCAGAGAGCGAGGAGTACGGCCATCTACCAACACCAGATCTGATAGCGGACCTTGAGCCTGGTTCCACTGACGTGCTAAACATTCCTGTAGAGGACGCATTTGAAGTCTAGCATAGGGAACAATTAAAATGCAAGAAGCCATCATTCCGATTAATTGCATGAACACTCGGGCTGGTAGTGAGTGTTGAGGCTGAAACTGTGATATTAGAGCTTGCATGTTGTGGATTCTGACTGGGTTGGGAAGCTAGAGCTTTGCGAGTGTCTATTGTGGCTCCTAGATACATTTGTGTGTTGGATGCCTGGAGGTGAGACTTGAAGTTTACAGTGAATCCCAAGTCGTGAAGCAGTTGGACTGTTTTCAGAGTGTGGCGTATGCAGCTTTGTTGTGACCTGGCTTTTACCAGCCAGTCGTCTAGGTAAGGGAAGACATGAATGTGCTGTCTTCTTAGATGAGCTGCGACTACTGCCAGGCACTTGGTGAAAACCCTGGGTGCTGTAGTTACCCCGAATGGGAGAACTTTGAACTGGTAATGTTGTCCGTCTACCACAAACCTGAGATTTTCTGTGAGCAGGGTGAATGGGAATATGGAAATAGGCGTACTTTAAGTCCAGAGATGCCAGAAAGTCGCCCTGTTGAAGTAGTGGGAGCACCTGTTGGAGTGTGACCATATGAAAGTGGTCCGATTGTATGTACAGATTTAGCTGTCTGAGGTCTAGTATAGGCCTGAGAGAGCCGTCCTTTTGGGGAATTAAGAAATACAGGGAGTATACCCCGGTCCCTTGATATTTTAATGGGACTGGTTCTATAGCATGTTTTTCCAAGAGAGATAGAACCTCCGGCTTTAAGAGGGCGAGATGTTCCGGTGACATTGTATGTGCTCTTGGAAGAATATTTGTGGGAGTGCTTGTAAGTTCCAGGCAGTAACCATATTGGATAATTTGTAGCACCCACTTGTCTGAGGTGATTGAATTCCAGACAGGTAGGAATTGGGAGAGACATCCCCCGACAGGAGTGGAATGATCGGGGGACAGCGGAAGGAAGTCACTGTTTGTTTGCGGGGGAAGTGCGTGTGGAATTGCCTCTACTTCTTCCCCTACCATGGTTTCCTCCAAAACCTCCTCTAGAGTAACCTCTGGGTGAGGGCGATTGGTTATTGCCCTTGTAACAGGAGGAGGGATTATCAGTGGACGCCATTTTTGAACCGCCTCTGTAAAATGAGCGGCGAAAAGAACCTCTAGTGGCAAGTAACTGTAAAGCCCCCATGGACTTTGCAACCTCAGTGTCTTTTTTCATCTTTTCCAGCAAGGTATCAACAGCTGGGCCGAAAAGATGCTCTTTGTCAAAGGGTTGGTTAAGTATGGAGGTTTGTACCTCCAGCTTAAATCCAGAAATTCTGAGCCAAGCGTGTCTGCGTAATAGTACGCTGGTGTTGATTGCACGACCTGCTGTGTCTGCTGCATCTAGTGCACATCTAATGGAAGTGTTGATAATGAGTTTACCTTCCTGAATAAGGTCATTAGCCTTAGATTTATATTCGTCAGTCAAATGTTGCATGATTTTTTCTAGCTCATCATAATGAGCCCTGTGAGAACGAGCTAGTAGTGCCTGGGCGTTGGCAATGCGCCAGGTGTTTGCTGCCTGTGAAGCCACTCTTTTGCCAGAGGCATCAATAAGCTTGGACTCCTTGTCAGAAGGAGGAGTGTCTCCTGGGCTTGTGAGTTAGCTCTCTTACGTGCGTTAGAGACTACAAAAGAGTCTAAGGGCAGTTGACCTTTAATATAAACAGGGTCGGTAGGAGCGGATTTGTATTTTTTATCCACTCTAGGTGTGATTATTCTTGCCCTAACAGGATCTTTAAAATACCTCGTCTGTGTGTTTTAACATGCCTTTTAGCATGGGCAATGTATGAGTGGCTCTTTGGGATGAAGCAAGTGTCTCAAAGAGGAAATCCTCTTCTAAAGGCTGTTTATGAAGTTCTACCCCATGATAATGAGCAGCCCTGTTAAGGAGCACGACATAGCCAATGTTGTCATCAGGTGGGGAGGGTCTGGAGGGATACAAATCAGGGTCATTATCTGTATCTGTGTGGTAATCCTCCCAAGGGTCAGTGTCTTGTGGTGCATCCTGATCCCCATCCCCTTCATCCTGTGGGTCAGGTGTAAGTGGTGGTGGTGAATTTAATGGTGTGATAGCCAAGTTAGGATTAGGAGGAGAAGGAGATGGAATATAAGGAGGAGAAGGGTTAGTACCCACATTCTTCTTCTTAAGAGGGATATGATAGTCCTCCGATAGGGCAATTTTCTGTTTTTTTGGAAGAGTTGCCTGAATATGTCCTGTTTTAGGGTTTATCACCAGCTTTTTCTGTTTGGGGTCCAAAGGTGACTCATCGGGCCGAGGCTCTTTGGGGAGAGTCTTTTTCCCTGCGCGGTGATTTCGGCGCCAAAGGTTTTGGCTCCGTGCCTTTGGGCGTCGAAGGTTTCGGCTCCGAGTGTTTGGTTTTGGAGGGTTTCGGCTCCGAGTCTTTGGCCTTGTAGGGTTTCGGTTCAGAGTCTTTGGCCTTAGAAGGTTTCGGTTCCGAATCTTTGGCCTTAGAAGGTTTCGGCTCCAAACCTCTCGGTGTGGAAGGTTTCGGGTCTGGACCTTTGGGTGTCGGAGGTAAGTTGACCAATAGATGTTTGGTCTTATGTCTTGGTGCCGAAGATGTTGGTTCGACCTCAGAGCGGGGCTGGCTCGAGCCCGAAGGCTTCTCTTTCTGTTTCGGAGCCGTGCTTGAGGGCGGGGCATCGGAAACTTTCTGTTGGTGCCGACCTGAACCCGAGGGTGAAGGAGGGCCCGGAGCCTTTGTCTCATGTTGAATGGGCACAGGGGTGTCTGTACTCGCGGTACGCTGACACGGAGTGATGTCTTCTTCTTCCATGTCGGAGTCGGCTTCGGACACTGAAATCTGCTCTTCTTCCTCTACCCCTTGAGCCGGTTATTGGGTATCGGAATCTTCGCCGAAGATGTCCGGAACAGCGTCGGACTGATGTTGCATCTCGTGGCATCGAGCCCAACGATCACGAAGTGTCTTTTTCGATCGGAATGATCGACACGCGTCGCAGTCCTTTTCGTCGTGTTCCGGGGACAAGCAGAGATTGCACACTTCGTGCAAGTCGGTGCGTGGAAATTTAGCACGACACCCGGGACATAGCTTGAATGGAGTCAGTTCCATCGACTGCTAGCGCGGTCGGCACGGGTAGGCCCGACGGCCTGCCACGAGTTTTCCGATAGAAAGTTTCCCGAAGTGAGACGATGCGCGTCGAATGAGGACCCGCGATCGATAACAATACCGTCGAGGGTAATGAATTGCGCGTCTGCGGGGTCCGAAAACGGTACCGAACCGGAGGGCAGCGATACACATCCGAACCAGATGGCTGAAAAAAAACAATCTAAGGATGGAGTAGATGCCCATGCGCACTATCACCGAAAGTAGGAGTCACCTACCTCGTGACTGCAAGACTTCTTCGAACAAAAACAAAGTGCAAACATCCAGGCCCAACACCAGTTGGCGATCTATGCTAAAGCATATGATCTACAGCTCATATGCCTCGAACTTTTTATTTAACCAGCGTGGCACGCCTCAGCTGGAATAATGGTGGACATGCCTTTCTTTTGTTGGTTGCGATCACCGAACGTGGCTGCATGCCTGTTTTTTCCTGTTTTTACTTTTGTTACAATGGCGGCACTCGCATTTTAGCTTTAAACATCTTACGCTAAAGCATGGGTGCCGCAATTGCTTCAAAAGTAAACAAAGAGAATAAAAAATACGTCTCCATGCTTTTTAGGTCGAGCATTTGAGACCTCTTGTATATACTTTAGTATATATCTATATGTGTATGTACTTTGTGGGCTCTGAATATGTTATGTTATTTGGATTTTTAACGCGCACGGCTACTCACGAGTGTCCCGGCGCGATGTCTAAAGGGGAAAGAGGAGACTATCAAACGAAAAGGTGAGTTTTCAAATTATCAGCCCTAGGACTTGTCTGCTTCCGCTTAGGGACTTTTTTTTCTGTTCAACTGCCTCTATTTAACTGTCTTGATAGAAAATGACCAGTAGAGGTCAGTAAAATACCAGAATTGCTTTCTGCTGGGGGACTTTCTTTTTTAAAAATTTTCTGGCAACTGCCTCTATTTAACTTTGATAGAAAACGACCAGCAGAGGTCAGTAAAATACCTGAATCACTTTAGCATTCTCTAGATTCCAGTCCATAGAAATTGTCTTCCACGAGCACCCGTAGACAATAATATTTTTTTCAAATCTTGTATTTTCAGTGATATGACCACCGAAGACCCTGATTTTATATTAAAAACAGAGCTTTGGACTATACCATTTCCCGCTGAAAGGCAATATTTCTCTCGATGTGTTCCCATACCTAGCGTGTCATGCAGTTTGGTGCTTACTTTCCCTCCATGTTAAAGAACAGTAGATGTTTCAGCACCCAGGTTAATGTGCTGCATAGCTAAATACATATAAGGTCCCAAAGGCGAGAGATTGCATTGCAAATGCTTGTTTTTTCTAGGTCTTTACTTATGAAGCAATTGCGTCACCCACGCTTAAGGGTAAGATGTTTAAAGCGAAAGCGTGGGTGCCGCCATTGTAACAAATGTAAATAAATAGAAAAAAAGCATAAGGCCAGCATTCTTTTTTCTATTGGTTTACTTTTGTTACAATCGCGGCACCCGCGCTTTATCTTTATACATCTTAAGCTAAAGCGCGGGTGCTGTGATTGTGTTTTCCGCCTCTTGTCCCTTGCTCTAATTTTTTTATTTTACTATTTTTTGTATTAGTTCTATTCTGGTTTAAGCTTGATCGCCCACGCTCTGCACTGTTGCGTTTCTAACTAACGAAGGTGATAATTTAACTGCTCGGAGTTGTGTTGGTTAACAGAGGTCATAGTCTATGGGACAGGTCTGAGAATAAGTAAAGCAAATTAAAAACTAAGCAATGCAAATGAATGCTGAAATAAACAATAGAGGAAAATCAGGAAATTTACTGGCTGCTCCACAATTGACTGCAGTCATCTGTAAATGAAAAACAATATTAACTACTATTGCATACTGGATGATCAGCAATGCACTGTGATTGGCTATCAATGTCAATTTACACGTATATGAGGCTTTCGGCACACAACAAATCAAGTGTAACACCTGCCTCGATTTTGAGGAAAGTTGCTGTGTATAAAAAACTGACACTTGCAAAAAAGCTAATCCTGAAATGATACCACTAACTGAATACACTGGACTCTGCGGAAGAACTGACAGTGGAAACATAGCGTTTTATAAAACTTAAGAATTCATACATATTTGTGTGCATTCATCAGAAGTTATTTCATATAGTTCCAGACTTCCACAGCTTGTGTGCAGTAAAAATTCGACAGTCTAGAAAACAAAACCCATAAAAGGTAAAACTGTATTATATTGTATTTGTTTTTTGTAAGGGTGTATATTTATTTTTTTAAAAGAGCCTTGTATGCTATAATGTATATGGGACAAACCATGTTGGGTTTAATAATGAGGTGGAAGGGACTCTTTTCCATGGGCAGGGATGGCAAGCGCTTTGGTGGAGTACATTAGATCCCGTATACCTGACCCTTATGATCCAGGCTAGACTATAATTCAGTACACTCACCATCTCTAGAGGCAATAACAATGTTGTGTGTAGACTGCAACTTAACGAATAATAAACATCCAAAATATGTAAACCTCAGTACAACAGCAGCTGTCATTTAAAATCAGTGCCCATTCACACTTGTGTTAATCAGCTCAGAAATGAAGAGTTGCAATTTGTCATGGCATTAAATTAATGCCAAACGCCGTACTGTACCATGAATACAGATTACTAACGGCTATCCGCGGTGCCAAAGAAGGGAACCACATTTTCACTGCAGACACAGTCATCCGGCCAAGCCCTTTCATCAGGTAACATATTATCAACAGGAGCAATACCATATCCAACTCAGAGCTGGGATAAATGTAACAAAAATTTGATAATTCACCAGGCGGAAAAACCCGTGTATTCACTACATGTCCTCAATAAAGTCAATGATGGCAAACGGATGCTCTGATCGATAGGATGATGGGAAAATAGTGTTCCAAACCGGATTTCTGAACGGGGGGGGGAGGCGGGGAAGACTAGAATTGAAACCGGGTTTCGGGAAGGGGAGCAGGTCAGAGCAACTTTGAAGATTGTCTGGTTCTTGTTTTGTGCAGCCATTAACAAACAGCTCGAATCACACTGTGAAACCTCACGTGGCGCCTTGCGGGGTTTCAGTGAACCATGGCACGTAAATGTTTCAATGTACAACGTTTAGAAGGAAATTAGAGCCGAGATTTTAAAAAAGCCATACCTGCATTTCTGCACTCTGTGATGAAAGTGTAAAAGTGACCTTCAAGGAACATCATTTAGTCTGAGCCCATGTAACGGTCCACACACTGCTAGTGCTGGTTGCTAAACCAATTTATCAAATCCTACATTTATATTTGAATTTCGAGCCTGCAAACGGTTTATAAAACTTTGAGAGCACTGCGACATACACCAGGTGTCAATATCTGAACCAATGCTGCCTTCTAAACAAACAAGTTGTTTAAATTGCCCATACTAGCTAAAACAAAATCCCACGTGAAATGTTACTGCATAAAAATATACAAGTGCAGCAACCAGTGTGCAATCTGTAGGCCACAGGTTTTTAATTCTAGTGTGTTGATAAAACAATGCAGGGGGTGTGAAGAATTCTTTGATAAGTGGGAAACTATGTGGTACTACAGAAGATGGAAAGTTTCCACTGCACATTACAATCAAAATGTAGTTGTTTTCAGTGGAACAGTCCGATATGATTCTTCAGCTTGAGGAGATCGTATCAATATTAAGGAACCGACAAAGTGTTTTGACCAGATAGATTTCATTAATTACACAAACCTTCGGTGTTTATAATTATTGTCCTCCCAGTATAATGTGAACAGTGAAAAACTGACATTTTTCACAACACTACTGATGACATCTAGCTTAGAATAACTCGAATTCACATCATTGATGTGTACGGACCTGCCAACTTCGACAATATCTCTATCGTGTGAGAGGTGGGTCGGCTCTGGTGAGGGGTGGGGCCTCCAACCAGTAGTTACTGTGTAGCCAGTTGTGCAGGGGTCTGTAAGGGGATGGGCCACGAGAAAGGGGACGACTGTGCTGAGCACAGCCTAAGAGCCATTACTACTCTTTCTACTGTCCCCTAAAAAACAAAATCTTGTGAGGCTGCAACAGATGTCCTGGGCACGCTGCAAAACTCCCAGTGGACATCAGCTGTGTGAAGCCTCCTAATGTTAGCTAGAAACCTTCTCTGAAGGGTTTGCATTTTTGTCTCCCATTGTGAGATAGTGGCTCGTCTTCAGGCTACCGTGTGAAGGATGTATGATGCTACATCACAAGCGTTAACATCGCATGCCATGACATCGCAGTTTTCACATCGCATGTTCTTTTACATCACAAGTATCCACAACGCAAACCATTACGTCGCATTTCCATTGAAATGTATACAAAATACATTTACAACGCACACAAACACCCCTTTGCGATTTTTACCCCCAGGCCCACTCCCCTAAACCCGAAATTCTAAAACCTTTAATTACTCCCTTACATGAGGACCCCCTGACCCGACCCTAAACCCTGAAGCCTAAAACAGTACCCTACAGTACGACCCCCTAACACTTCCCTAAACCCTAAACCCTAATACAGTACCCTACAGTAAGACCCCCTGACACTACCCTCAACCCTAAGCCTACCCTACATCCCACTAACAGTTCTCTAAGCCCTTAACCCTAATACAGTACCCTACGGTAAGACCCCGACACTACCCTCAACCCTAAGCCTACCCTACACTACGACCCCCTAACACTTCCCTAAACCCTAAACCCTAATACAGTACCCTACAGTAAGACCCCCTGACACTACCCTCAACCCTAAGCCCTAAGCCTACCCTACACTACGCCCCCCTAACAGTTCCCTAAACCCTAATACAGTACCCTACAGTAAGACCCCCTGCACTACCCTCAACCCTAAGCCCTAAGCCTACCCTACACTACGTCCCACTAACAGTTCCCTAAGCCCTTAACCCTAATACAGTACCCTACAGTAAGACCCCGACACTACCCTCAACCCTAAGCCCTAAGCCTACCCTACACTACGACCCCCTAACACTTCCCTAAACCCTAAACTACACTCTAAGCACAATCCCCCTTCCCTCTCTCTCCTCGTGTCATCTCTTCCTCGCCTCTGTCCCGGTGCTTGTCCGTCCCGGTGCTCGTCCGCCTCTGTCCCGGTGCTCCGCCTTGTGTCCATTACACCACATGCGATTTAAAAGCGCATGCGATGTAATGGGACGCGTCGCAATGTGTACACGTCGTAACGTCGCTTGCGTTGGAACGCATGCGACGTAAAGGCATGCGTAGTAATGCCAGCGTTGTAATGGGTGTTCGCCCTGTGTGAAGGGAGCCCATATCACGTGGAGGGACTGTGCGAGGTGCCAGATTTGTCTTTTTTCAAGCTATCTCCCTCCTTACAACCATTGCTTGCTATACAATGTCCTTTCATTTCATATTCCTCCCTGTTGCTTTGCCTTTGCTCAGTAGGATTTTGTGTTTTTGCAGTGGATCTGTAACGCTTCAAAAATTTATCGATTCCTAAGCACGCATTGTATTTTGACCACTTCAATACACTTTCGGTAGTCACAGTCTTCGAGTAATCTCTGCTTTCGTCAATAGCTATTGTTCTGCTTTTCAGCAGAAGTTTATTTAGTTGCGAGAGTTTGGTGGAGTGGTTGTTCTTGGTGCTGGATATTCCACATTGTGGTCTATCGCAATCCAACCATAGTCATGTATGGTCTCAGCAGACATGTATGTTTGAAGTGTTTGGGTTTTAGGAACAGGAGGGAGAAAACAGTTACTACGTTCTAGCCTAACTTCATATTTCCAGTCTCAAAGAATTAAAATCATATACTAATGTTTTACACCTGCACAAACCATAAGCTACAAATTCGGTTTCATATCGTTGGTATCGATTTCTCAGGCCCGGGACTGTTCAGAAATTACTTTTAGTAATGTGAAGCGAAAGACTGGAACTACATGGCAACGTGGGAGCTCACCCTAAATCTCAGACTTAAGACTACACTCACTTACAGCTCTGCTGAAGAGTGTTTACGTTCCTCAGTCATAAAGCCCTGGATGAGTAAATGTCTGGTATGCACCACAACAGGATTATAAGATTTAGACAATGACTGGCTGGATCAACGGATTTGACACTGAATATTAAACACTTGGCTAGGGTGGGTTTCAAACACATTTGGGCCCAATTCACAACAGCATTCATGGACAAAGGGCAGGTTTATGCTGACTCGGTATTTCCAAAAGAATACTTAGGATGCATAAATCCATTTACTCAACCATAAGTGTACATCACAACTGCGTACAATTACCCAGGAGTAACTCTAAGGCACGGTGTTGTAAATATTCCAACACCTTTGTAGTTTGTGAACGCCAAACTCATGAATGCGTGGGCATTCATAAATTCCTGTCCAACTGTTTCCTACCCTGAAAAATCGTCAAAGATTTGCCACAACAAAGTGCTGGGGTTCCCATTCTCACCTTTCCCAGGGCGGAAAGGGGAACTAAACACCTGAAACTTTGTGGATAGTAGGCAAAGTGTTTCTTTGCAAGCAAACAACTATCCGAGGCGAAAAAGTGTAATTGCACATAGGTGGCATCCCCTAAAGCTTGTACTGTTCATACCAACATCCAATAGTCAAATGACTTTTCCTGTAGTACGCCTAGAAAGCTGCAACGCACACAGCTGTCTGGGCTTAAAACTGGGAATGTTTGGGAATCACAAAATCGTGCAAATGTACGTTCAAACAGGGCAGGTAGTCTTCAAGCATACTTTTTATTTGTGAATTGGACGCTTCGCCTTTCCCTTAATTTCCTTTTCAAATGGCCCTTGTAGGTATCCCTGCACCCTTCCAAAACAGAAATTAGATTCCAAAGCTTGGAAGGCTAAACAAGACATGGTTTATGATGCCCCTCGAAGCCACTCCTCCTAACATCTTTCTGGCAAAGCATAACACCTTGAAACTCTAAAGCTTCATTTCTTTAGGGCTAAGCTGCTTTTATCTGCATCCGCTTATCAGAAAAAAAAACCAACAATTATTTACAACTCTATACAGTCAAGGATTCTTAAATAGCAAGGGTAGCTAACACAAGAACTAGTTTCAAACATTGTTATTAGAAAAAAACTGCAACGAAAGCCGTTAGAGGGTCTCAAATAATTTTACAACAAAGGAACAATGGTGCACTTTTATACCACTCCTATCCAAGAATCTTTCCTATGTATGCATTAACTGTTTCAAAGAGCTTAACGAAATTGCCATAACAGTGCTGATGGCTCCACCGCAGCATGAGACGCTAACACGAATGTTTTTTCGACCAAGCAATAAAAACTTCCTATAGTGGAATTGTCACTTATGACGTACCACTTAGAGTTCTGAAGGCCAGCAAAGTTCTAATTCGTAAATTGACAGGCGCAGATTCAAGTCAACCCCACCTTCTATGTGTGGACTCCAGTCTCGAAGGTACTGTGTATTTGATTGAGGAGAGGAGAAAGCTGCCCACCAGCTCCCAAAATCAGATAAGGTCTGTTTCCATCAGCAACAAAATAACCGCTATTTACAGCATCTTCAGCCCGCAACCCGACCAGATAGACTTCTCCAAACACCTCCCGATCTTATGCAAAAGGACTGTCAACCACATCGCCCATCCTTACCCCAGAAGAAACCGCCTCCACCATGAAGTCCATCCACTTAGGGGACCCATCAGACCCCTGCCCACACCACGCTTACTCCAGAGGACTGCAATCCATTAGCACCATTCTCACACATGTTCTGAATGCCTCCACCTCTTCCACGACCTTCCCAGATGGTTTGAAATATGCAATTGTCCTCCCATTGCTGAAGAAGCCCTCTGGGGACCCTTCAACGATCCCCCTGCTACCATTCCCACCAAAGGGCTTAAAGAAAATCATTACTAGACACCTCACCAAATACCTCCACGTCCACCAACTTAGACACCGCTCAGTCTGGTTTCAGACCCAATCACAGCATGGAAACTGCCATCATTGCTGCCACAGATTATTCCGCTTGACTCCAGACAGAGGAGATGCTGCGGCCTTCATCGTCCTGGACCTCTCTGCAGCGTTTGGCACAGTCTTGCATATAGAAAGCCAGATTCAGCGGTTGAGCCTTCTCCTACATTGCTCCTAAAGTGTGGAAAAAACTGCTGCTACACATAAGAAGCTCCTCCTCACTTCTTGAATTCCACAAGAAGCTGAAGACCTGGCTTTTCAAGTAGTCCCACTAGGCCCTAGGTGGGGCTAGACTCACACCTGCTTAGCAGCAGGATACCCTCTCGGGTGATAGTGAGCTCTACAATCTGCATAACATAAAATATCCTGCTAAATTAAAGAATGCAGTGCACAAGTGTAACTCTCAAGCTGGGGAGAAGAGATCACCATCACCTACCCACTAACCAATGCTTCAGAACGTCAAGCCAGAAACATGCTTAGGTGGATAGCATTATCAATCTACAAATTTGGAGTTGTACTCCACCCTGGGTTAGTTAACATTGACGCTGATGACTTGCTAAAGCACCATCAACCAGTCACAAAAGACGTTAACCCCGGCCTGCTATCATGAAACATCTGCACTCTGCTTCAAGTTTAGGAAACCACCAAGATGGTTGTTATACATTTGCAGAATTTTCATCATGATGAGCTTAGATGAACAGCACCAGCTTCTCTGCAGTGATCTATGTCAAGAACCTGAATTCAACTGTGCCTTTAAGTGGCATCAACCTAGAGACACAAGTCCAAAGTGAGCAATGAAACAAATTAGTAGTGAACGGAGGAGTTTTTCACCAACAAGACAAGAAAAACTGATCTACAGGCTGTTCTACTTGAACAAACAGCATACTAATGTTAAGCGATACTGCACGACAAGTACTTAGCCAGCTGTCCGAAAGATCTTGTTCAAGAATGCGCTATAGTGGGTAGTCATTTGGAAAGCCAAAGACTAATGGATTTGGCACAGGATCATCTATCTCAAATCCAACTGACAGCAGATGCTGAAAAGAATCAAAAGGATCTAGAGCAGTCCATGTATTGTGTGATAGATACTCTGTGCACTCATGATGGCCAGCAAGACTGCATCTCTACCAAGATTGAACATTCAAGAGCCTTTTCACTAAAACAAATATTGATCGGAGAGGGAGGAATAATCAAAATATGAGTTACTCAATTCTGTCCACAAAGTGATGCACAAGCCAGGTGGTTCACAGAGAGCTTGCTAGATATTTTGAACTTTGAAGCCATAGCAGAAGCACATTGTTATGCTGGTACACTCCCACAACTGCATCAGAACTAGGGATATTGCGTTTCCACCCTATTATTTGATGTTTGGAGAAAAAGCCAGACTTCCCATCAACAACCGTTTAAAATTATCAAAAATGTAAGTGCAACTGAGCCTCATTTGAGTTCCATCAAGTTATAGGAACTAAATCAGCCATTACAATGAGACTGATCACATAGCAGAGCCTTCTACTCAGAACGCTGGAAAGATCAAAGCCAGATATGATCTACCACTTCAAAAAAACAAAGCCATCTTGAAGAGCAGATTCCTTTTGAGACTTAGAGGCTTGGGTACATAATCAAGTCAAATGTGACTAATGTAGAAAGGTACAGCTCTCAGGGCTCTACTGTTAATCAATGTATTAAGTTTACTTGCTCTTAAGGTCAGACGATAGCAGACAACTTCAAGATGCGATGTGATGTGTTTATGTAACATAAAAAGGATGCCCTTTTCTAAGCTTCTAAGCTGTGGCAGCATTCAAGGGTGTTGACCTCTCAAGCAGTAACTAGCCAAAAGTTTCACTTTGTGTTTATTACAGAATCAATCTCAAAATCTCCAGTTACCAGAGTCTGAGTACCCTGATGGACCAGAATTTCCTATTCAATTGTGGGCAAAAAGACCTTTACCCCTCCTTCCTCCAATCTCTACCAAATGGAATTCCCTTATAAATCTATCCATTACATGCAAAAATATCTCCTTAACAGGTCTAGCACTCAGGATGCCCAACTCCTAAGGAAATGGTGGATGGAAACCAGTTACACCAAAATTTGGCAATATACGGTTGTAATCTAAATGGATTTTTGTGAACAGAATGTTGATGTTTAAGGCTTTGTGTTGCAGTGCTCATGTTGTAATATAGTCTTACCTGGCCAAAATCCTACAGAACATGGTATCGAAACAACTGCAAACTTATGTTGATGATAATAACCTTTTCAGCCTGTCCTTGCTGGTTTCAGAACCAGCAAAAGAAGGCAACAGGCCATGGCCCTCATTTTGGGTGACCTAAGACAAGGCAAATCAGGGCCACATCACCCTTTTGGTCACCTTCACTTGTATCTGACATTGAATATCAAGGCGCACATAACCTCGGTGGAACACGGAATGAATATTGGCACACAAAATACAGCACTACTTTGGTCTAATGTCCAGTCTGCTGCTGTAATTTTTGCTCTACCAAAAGGGATTACAAAGTAGAGCTGTACTTTGTGCATTTTCAGCATTGACACTGGTGACCGTATTTTGGTTTCTCAGTGTATAGCTATGCTGATGCCAACCAGTTCACTGTCAACATTCCACTGATATCTCCCAAATAAGAGATAACTTTGAAGAATGAATGCATAGCATCAATATGTGCATGTGACAAACTGAAATTAAATCTAATAAAAAACCAAAGTGTTAGTAGTGAGCTCCCAACCACAACTTTTGCAAGCTTCTCTCTGGCCTGCAGGTTTGCAACAATGGCCAACTCCAAACACGTTTTTTAAAAACTTGGAAGTCTTGTTCTACCAAGATTAATAATATTACCCAAAGTTCAGTAGTATTTTTTTTTTCTAATGTATTGTTTAATCGGTGATCACTGCAGAAGCTTAGAGAGAGTGAGGGTGGGTGGTGGTTGCTCTAGTCTTGGCACGCTTGGTTTCTGCTAAAGGGAACAATTAAATCTCGCTACTTTATCTAGTCAACATCTGACGAGCGTAGAGATGACAACATCTGATCTGCCTAAACTGCAGAGAGCATGTCAATGCATGATTTCCGCATGCCTCAACCTTCTGAAGTTTAAAATTCTCTCCATTGGCCTACTATTTTTCAAAGGAGGTCTGCCTTAGTATAAAGTGTCTTGAATTTGGAAATTGTCAAATGTCTCCGTTACATACTCCTATGTTTTATCTCGTGCTTGCATGCACGTGCTTGTTCAATGTGTTTATTTTCTAATGGCTTGGCTCATGGCACGATCAGTATGTTCTAGAATAGAACATCTGATCGGACCTGTGAACCAAGTTGGTCAGTTGTACGGAGTCAGCCGGTGCCAGAAGTCTTGTAACCGGTGGTGCTTCTTTTCATTGGATTAAACCTCATTTTATTAATTCATTTCTCTACGAATTCTACTTAACAATTTGGCGACGATCTAAGGAAGCACCACGTTCACGAACCCGTTATTTGGACTCTTTCTATATTTTATTTACGAACTTACAACGTTGGAGACAATTTTTGTTTTTAATTCGACATTACTATGTGAAGTGGTGTCGTGTTCGTCTTCAACCAGCCCTTCTTCGTTGATTTGGAGGACTGTGGTGGAGGATTGCTATTTTTTTTTCTTCATGTTCTTTGTTTTGCTAACTGTGGATTACCCTGCTTTGAATGGATTTGGAAGGAGACGCGTCATTACGGAAAGTATTTGCTGCTGTGTGAAGTGTTCGTGAGAGTTTTCCTCTGGGGTGCGGAGCTTCTTTTGCTGCGAGCATCCACTACTCTGTTATGTTTCAAACATAACCAACGTTCCACTCACCGGCTTCTCATCTGAATTCACGACGCCATTCCAATTTCCTCGCAGGACTTCCCGACAAGAGCATTCTCTCTGGCCATTCTCCTGACGTTACCTTCCGGTACCAACGTATTACGTTTTACGTTACGCAAGCATTTCCTTCCTGCGTGTTGACCCTCCTCTTCGGTTGCTATAGCAACATATCCTCATCATTTCTGCTTGCCGGCTTCAAGTGTCGCTTTGCCGAAGGTAACCGCAACATATCCTCATCATTTCTGCTTGCCGGTTTCTAGTGTCGCTTTGCCGAAGGAAACCGTAAGGTATTTTCTTCAACTTCTGGCCTTATAAGAAGATTAATTTCTACTTAGTTCAACTAATTTTGGATTGAAACGGTAATCTGACTTTCTTTATTTGTGCTTCAGCGCATACTGCGCACAGATCTCACAGTGTGAGGATCAGACATTGACTTATATTTGATTTCTTCATTCTCTTCAAACTTTATTCAGTGAATTATTTACTATGTTTCTTGTGATACATAATTGTCAAGGAATTTAATCTTAATTGTCTTATTTTATTTCTTAGCTATTCTCCAGAATGTGTGCACAAGGTTATACTCTTGTGCCTCCACAATCTTTTTGGTCTGCTGGTAGTTCGCCTTGCATGCCTAGGGTTGAATGGAAAGCGTATTTCTTAAATTATATTGAAACTTTAGATTCAAATGGAAAAATGAAACCAGTTGAAAAAAAAAGGCATTTTTTTACATTCTTTGGGTCCTGAGGGACTCAAGGCGTTTAATCAATTGCCTAGTGTGGAAAGTAGTGGAGATGCAAATGTTTTTGATAAAGCTATTTCAGATTTCGATCGCTACTGTTCACTTAAAGTGTGCATAGGTATCTCAAGGTACAAATCTTTTCAAAGGAAACAGCTTATTAATGAATCTGTCGATAGTTATGTTTCTGCACTTAAGACCTTGTCATTGGATTGTAAGTTTGGTACTCTACAGGAAGATCTTATTAGAGATCAAGTCGTAATGCATGTTAACAATTCTACAATTCAAGAGAGGTTGTGGATCAATGGTGACGCTAATCTTGAAAGTATTCTAGCTATTGTAAGGAAATCAGAGATGTCTTGCAGGAGTGCTAAACAAGTCAAAGGTGATACTAACAGTAGTAACAATGAAACTGTTGCTAAAGTTAACACAAAAAATTGTTTTAGAGAGGGAGATCTTAAAAAGAAGAAACTTACCAATTCTTACAAAGGTAAAAATGAAGATCATAGAGATGGTTGGAGGTGTTACAGGTGCAAACAGTAAGTCTCATCTTGCTAATTATAAATTCTGCCCAGCTATTAAGCAGAGGTGTTCAAATTGTGGTGTGGTTGGACACTTTTCTAAAGCATGCAATAAGAAAAATAAAAAACAACAAAATCAAATGTATTGACCAAAGTGAAGATAGTGATGATGAAGAACTTAACACGGATTGTAGCGATGGAAGTTCTTTTGTTCTTAACATTAAGGATTCTGAGCTTCCTATTCTTAACATTGATAATTCTGTTGTTAAAAAGAAACCTGTATGTGATATGGTTATTGGAGGTGTAAACACCAAAATGTATGCTGATTCAGGAACACCTTATTCCATTGTAAATGAGACTGTGTGGAATTCCCAGTTTGTAAAAAAAATTAGGTGGTGAATTGGAACTTTCTGACATCAACCCAGAAGGTTATTCAGGGGAAAGGATTGAGATTCTTGGGTTTAGAACTCCAATTTTCAGGTTCAAGAATCGTGAATGTACTGCTAAATTATAGGTTTAAAAAAAAAAGGGACCCTTTGTCCTTAGCTGGTTTGAGCAAGGTAAGTTAGATATTCTCAATCCCAACAGTCCTGATCCTGTTATGGTCAGTGACAAGACTAATGGTGTTGGAGATCTTTTATTACAAAAATTTCCCAGTGTGTTCAGAACCGAAATTGGTAAATTAATTGGTTTCAAGCACGAGATACGTTTGAAAAAAGACTCCTGTCCTAAAATTTACAAAGCTTGCAACATCCCTTTAGCTGTACGTGAAGAGGTAAAAAAAAAAAAAGAACTTGAAACCCTTGTTAAAGAAGGCATCATTGAGAGGATCGAATCCTCAGAATGGGTTTCACCCATTGTAGTGGCCAAACGTGCCAATGGCAAAATCAGATTGTGCATAGACTTACGCCATCTGAATAATAATATTGTGATTGATCAATTCCCTTTACCACTTATTTCTGAAATGTTAACCAGTGTTGGGGGAGCTAAAAAAAATTTGACTATTGATTTATCTGCAGCCTATCACCAGATTGAGTTACATGAAAAGAGCAAAGACTACACTGCATTCATTACCCCGTTCGGGTGTTTCAGGTATAATAGAATGCCTTTCGGATTAGAACCGCGGCAGCCATTTTCCAACGTGTCATGCAAGATATTTTGAAGAATTGCAATAATGCCATCTGTTTTCAAGATGACATCCTTGTGTTTGGAGGTGATGCTCTAGAACATTTGTCAGCATTGGAAAAAATGCTTAAAGTCCTCTCTGATCATGGTTTGACCATAAAACACTCCAAATGCAAATTTGGAGTGAAATCTGTAACTTATCTAGGACATGAACTGTGTGAAGAAGGTATTAAACCCAAAACTAATTTGATTGAGGCTATACAAGCTGCACCTCATCCAAAATCTAAGGATAATGTAAGGTCTTTTTTAGGTCTAACTGAATTTTATTCGAGGTATGTACCAAATTTTTCGTGTCATACATTTAATATAAGACAGTTGGTTAAGAACAAGAACAAGTTCATTTGGTCTAAAGATTGTGAAACTGAATTTATTGATGTCAAGAAAGCAATTTGTGCTGCTACTGCTCTTTCGGGTTTTGACCCGTCACTCTCTTGCATCATTACCACTGACGCTAGTTCAAAAGGTCTAGGGGCTGTTCTGGCGCAAAAATCCAATTCTGGTAAGGAATGCATCATTGCTCACGCTTCCAGAGCGCTCACACCTGCAGAAGAGAAATATTCTACCATAGAAAGGGAGACTTTAGCATGCGTGTGGGCTCTTGAACACTTTAGAGTATTTGTATGGGGTAAAGAATGTTTGATAAGAAGTGACCATAAACCCTTAGTGCGTTTATTAACCACTGAGGGCATGTTGAAAGCTTCAGCACGTATAGCACGCATGTCTATGCGTCAAGATTTTATCTACACTATTGTTTATGTGCCTGGCAAAGAAAATGTTACAGCTGATTTTCTTTCTAGAATGCCTTTACCACTCAAGGAAAGTACTCACGAGTGGGATGATTTCCAAATTGCTTTGGTACATAATGAAGACTCTATGCCGATTGACCAAAATGCATGGCGTGAGGAGTTTGCCAAAGATCCTTTATTAAAGGAAGTTGAAAAGTAAATTTTGTGTGGATGGCCTAATAAGAAAAACATCAATACCGAACTTAGATGTTTTTGGGAAATAAGAAACGAACTATCGTGCATAGATGGTTTGCTTAAAAGAGGTGATCGTGCCATTCCCCCATGTAAATTAAGACACAGTATTGTTTCGCATGGTCATGAAGGTCATAGTGGTATTATCAGAACCAAGCAAAAGGTGAAGGATGGATTTTGGTTGCCAGGTATGGACATTTTCATTGAACGCATTGTTAGGAACTGCATCACATGTGCAAATTCTGACAAGACCCTTGTTACTCTTAAACCTAATATGGGAGATCATGTCATTCCTGATGATCCGTGGCATACCATCGCTATGGATATCATGGGACCTGTAGGTCCAAATTCAAAGTTTATTCTTGCAGCTATTGATGTATTCTCAAAATGGCCTGTTATCAAGATTGTTGAAAAAATAGATACTGATGCGGTTTTGTTTTTTTTGGATGAAACTTTTACTGAAGAAGGGTTACCTGTACGTCTCATTACTGACAATGGTGTCCAATTTCTATCTAATAAAGCCAAAGCATACTTTAAAAGAGTTGGTATAACCCATTGTACCACTTCTTTATATAATCCCAGCGGGAACAGAGTCATTGAAAGGTTTAATAGAGTTCTCAAGAGCGCAGTACAAGTTGCTGGAGTTGACATTGATAAATGGGAATTGCAAATTTTCAAAACTGTATGGATGTATAGAACCTCTACCAATGTCATGACTGGTTATTCTCCTTTTGAGATTATGAGGGGTAGGCTACCCAGAACCAAGTGCAATCCAGCATGGTTAGCTCCCTCTACCTCGTCCAATATAGATTTAGTGGCTGTTAAGGAAAGACTTGTTCAAAATCATGCTATTAATAAAGAACGGTTTGACAAGAAAAATGGTTCGAAACAAGATCCCATTGTCAAAGTTGGTATGCTTGTTAAGGTAAAAAAACCTTGGAAAGTTAAAAAAGGTGAGAGCCAATTCATGGGTCCTTTTGAAATTAAAGAGGTCCTCAAAAATTCAGTGAGACTTACTAATAATAAAGTCTGGAATTTGAGCAGAATTGCTGTTCTCAAGGCTGACAAAAGTGTTTATTTTAATTCTGATGATGAACCAAAGTTTATAGACAGTTTAGATGATGAAGACCTAGTTGAATGTCCAGTTCTTATTCCCAATGTTGTCGGTGTTTCCGATGATATTGTTAATACTTAAGAACTTGGTAAACGTCAACGAAAGAAACCTGGTTGGATGTCTGATTTTGTTTCTCTCATCAGAAACAAATTTGTAAATTGGATGTTTTTTTTTGTTTTATTAAAGGGGGAAGATGCGTTACATACTCCTATGTTTTATCTCGTGCTTGCATGCACGTGCTTGTTCAATGTGTTTATTTTCTAATGTCTTGGCTCATGGCACGATCAGCATGTTCTAGAATAGAACATCTGATCGGACCTGTGAACCAAGTTGGTCAGTTGTACGGAGGCAGCCGGTGCCAGAAGTCTTGTAACCGTTGGTGCTTCTTTTCATTGCATTAAACCTCATTTTATTCATTCATTTGTCTACGAATTCTACTTAACAGTCTCTCTCCTGGAAGCATCGTAATAAAGAAGATACGGTTGGGAGGCAAACCATTGTCTCTATAACAAGGTTGGGAGGCAAGACATTTTCTCTATAAGACCTAATACTCAGTGACACATTCTCTGCCCATACAAAACAAAGACAATCCGACCTTTCAACAGAATTAAAAACACTTTAACTTACAAAAACATGTCACACTTTTTCACACAGAGGTATCCCACACTACGCAGTATGAGGCTCTGTAAGTGTACGCGTCATAAAAGAAACGCCAATGTAACACTCTGTTGGTGCTTCAATCGTGGTGTTACAATGCAGTGCTGTAGTTGAGAAGTAATTCGGGCATCAGGCCCAAGAGGTAGCAAGGGCCTTTAATAAATCAATCACCTTGTACTCTAAAGCTACATTTCATTCGTGGAGAACACAAAACAAGATCACAGATCTGGTACTTAGTTTTACTTTGACAACGGCCTTCAATAAGTGATGGTTTACTCTTGTCCCTTACATATACCACTTCAATAGTTTTGACATTAATGAAACTAAAGAGCTATTCAGAAAAAACTTTAAAATACTTTATTTGACGTAAATTAGACAAGTATTACCAAAATAAGTATGCTGGGCACAAACAGCAATAAATAAATGAAAAATGTAAATACTGGCTTTCCCGGCTATTAGTAGCACAGACTTATTCTACACAGATGCCTCGTCATCTTAAGTGCTCTACTCGGCACAAATTATGACTCCTGGGCACGTGCACATTCCAGCGACTGGAATGGCTCTACGTCGACATCACCGTCCTGGGCGTGCAAATGTCACAAGGATCAGATTAGCCACCAAGAAGTCACCACGCCCGACTAGAACTGCAGCCAAAACTGCGCAGCTTGCAATCAGAAAGGTATCACAAAGTATAAAAACTCTCACCGAACAAAATGCATGGAACAGAGTTCTTGTGCAGCAACATACATATATATATACACATATATATACACACACATACATATATATATATAAACACACACACACACATACATATACACACACACACACACACACACATATATGCATACACACACACGGTTCTATAGCTTATGAAAATACTTGGACACCACTATCAGGACAGAAACATGATGACATAGGAAGCATGTACATGGAACAGGCATGCACGTTTATTTGCATAGCTTGAGATTTAGTGCTACATTTGCATTTTTTTTGGTGCTAGGAGCTGATGTCGCACTATGTCCCCGCTCTCGCCATACATAAAGCACACGCACTTTCGTGTTCCATGTAACAGGCGCCATTACATGACTACAAAGGGCCAAAATGTCCCAAGAGAGAAACTTACTACACAGATAGTCAAGGGGAAATGCTACATATTAATGCAGTAAAAGGAAGGTCCCCCAGACCTAAGTGAACTATTGCAACTACTCTATAGTAAAAGTAGCCTCGATAGTTTCTAAGAACTAAACAGCCTATCTTATGCTGGCTTCATTCGACTGGCGCAACAAACAAAAAAACAAGCATTGGCATAGCCAATAGGTCTCGCTTTTGGGACCTTATAAGTATTTAGTTTTGCAGCACAATATCCTTGGTGTAACATCAGCTGTTGCATGGCTAAACCTTGTACCTTATAAGTATTTAGCCATGCAACACTTGATGTTGTTGCACCAAGGATATTGTGCTAAAGTTATCCAGCACAATATCCTTGGTGCAACAACAAGTGTTGCATGGCTAAACACTTATAAGGTCCCAAAGGCGAGACCTATTGGCTATGCCAATGCTTGTTAAAAATGTTATCTTTTAAATAGGTTTTGCTCATTTTCCACATACTTTCCACTCCTTTGTCTGCAAATCCTATTTAAATATTTTACTATCTTCACACCGCTCGAAGTGTGACAATAGTCGTGAGAAAAAAAGTGTAGCTTACGCTGTAAATTGTGGGATACATTTATTCCATAAATGTGGACATTAGCAAACTGATACATCCTTGTCCACTTATGTTTTTTTTTGTATGAGCATTTTCATGCTCGTTGTGCGAACGCAGTGGAAGGAACAAGGAATGAAGAGTAAAGGGGTGAAGGTGAGTGAAGGAAGGAATGGGCGTGGCTACGAAGGATGTGGTGAGGTGGTAAAGGAGGAGACGAGGAATGAGGGAGGCGAAGTATCACGGTGAGGATGGGGCAGGTAGTAAAAGGAGGGCATGAATGCACGAGGGAAGGAGCGTATGAGGGGCGTGGAAGTGAGATGGGGACCCACTGAGTGCTGTGGAGGCAAGATAGGACTCAAAGAATTTTGGTGTCGGAGACAAATGAGTACGGGAGGGCAGCGAAAGGGGGTGTGGGAGGGAAGATATGGAAGAGGGTTAGAATACATTTTCAGGGTGAGGGATAAACGGGTAGTGCGGAGCGGTTTCGGGGAAGTTAAGGGTTGTGAAGTGGGCGAGGAAAGAATCTATGGCTGTTGGGGTGAGAGAGACCTTAGGGGGTTGTAGGGAAGCCGAGATGGGTCAAGAGAGGAAAGGCAGGGCCGAGGTAGGAATTTGTGGGCGGAAGTAAAGACTGAGTTAACATGAGTGGGCAGGAGGAGTGAGGGTGAGGGGAAGGCGTATGGGGGCATTAATTGAAGATGTAAAGGGAAATCAAACCAAGAAAAGAGGTGGAAGTGAGAGAATACAGATGTGAAACTGCTGGAGAAGGTTTGCAAGAAAGGAGGAGAGAGAATGCAGGCAAAGGAGGGAGTGCAACAAGAGGAAACCAGACAGGTGTAGGCTGTAAAAAAGGGGGAGCATGATGGGGCGTAAAGGGTGTTGGTGTAAAGAGCAGGGCACACAGGCGGAGAAGGCTAGAGAGCGAGAAAGAAATAAAGTGGGATAAACACAGAGCAGGTGGTAACCAAATGGGTGGTGGAGGGAGAGCCACAGAGAGCTAAAGAAGAGAGGGGGGTATAGAGGAGGGTACAGAGATATAGAAAGAGCTGAGAAGCTGAGTGAGGAGGCAAAAGAGTGTGGGTGGGGGGGGGACTCAAGGATAGACGCAAATAAAGGCAAAGATTGAGGAGGGAATGGTACAAAATGTGGAGGAGTGAGAGGGGAAGGTACAACGGGAGATGAAGGAAGTGGGGACGGTAAGGGGTCGGGAGGAGTGAGTTAAGAGACAATGGAGACATTATTGAAAGAGGGGAGGAATGGTAAAAATCGAGGAGAGAAGAAAAGAGAGGAGCAAAGAGACAGAGATAACAAGAGACAGATAACAAAAGACAGGTGCATGTAAAGAAATCAGGAGGGAGCTAAATTGGTGAAGGGGACAGGTGGGAGGGAGAGAAAAGGGGAAGAATGAAAATAAAATGGGACAGAAAATATTCGGCGGAATCCACCCCTGAATGAGAGTGTCCAAAAGAGGAGGGGGCTGAAGAAATGGAGTGGAGGAGGGCACGACAGGTCTCAAAGAGGCTAGGGGTAAAGAGGGCCACAAGGGTCTGGTGGAGGAGACCAGGGGAGAGACTACTGGTAAAACGATGAAAATGAACACCTGGTTATAGAGTGAAGGGGCGTGAAGGTGAGGGCGTGTTGAGGTGGGCGGAGTTAGCGAATAGATGGTTCTACCACGGGGAACGTGACGGAGGCAAGGGGGAGAGGGGGCACATGAGAGAGCAGGTGGAGGGCAGGAGGTCCTAACGAAGTTTGTGAGGGAGTGCGGTTTGAGGCGAGAGATAAAGATGGCTACTGACACGGTCTGGTCAGGAGGGTTGCTAGGGGGAGCCACAAAGGGGAGAGTGCACAAGAGTCGGGGTGGAGGTTAAAGTAGACGGCTGGGGATACGGGGAGGTCTGGGTTGGTGCAAAAGGAGGGATCCGGGAAAAGGCTACTGAAGAAAACCAGTGGACGAGGTAAATGGAAAAGGAGGGGCTAGTGAGGGAGAGCAGTGGGAGGAAAGAGTACAACATGGGAGAGGATGGTGAGAGCAGGGGGGTTGCATAGGAGGAGGCTAGCGAGGCGCAGGGGAGGAGTGAGCACTGGGGAAAGGAGGAGGCTGGTAGAGAGGACACTGCGGGGGGCAAAGGCTTGTGACAGAGCATGGGGAAGGAGAGGAGGCATTTCAAGCAGCTCGAGCGAGAGGGCGGGGGTAGAGGGCAAGGGAGGAGGCAGGTGAGAGAGCACTAATGAGGGCAGAGGAAGACGCACGCGGAGGCTGGCGAGAGAAGAAAGGGGCAAACAAGGAGGCTTTGGGGAGAGAACGGAGATCAACGCACACGAGGGGGCTGGCGAGGGAGGGCACGTGAGTGGGTGGTGTGGAAGAGCAACGTGGGAGGGTGCAAACGAGGTGGCACTGAGGGACAGCAAGAAGATTAAGGTACAGGAGTGCGCTTGCGACGGAGGGCAGAGAGGAGAGCACGTGAGGTGGCTGGTGTGAAAGAGCAGCAGGGGAGGGGGCGGAGAGGAGGCTCTGAGGGAGAGCGACGGCTAAAGGCCGAGAGGAAAGCCAGATGGCGCCTCTGCGCGTAACTGCTCGCATAACCGCACGCTCTAGGCCTCACAAAAAGCTGTGGTCGGCTTTTTGAAGCCCACTCACTAAATGTCTCGCCAGAGCATCGCATGCGCTGGCTCAGGCGAGACCTAAAAAGTTGTGTTTTCTTTATTCTCAATCAAGCTTGACACCGACGACAATCAAGCAGTCGGTAAAAATAAAAATGTCTTAAAACAAAACTCAACTGCAGTGGACTGCACCGTCTCACCACTCTATCAGGAGTCGCTTTCTCAACCGTCAACCCTGTTCGACTTAACATAAGCGAGGTAGCACGGAAAGAAACAGTGTGGCCTGCTTGAGGTAATGCGTCTGTCTCTCACTGTTCCCGTCTAGCGTTCTTCCCAATTCTAGGCTGCGTGTGCATCTGAGACAGTTGGGCCACCGAATGTTGATGCAAACTCTGGCTGCTGAAAGAAACCATGAGCCGTATGGTAGGTAGTGTTTGAGGCTCGATGGATTGAGAGCCTTTCACCTGTTGTCGATGAAACGCACTGAATAGCAAAGACGGGAAGTTAACTGTCAAGATGCGCCACACCAGGGGTATAACTCGATTACACTGGACTCTCCCAGAGAAAACACTTGAGTCGGTAGTTACCGGTAAGAGACACCAGCACTTGTTTTTGGGGACCAGCACTTATTTTCTGCATCAGACATTTACGGATACCAAAAGAAGGAAACATACACAAAGCGGGGGGGCGTGGCTTGGCGCGTCAAGATGGCGGTCGCACTCTAAGAGTGACCCTGGACCACTCCGTCATCCGCCCAAGATCCGCCCATCCTTGCTCTCATCCAGCCTCACAGTCCGCTGCCATCTCCTCACTGCATCGGCGGGCACTGATTTCTAGCGGCGGAGCACCCAGTGACCCTGCGATACCGAGATAGACGCCGGCGGGGTGCCCTCGCCTACAAGATGGCGGCCTCAGTGCCCTGACTCGCGGCACACGAACCACCGGAGATGCAACCCAGATCCTCATCACTGTGACCGGGATTGTAGGGCGATCTGTCGAATTACGGCGAAGGGCCTGTCATAGGCGCACCGCGGATCTCCCTTAGACGGATTGGGGACCGGCCATCACCGGAGGCCCGCCTGAGGCTCCCTCTCCCGGTTGGCCATGTTCCTATCTTGGCGGACTGTTGCCGGCGCTTCCCGGCCTTGCTCCTGGCGTGGGGCTCAGCATCCCTGGTGCGCGACCCCGGGTGCGTGCATGGACGGCCTGAGACGGTCGGGCCTGGCCGTTGGCTCCTGCGCGTGGGCTGCGGTGCCGGCCGCCATTTCGGGCGGCGAGGAAGGAGTCTGCGGTCAGCCAGGATCCGGCTGCAACCGACGTTCTGCGGCCCTCACACCTACCGAGGGGAGCTGTTCCAGACCTCATGTGCAAAGGCCCGGAGCTCCGGTGAGTGCATTGGCGACAGAGGGGAGGGGGGGGGGGGGGGCTGGGACTGTGCTGAGAGGTGGCCCCCCGCGCGATCTGGGCTGCCTGCCGGTGGGAGGGTGGATTCGGCTGCTTAGTCAGGCAGCATGGGGTCTGGGCTCCCTCCACCACTCCCGCTCACCTTGCCCTGGCCCCGCGGTGCGGCGCTGGTCCCCGCCGGGCCCCATCACCCGAACTCACGTCGTTGACCTGAGAGTCCCCGGAGTCACTTCTGGCGCATGAGACCACCCCCGGGTGGGAGTGGAACTGGCCGCGGGCACCGAGCGGCGCGGGTTCCTGGGAGAGGGCCCCCTCCACAACCCCCGCCTCTGCCTTGCTCCTGCGGCTCCTGGTGGTGGCTTATTGGCCCTCCATTCCGGAGGCCCTTGCTGACGCCCTCAACGACCTGGCTCCTGTGCCGCTGCCGTTAGTGGGGGGCCGCCGGAGACTGGAGTCAGATTAGCTGCAGCCCTTGATTGACTGGCATGGAGTCGGAGGGCCCGGCCCTATGAACTCTTAATTTGGGCGACGGCGAAGGCTTGTGCTTGGCCCTTCCCTTCTGGCTGCGCTGGAACCGGGGGTGGGCGATTGTGGTCGGAGGCGAGCGGCTACCT
Source organism: Calotriton arnoldi (assembly GCA_963921515.1). Taxonomy (NCBI): domain Eukaryota; kingdom Metazoa; phylum Chordata; class Amphibia; order Caudata; family Salamandridae; genus Calotriton; species Calotriton arnoldi. The sequence goes on along the minus strand of CAWUFW010014979.1, from coordinate 169,814 downwards.
CCTGGAGGGGGTCGGCCGCCGCGGCGGGTGGCGGGGGTGCGGGGTCCTGCCTCTCCTCTGACCGTCAACGTTGTCCTTCATCCGGCTCCGGCCCGCTTCAAGGGTCTCTGCGCTTGGCCTCCTCTCCCCCCCGCCTGCCTGAGGGCCGCTTGGCTCTCCGGCTCTGCTCATTCAAACCATGGGTAGAGACCGGGGCCCCAAAACCCCCGCCACCCAGACCAAAATGGACAGGTTCACAACCACGGACCCTGGGGCGACCGGAGGATTCGCAAATAAGGACACCCCCTCCCCTACAGACTTGACCACTATCCTTCAGGCCATACATACCTCGCAAACCTCAGTGGAGGGCAAGATTGAAGTGCGGGTAGACATGACCCTTATCAGGCAAGACCTCCGCACTGCGATGTCCCGGATTAAGGAAGCGGAATCCCGTTTATCTACCGTAGAGGATGATGTCCACCAGCTCAAGGACCAAGTTGCTCACCTCCAGACGCAAACCCAAGAGCTCCACCGACGGGCTGAAGATGCCGAAAATAGGTCCCGGTATAATAACCTCCGACTGGTGGGGTTTCGGGGGGGCGCAGAACAGGGCCGGGCGGCTGACTTCACTGAGCGTTGGCTGCGCTCATGGATGCCTGAAGGTTCGCTCTCACAGTGGTTCGCGGTGGAACGCGCGCATCGTTCTCTTGCGCCCAAGCCACCGCCGGGATCGCCCCATAGGCCAATAATACTGCGGATCCTTAATTTCAGGGACAGGGACTCCATTCTGGCCGAAGCACGCAAGCAGCGACGCCTTCAATATGAGGGTCAAACGATCATGGTCTTCCCGGACTACACTCGTGAGGTTCAGGGCCAGCGTCGCTCGTTTGGTGAGGTTAAGCAAAATCTGCGGGTCCTCAACCTCCAATACAGGCTCCTCTTCCCGGCCCGCCTCCAATCTTCTTGGATTCCCCGGAGGAGGCCTGGGCATGGGTAACAGAGGAGCGCCCTGCACGGCTCAACACCCGGAGTCCATCACCCCCGGGTAATGTCGGAGGTTCCCGCCGTGACGTGCCTGTCCCTCAACCACAGCGTCACCGCTCTCGCAGGAGACTGGGCCAGAGGCGGGCACGTTCAGACTCACCATTGGGTCCCTCTCATCACCAGACGCTCGGAGCGCCCCCGGGGGATCCCCGCGTTGGACGGAGGGCTGGCTCTTCAGGCCGCTCGGATCCCGGGAACGCCTCGCCCCACCCATCGCTGTTGGACCTGGTGGACACAGACCTCTCCCGTAGCCCGATTCTCCCTGCGGGGCCTTCCTGAGCCCGCCATGACCTTCCTGCTGCGCCCAATTCTGCATTTATGAGGCTGCGCATCAACCTGTGACACTCTACTCCCTGATGGACATTGTCACTAAACATCCTGTTATGAGGAGGGGTCCTCCACGATTCCCCATTCCCAAGCGTTCTAGTTTGGTCTTCTTGTGTTTCCTAGTTAGGGCGACAGATGGTTCCGTTCCTGAAGTATAGGGAGGGGGGAGGGAGTGGGATTGGGGGGGGGATTGGACCGTTGTCCCGGTTTTTTGGTTGTTTCATCTGTTTACTGCACTAACATTCCTTTCCAGCATCGGAGCAAGCGCGTCAAAACCCAGTAATATAGAGTTGCACCCACGGCTTTATACAAGCACATCGCATCACCCACGCCTACCATCCACTTTGGGTGACCGATCGTTTGCCCGCCTTCCCTATGCCTGACATCTGCCGGAGCAGCGTCGCCCCACATAATGTCCTGGAATGATAATGGCCTGCTGGATAAGGTCAAGCGCACAGCGGTCCTTCGATATGCCCAGCGCCACACCGTAGACATCTTATTGCTCCAAGAAACCCACCTGGTAGGCAATCACTGTCCTTTCCTGGCGCGCTACGGTTATGACGGAGTCTGGCACTCCGGCTTCACGCGCGGTTCTAGAGGGGTTGCTGTCCTGGTACGCCGTGCCCTTCCATACGCGGTGCGTAGGGTGACCCACAATCCTCAGGGCTGCTTCGTCATCTTGGAGGGGAGCCTTGGGGACCGGCCTCTGAACCTGCTCACTGTATATTCCCCGTCCCCCCCCCTCCCTGCTGCCCGCCACGCTTCCAGGTCTCACCACCCTGATTGCTGCTTTGCCCCACGGGATGGCCATCATTGGGGGAGATTTCAATGCTGTTATGGATCCCGACCTGGACACTGCTAAGGCCCCCTCAACCTCCAGAATCATTCACTTGAATCTCCTGTCGAACTGGGCTGCCGCTCAAGGTCTCAGGGATGCCTGGAGACTTTGGCACCAGACGACTCGACTGTACACCCACACTTCGGCATCCCACCACACACATGCACGAATAGATTACGTCCTCATGCCAGCCCTGGACTGTCGAGCAATTCGAGATATCGCCATCCTCCCTAGGGGGTTATCGGACCACTCTCCAGTGACGATCCGGCTGGGTAACCTTCCTGAATCTTCATGCCCGATTTGGCGGTTAAACGCCTGGTTTCTCCAGGACGAGGCATTTAGGGACCAAGTGGGCGATGAGCTTCACCAGTACTTCATCGCCAATCAGGGCTCGGTTCCCTCTCCTGGCACCCTCTGGGAGGCTGGTAAGGCCACCATCCGGGGCTTCGCCAAAGGCCAGCTCAAACTCCAGCGTGCGAAGCAGGACTCTCGACTCACGCTCCTGGAAGCTCAGGCTGTCCTACTTGAGGCCCACCCTCCGGAGGAGAGACCTGCAGCCCAAGATAGGAGACTAGCGTTCCTACGAGAAGAGATTAAGCAGGCCTCCCTGGAGGCTGCCAAGTTGTTGTGGAGGTCCTCTGTGGCGAGAGTGGACGGATGGGGAGATAAAAATGGGAAGCTCCTCCACCGTCTGGCTACGTATCCCATGGCCAATCGCATCATTCCCGAGGTGCTTGATTCGAACGGAGTGATCCAGCGAGCCGCAGTGGCCCATTGTTTTGCCACATACTACGCCAATCTTTATTCTGCACAGCCACCCTATCTCTCACTCCTGGAACTCCTTCGGCGCAAACGGTTCCCTCTTCCGCGACTTAGCGAATCTGAGGCGGAGGCGCTGGACGCCCCGATCACACCTGAGGAGATCAACGATGCCATCTCACGCATGGCCGCCGGTAAGACGCCAGGGCCGGACGGACTTCCACAGGAGTTCTACGCGTCCTACCGGGACACGCTGGTCCCTCACCTCCTAGAGGTATATCAGGAGGCGGATGAATGTGGCTCATTCCGCCCAGAGACGGACACGGCCACCATCGTGGTGATCCCCAAGTCTCAACCTCCTTCGATACATTGTTCTGAATATCGCCCCATTTCTCTTATAAATTCAGAGCTCAAAATATTTGCCTCCGTCTTGGCCAACCGCATGAGACCATACTTGGCCACACTGGTCCACCCCGACCAGTGCGGATTCATGCCCCACCGGGGAACCAGACACTGCCTCCGACGCCTACACCTGGCCTTAGCGAACCGTCAACAGCTGACCCCATATTTATCTCTTCTTCTCGTGGATTTCGAGAAAGCCTTTGATTCGGTGGACTGGCGATATCTAGAGGCGGTGTTGACGGAAATGGGGTTTGGTGCCCCCTTCCGCAGCCTGGTCAAGACACTTTACTGTAAGCCGCGGGCCCAGGTACTGGTCAATGGAGCCCTGTCCGCCCCTTTCCCGTCGGAAGAGGCACGAGGCAGGGATGCCCCCTCTCACCCCTCCTCTTCGCGTTGGTGATGGAACCCTTTGCCAGCCTGGTTCAAGCTGACAAACTCATCACGGGATAGCGGTGGCCGGGCTTAGAGGAGGACATGATCGCCCTCTACGCAGACTACGTTCTGCTATTTTTAGCAGACCCAGCCCAGTCGGGACCCCGGTGTCTCCGGGCCCCGAGCCTTTTCGAACAAACCTCTGGTCTGCGATTGAATTTGGCTAAATCCGTCCTGGTCCCCCTTCATCTCATGAGGGAGCGCTTGGATTGGCAGGCGTCGATACCTCTTCGACGACAGTCCTTTAAATACCTGGGGATCTGGGTCGCCCTCCTCCCCAACCTCGCCTGGTCGCTCAATGTCGCCCCGTTGGTGAAAAAGGTTCGCGCTGACCCTCCTCAAATGGCGGACACTGCCATTGAACCCAATGGGCAGAATAGCTCTTTTCAAAATGATGGTTCTGCACAGATTCCTTTACATGCTCCAGAACTCAGACCTCTCTTTCTCGCGCGCGTGGTTCCGTGAGCTGGACAGCTTGGCTACCAAGTTCTTATGGGGAGGTCGAAGGCCTCGGCTGGCCCTTGGGCAGTGCCGGATCCCGCCTTTCGATGGTGGACTGGGGATGACTAATCTATACCTCTATTACCTAGCTACCCGGCTCCTCATTTTGCATGACTGGTTTAATGGGGGCTGGTCAGACCCGGCATACCGCCTGCAACTGCACACTCTGGGCCTGCATGGCATTCAGGTAATGCTGTATGGGAACACCGTTCCCCAAACTGTGCCTGGGGTTACACGTGGGGTGCTTTTGGCCTGGCGCGCTTATCTGCGTATTTATCGGTCCCTCACCAACAACACCCCCAACACACTATTCCATCTCAGGGACGGAGGGGTGGCTCAGGTCCTTGGTTGATGCCGACTGGAGGGACGCATTGATGGCCCCCAAAATAGTCACAGCCTCGGCACGGCTCCGCCTAGTTCAGGTATATTACCTCCACGCTGCTCATCTCACGCCGCTGCGCCTTCACCGAGCTGGACTCCGGTCTGATGCATCCTGTCCCCGCTGCGACCACCCACAAGCCGATTTCTATCACATGGTATGGCTCTGCTCCGCAATTCCGCGCTACTGGGAGTCGGTGACGGGAGAGCTTACGGAGGTCCTGGGATGGGAGGTTCCCCTTAACTCAATGAATCTGCTCCTGGGTATCACTGAGGGGCTGGATGGGTCCAGGGCTGAAAAACTCTTTCTTAACACGGCATTGATTGTGGCTAAACGAGACATTGCAGCCAGATGGCTGAACTTGGCTGCGCCTGCCGTGGCGCGCTGGCGCAAGGGGGTGGACTGGTGCGCTGCACAGGAACGACCCCTGTACGAGGCCAGGGGATGCCCGAAAAAGTTTCGCAGAATGTGGGGCAAATGGGTCGGGGTGATAGAAGATTGATACTGTTGTTGTACAACCAAGGACTGGGGTGGGTGCTGCAATGCCTTCTACGTACTTACCAATTCTTGTATGTGGGTGCTCCATTGCTATGTTCTTGCTCTGCACTGATTATTGTGTGCAATGCTGGTATTGTTCTCTTTTGTTGGTCTCTCTCATAAAATCAATAAAACTTGATTATAAAAAAAAAAAAACATACACAAAGCGGAAATATGGAGGAAGAGAAAGATAGAAAAAACATCACAAGGGAGAAAGCAGGAACCTGAAAGAGTGACATAAAGGGGGAGGCAGTGTCTGTTAGTGACGGAAGAGGCCCGAGGTCAATTGAAAGCTACACAGCCTTGCTATTCAGCGCACTGACGTTTAATTGCACCGACCACGGGCTTCAGAGCAGAGATTAGGGCACCAGGTACTCGTTCACTTCTAAATTAAGCACTGGCCGGAACACCAAATAGTCTTAGATATACATCTTTGAAGAATAAATGGAATGATACAAGTGAGCCGTTTAAAAAATAGCTACCACCTTGAAATGAAATGGAAAAAAAAAAAAAATTATAAAGCGCAAAACATTCACCCAAAAGTGTCAAGGCGCTAGCTCATCAGACAAGACCAACTCAACAGATTCGGAAACCACATCAAAGATTAAACAGCCACGTCTTCAACGCCTTCCTGAAAGCCAACAAGTGAGTTTCTTCTTTTAGTCTTTGTGGAAGAGAGTTCCACAGTCTGGTCGCATGCACGTAGTTCAGTACCGCGCACCCATTGTACAAAATCTGCGTTTGAATGCACGTGGGGTACAAGAATAGATATAAAAATGGTTAATATTTAATATCGCCTTTCCAAGCTGGAGGAATCCCCGTGATACCACCCGCGCTTTCACAGTGTGTCGATGGCAACCACAGCCCTGGGCACGTGCACATACCAGTTAATGAAATAATGGCGAATCTGTCCTTCGAGTCCAGCATGTGCAAACGTCACAAAGATCAAGTTAGCTCTCAAGAACGGCCAGACAAGCCCTGCTGACTGACGACGAAGTTTGTAAAGGGTAAGGTGACTCGTAGAGCAAGAAGTTGCCAAAGCAGCCCAGTATACAAGCTCTACCTGAGCCATCAAGGAAGCAGCTGTGTAGGGCGGAATCAATCACCGAACGTCATCGTGACTACCAAGCACACAAGTAGTGCCTTTACAACAGCCCAGATACTTACCTTGGCCTTGCTTCCAGGACAGGTATATTAAATATCAAGTAAGAAACTACGAAGTCCATGTTTTTGAGTATGGTGCTCACAATGATCAGAAAATGGCAAACACCAGGGAGTTAACCAGGGAACAAGAAGGTAGGAGTAAAAAAGAAGAAAAGGCACAAGCCTGAATGCATATACAAGCCAATATTCTATCAGAAGAAACCGAACGGCCAAAACGTGTAAGCCCAGTCTAAGTGAGAGAGAAAAGTGATGGGATGAAGAAAATGCACAAGAAGGAAACCGACAAACTAGAGAAAATAAGGGTCTTCAAAAGAAGTGCAGATCAAAAAAATAAAAATGGGCTCGAAGGGACGTGCTTGAACGACAACAACGACAAACTGCTAGGAGAACCAGAGGGAGAGCTTGGATAGGGCACAAATATTCTCATCTGTGTGGTTATACACATTTAATGCACAGTGGTTTGCAGCTGTTGCTGTAAGCACAAAGTGGCACCACCTGTGGCCAGGACTTCCAAAGACAGAACTTCCGACAGCAGAGAACACAGACTCACCACGTGCTGCCCGCAGAAGCCCATATTGTTAAAATTAATAAAATATGGCCGCACCACTTAAGAAGGCTAAAGAATGCAGCAAAAATATGTTGGATGATCACGTGATCGTGTTCAACTCAAGCAAAACATCAGCCTTGTCTGGACCAAGGCAGGAGTGTACTACTACTCCTTCATAGTCAGGAAACCTGAGGGAGTCAGACGTTAAAAGTAAACAATTACTAAAGTAAGACTAAATCAGTTTATGACGTATGATTTGTGCAAAAAAAGAAAAAGAACTAGTTTACAGTGTAAACGAAATGAAATTTTACAACATAAAAAGCTAAGGGCCAGATGTACGTAGGAAAGTGTTTGTAATTACCAAATAGCGAATTGCAAAAATTTGCTATTTGGTAATTGCAAACACCCACGTACAAATGTGTGTTTAACACAGTTTGCGATTCCCAATGAGTCGCAAATAGACCTACCTCATTAATATTCATGAGGTAGGTCTCGGTTTGCGACCCATAGAGAACTGCAAAAATCACAGGAATGGTGGCTTGCTGGGGCCAGCAGACCACCGGTCTGTGATTGCTTTTCAATAAAGCAATTTTTTTTTTTTTTTTAAATGTAGCCTGTTTCAAAAAGAAAAATGAAAAAATTTCTGTTCATTTTATTTTTAGAGTAGGCAGTGGTCTGTGGGGCCACTGCCTGCTCTTAAATTTTTATTTTACAAATATTGACAAACGGGAAGGGGGTCCCTTCCCATTTGCGAATAGGTTTGGTAAAATGCAAATGTTTTGTGACCGCATTTCGGTCGCAAAACATTCACACATAATTGCTATTCGGGATTAGGAAGGGTCGCCCTAAACACGCCCCTTCCCAATACCGAATTCGACACCCAATTTGCAATTCAGTAATAGGTTACCGAATCACAAATTGGGCCTTTGTACATTAAAAAAAATCTTTTTTGCGGTCGCAAACGGCCCACTGGCCCTTAATCTTTTCATACGTTATTATATAGTGACCTGACGCATAATAGAATTGAAGGTCATGGGCTCTAACACAATTAAAACCCACACAAAAATAAGCAGAAGATACTACTACCAGGAACAACTTCAGAGACGTTTAACCCTTCACATACCATATTTGAATTTGTTACATTGCATCTGATTGGCATATGCTGTCTCCAAACTGTCAGTCTTTTGACAAATTTGAGGATGTTACAGCAAGGTTATCAGTAGCATAAGAATATGGTGTGTCTTCATTTAACCACCACACAAATTACATAATTATCAGTAGATGCTTCTGCCACCAGTGCCTGCTTTTTATGTTTGTGTTGGCAAAAATCCAATAAAAATGTATGAAAGGAGTCAAGCGTCTAACGCCGTTTAAGTACACAATTAACAAACAGCATGAATTTTTCCTTGAGTTAACATCCGCACAGAAAGGGAAGATTTCATAGAATGACTGCAGTATAACTATGATATTATTTTTCGTAAATAAATTAATGCTGTACATGAGATGAACTACAAAAAAAGGCATAAACTGGGTGCACAACCACAGACAATATTCTTCTCGTTTTTGCCTGCATTTCAAACGTACACTTAAGCCCGGAAGCAGACATTGGACAACCACACATCCAATTTTATGAGACCCACGGCCTGTGTTTTCCAAATTTTAAATATCTCTCACAGCGTGAGGATCCTGCTCCTCTCCATCCAAGTCGGCAATTTTCTGTCCTAGTCCTATGCCCCCTCGCATCTTTCTCGTCACAAAATGCGCATTGTTTTAATCCCACAATAACTTTTCCAGCCAGCAACTGTGGGGTGCTGCAACGAGATGAATCAACACTCAAGACAGCTGTAAGGCTCCTGCTTTCAAAAACCACTTCATTGCATCAAGTCTGGACAAGTTGAACGGATGGAAACCAAAGTCGATGTGGTGAGGTTTGCTTTTATAAACTGCTGTGTAGGCATTCCTTAGTCTCTAGCGACGCAGTGAAGGAACATGTGTCTGTGCCTCTACCAACCTCAAGACGGTTTGAAAAAGTAGGAGATGCCTGCTCCTCAAGCTGCTGCCCTACCTGAAACAACGGAATCAACCTCCGGAGGGTTATTGCAACGGCCAGTGGAAGCAGTGTAAAACCCAGGATGAGTATGATTACTAGTGAGGAGTGCACAATCTATCTTTTGAACCTCTACACTGCTATCCCTCAGTTGGTACAATCTCGTTCACTGCAGATTCCTCTTGTCCTGAGGAATAAGATACATACTGTCCAACTGAAACTCAGATTAGGAACTTCATACATAATCCCAGAGTGTCAGGTTCCAAACGGCCTGACCAATTCCCAATTACAGTTATAAATTTGAAAAAAGATTTATGGTCAAGATATTTAGCTCCTCTTTTTAAATTTTGCTATTCAACCGGTACTATTCTTGCTTTGTGGAAGGGAAGTATTCTTCCCCTCCATAAGAAAGGTTCAATCACTCAACCTTGTAATTATAGGCAGATAACGCTACTTGATTCGCTTGGGAAAATATTTGCCAAGAGTGTTTTTATACACCTACAAAGCTGAGCCGAAGATAATATTATTCAGATGGAGCAAGCAGGCTTTAGGTAAAATAGTTTGAATCTCAACAATATTATTGCCCTTCAGGTGATTTTAGAAAAATATGTTACAACACAGGGTTATGTCTGTCTATGCAGCATTTATGGACTTTTCAACAGCCTTCGACCACGTAGAAAGACGGAACCTTTGGAGCAAGCTCCATACACTGAGTATACCTGCAAACTTACTCAATGTTATAATAGCATTGGACTTTTCCATGGGGTGCCATGTCCTGCTTGGGGGTGATCATGGGCTTCCCTAAAAATCCCAATAGAGAACAGTGTAAAGCTTATTAGCTCCCTTGCTATTTTCCTTATATATTTATAACTTGCCTAATTTGTTGAAGGAAGTAGGAGGGGATGCCCCAAAGTTGGGCCCTTAAATAGCTAAATAGCTTAGCTCTTACATGCAGACGATATCGTGATTTTAGATCTCACGGCAAAAGGCCTACAAAATCGCTTAGATGCTCTAATAAATATGCAGATAGCCATTACTTGAAAATCAATATACCAAAAATTAAAGTACTGATTTTTCGAAGTAAATAGATTAGAAGCTATAAATGGTCTTTCGGGAACTGAGTAATGAACACAGTTATTCAATTATCAAGGAGAGAGAGAGAGAGGACTAGATAGCTAGTCCGTATCCCCGGGTTTATTATATGTAATCAAAAAAGACTAGCCTATTAGTGACTGATACAGGACTCAGGACTGTATGGGGAAAAACTATTTAGTTTTTTTGTAAAGCCCTCACCCACCAACCTAGTTGGTGGCATGCTTCATCATCGGGCCTACGGAGATCCGCGACAGCACAACAGGTTTCCAAAGGGTCCTGACCCACAAAGTCGGTCAGAACCTCTGCCGGATATCTCTACAGGGGCATATGCTGCAAAACGTTAGCTAATGCTTGGAGAGGGAATCTCCCTCCCACACATAGGGCACCTTAGCGCGTGCAACACATTTTTAACCACACACTCATTATAAGTGTAGAACGCACTTACACATACCTTTCGGTCCTGAGGAAAGCCAGTTTTAAAGAAAGGCCTGGCTGAAACATGTAGACCACACACCGGATGTAGGAGTTCTTAACACTTGCTCCACCCACATCCATTGCCTTGCTTTTAATGCTAACAGAGGCCCAGATATTAAAAGTTAACCCCCGTGGGTACTGGGACCACTGTATAGTTTTTAAACTTTCACATTCACGTCACCCCACATCACACACTCAGCAATATACCAGCTCCGCTGCAAAACAGGCGTTGAAGCACACCCGGGACACATTTGGTGTCACTGGGTGGGCCCGATGATGAAGCATGCCACCAACTAGGTTGGTGGGTGAGGGCGTTACAAAAAAACTAAATAGTTTTTACAAAAAAACTAAATAGTTTTTCCCCATCCCCATACAGTCCTGAGTCCTGTATCAGTCACTAATAGGCTAGTCTTTTTTGATTACATATAATGAACACAGTTAACATGTCTATTTAGGAAAAATCTTTTCTGCCAATTTACAAGAGAAGGAACACATTTCAGCTTTTGTAAGTACGGTCCAAGCCTATGTGAATGCTCTATTTTTTGTAATAGGACTACAGGGCAGCGACATTTTAAACCTCTTACAGTTTACCAGGCAAAATATAATCTATACTGTTGCATGCTATTGAAATAATGGATACAAAATGCTGAGATTTCTAGAATAAATTAGAGGGCAATATCCTCAGAAAAATCTTAAAATTAAACTCAATGGCTTCAATTGAAGGGCTTTGACGAGCAATGGACTTGTCAAGCATCTATGTAATGGGATCGGCTGCTACATTATGCTGGGTCGCTCGGCTTTCAGCAATGAGCTTTCTTTAAGCGGTCACTTATGCTCTGAACTTTGTGGTCAGAATAAGAAAAATGTATACTCTTAAAAAAAACTTAAGCAAGCACTTATGAACTTTGAGAGAGGCTGATTTGTTGGAATTGTTGTGCACTCAACTTAAATAATTTCTGAAAACACGGATTTGGAGCACCTCTCTGTTTAGATAGGCTAGACTGTAGGGCGAAGAAGAAGATGAATATTGTTGTCTCTTCATGTTTTGAAGCCCAGTCTCAATCATATTTATCCTGGAGCCGGTCGTTTTTATTTACTATTGCGTATGAACATTCTACTAATAAAGGTGGTTACCGGTGCTTGGGTTGGATTACCCCTCGAAGAGCGAATTTACGATTTATGTAAAAAGTCTGTGCAAAATTTAGATCATGTTTTATTTACCGGTCTCTTCCTGAAACCTCAGTTTCTGAAATATGGTGTACCTATGACAAAAGAGGCCACTTGCTTGATACTTCACCACTTCAATGAAATGATGCGTTTTAAACATTTTTAAAATTTGTATTGATCATTGTTGATTGCATAATTTGAAGAGGATTGTGTAAATTGACCTAAATCCCATTGTAGATCTGGATCTTAACAATAATAAACATGGAACCAAGGTAAGTCTCCTTTCCCCACACTGTCTTTTTTTATCTGAAACATTAATTCCCTACTAATAATGAAAGTGGAAGTTTGCCTAAATGAAAATTCTGGAAGGGCAGGGTATACCTCATCATATAGATGTAAAAAGAACATGTATCTCTGGGATCTCAGATAAAGTATTGAGCTCGACTGGAGTGGTGAAGACAGAACAGTAACTACTTGGTGGGTAGATTCGTAACTGTGCCACCAGGGCAACAACCTTCATGCATTGTTCTCTCACCCTTGTATGTGCACGGTGCAGGTCTGGCCAGAGTCTGTGCCATGACCCGACTAGGGCTGCGCTACTATTACTCATCTGCCTTTGAGAGCCTTTGGAAGCATGAAATGGGCTTGGTGCCCAAACCCATGCTCAAAATGTTGCCATCTTTCGGCCTAGTAGGAGTAGGTGAAATCTGGGGCTTAAAAAGATTTTGTACTTTCTGCTCAAGTTGCCAAGATTTATCCCCCTTCTACTTCTTTCTGTGTTCACAAGATTTATTTGTACCCAGAAGGCAGTATCCCTGCCTTTACTAAAGATGCATGGCCATTGCTCTAGTCACCAAGTCCCGCTTTTGCCCATATGACAACATTTTTATAATCTCAAAGCATCTCTGCTTTGCACATGTTGCCATATGAATTACAGGGGCCTTCCCGGAGTCCAAGCCCCTTCCCCCATCCCTGCTGCTCCTCTGGATAGACTTGCGCAGTTTAGCTGTGTATATGTTTTAGTCCCAACTATCCTTTTTATCTCTTCCATCACACTGGAAGGAGCTGTTCTCCAAGCCCAGAGAAAAACACTTCTCTAATCACTCACAATACCAAAACACTTCTCATATAGAACCGCCAAAAACACCCTCTGCCAATCAAACACTGTCCCACTGTGTAGAGGCTACCTGTAGTACATACTCTCGGGTTACTGTTCTAGCTTACAATAGAATGTTTGCCCTTGATCTGTTTTCCCTACAAATGTTCCCTCATACCCATTCTATGTTTGTGCTTAATCGTGGATTCGATTCCAAGTCAGTTGCGTTCCTGCTTCTGCCTGGAGGAGTCCGCTCTTGTACCTTCCTCTGCGTCCTGATTAAAGGACTTTAATCTTACCTCGTGTACCGGCTATTCTTCATCTACCACAACTTGGCGACTTCCTGGGATTCACCTTTCGTGCAGACCAGACTGGTCAATTTCAGATTGACTCCTGAGCCGAGATGAGCTGCTGAAGATTCCGAGCGGAGCTACAGAAGATTCCGGCCAACGCAGTGTCCTAGTTTGGGTACAAGAGCGGACAGGTGCCGCTGCCTCCCGGTTGGTTTCTGGCACTCCAAGAGCCGGAAAAATAAGGAAAGTCTGGCATACGGATGACGCATTGATCCAACGGGAGCTACTAACGTACCTCCTCGTCTTTGTCATCCTTGTTGCTACGGATATGGACTACCCAAGACAACGTCGCTTCACTGACGTATTTCACTTTGCAGTGAAACGTCAGTACGCAACGTCTGCACGCATGTATTTGCGTCCCCACGTCTGCGGCCATTTTCTTGGTCCAAGCTTTGTTTCTATGACAACCTAACCTTCACAACGTGCGACGCTCTCCAGAGGCTGCGTATTCGGCAAGGTATTTTCCGGCGACACACACCCCCATTGTGTGTTTGCACCTCCACGTTGGATGTCTCCCAGAAGCCACTAAGCGGCTAGCGCACTGGTGTGTTGTCCGGCGACACACTCGCCCACTGTGTGTCAGCACCTCGTCTATCACACGAGCAATAAGGTATTTGGATCTTCTTCTTTTCTACTTCCACGGCGATATACACACCAGTATATTGCTCTGCCCAGCATGTTTTTTTTTTTTAACACGTGCTATCTTCTGGTACTTTACTGAGCACTCAGTTTAAAACATTATACCATCTTCGGCGATATACACGCCGTGTATATTGTACTTTACCTTTCAAGCTGTGTATCTCTTATTGAGTTTGCACTACGTTGTTGTATTTTCTCTTGGTAGCTTATTACACCATGGCCTCTCTCAATGTTTCTGTTGTTCCCCCGCCGAACTTTCTAGCACAACCTGGTCAGCCAACTATACCTTGGGAGGATTGGATCCTCATGTTCGAAAACTACTTGGATGCTCTTGATGGTCAGGACTTTTCGGCTAAGAGAAAGAAAGCCTTGCTTTTAAGCACCTTGGGTAAAGAAGGTCAGCGTGTGTTTCGCTATCTTCCGCAAGCACTCCAGGCAAATGGTCAGGCAATGCCTGATGAGTATAAAGAGGCTATCCACAGACTAGAAGTACGCTATGCTAAGGAGGAGAACCTCGTTATGAACAGATTCAAATTTTACACGCAACATCAAAAATCCGGGGAGTCTATTGACGAATTTATTTCCAGACTTTGAGAAATGTCAATTAAGTGCAATTTTGGAACAATGACCGATGAGCTAATTAGAGATCAACTCATCGTCCAGTGCGATAACAAAAAGATCCAAGAACGACTCTGGGCAACAAAGAATCCAAATCTCAAAACAGCAATCGATTTAGCTAAGGTTGTAGAGCAGTCAGAAAGCTGTATGAAGGAACTAGAAAAGAGATCTCTCACCAACTACGTCAATGAAGTATCTACTCAAGAGTCACTCGACTGTGATCATGATGATGATGATCAAACAGCCATTGCCGCTGTCAAGAGCAGAAAGTTTCAAAGGAAACCAGTTAATCTCGGGGCTACAAGTTTCTCCAAGAATACAAATTCCAAAATGTGCAATAGGTGTGGGAGCACAGCGCACTCTTCAGACTCTAAGTTTTGTTTCGCTTCTAAACAAGAATGTGGTAGGATGGGGCACTACGCCAGAGTGTGTAGAAGCAAATTTCGTGCAAGCGTAGCCAGTGTACACAACATTGTTCAAGATGATGTAGATAATGATAAAATATTAGTCATAGAATCTGACCAGTCTCCTCAAGAAGAGGATAGGAGAAGGAATAGACCTAAAGCTATTTTTGTCAATAATGGGCAAGAGATAAGTCTGATGGTGGATACTGGCTCTAAGTTCACAATCATCCCAAAATGTCTTTTTCATGAAAAATGGAGTACAACACAACTCCTTCCGAAAGACATTTCCCCTGGGGGATATCAAGGAGAGTCAATAGACATACTTGGGTACTTTGAAGCACACATTTCTTTCTCCCATAGATATATTCAAGGAAAAATTTACGTCTCAGAACATGGTCCAGCAATTCTAGGGTGGGTGCACCAATAAGACCTTCACATCATCGTCAACCCCAGGGCACCCATGCAGGTCATGGTCATCGAAGAAGAGGGTTTAGACAGAATCCTTAGTGAGGCCAGTAGCGTCTTTAGGGAAGAGCTTGGTCAGCTTAAGGGGTATGTTCATCAGATACTCATTAAGAAGGACTCTGTCCCCGTTCAGCACAAGGTTAGGCGTGTGCCCATAGTAGTCAGGGAGGAGATGAAGAACCTTATCAAGGAAATGCTCACATCAGGTGTTATTGAACCGGTAGAAGCCTCTCCTTGGATTTCTCCCATTGTCATCACCAACAAGGCCGATGGCAAGCTCAGGTTCTGTGTGGACCTCAGGTCCCTTAACCAATGTGTAGTTGCTGACACATTTCCCTTCCCCAACATCACGGAACTGGTCACCACCTTGAAGGGAGCCAGAGTTTTCTCCAAACTCGATCTCCAGAGTGCTTACCATCAAATAAACTTGCACAAAGATTCCAAGCACTTCACTGCTTTCATCACTCCGGAGGGCACCTATCAATTTACACGTCTCCCCTTCGGTCTTAATTCGGCTGCCAGCGTTTTCCAACATATGGTTACCAACATTTTCAAAGGGGTGGGAAACACCATCTACTTCCAAGATGATATCTTGATTTATGGCCAGTCAGTAGAACAACACAATGATACCCTCAAAATAGTCTTACATAGGTTAGCCAAGGCAGGTCTTACCCTTCGTAAAGAAAAGTGCAAGTTCTTATTTGACCAGATTGACTACCTAGGCTATACCATTAATGCTTATGGCATTAAACCAAAAAAAGATTTGTTTAATGCCATTAGTCAAGCCCCTTCACCCACCGACAAAGATCAGTTGCGCTCCTTCATGGGCCTTATAGAGTACTACTCTAAGTTTGTCAAAAACTTTTCTGACAAAACTGTGTGTATACGTTCTCTTCTTTCATGGGACTCCCAACATCAAAAGTGTTTTGACCTCATCAAGAGAGATTTGCGATGCTAACGTCCTAGCTCCATTTGATGTCAACAAAAGATCCATCTTAACGGTGGATGCCAGCGCCACAGGCTTAGGTGCTATGCTGTCGCAAGCCACGAGTGGGTCCGAGCGAACCATTGCCTTTGCCTCCAGAACTTTAACCGATGCTGAGAAGAACTACTCGGTTATCGAGAGGGAAGCGCTGGCTGCGTCTTGGGCTGTGGAGTATTTTCGGACATACTTATGGGGCACCAAGTTTCTCCTGAGAACTGATCATAAACCCCTGATCAAAGTTCTTTCACCCGGGGGGTACTGGCAAGGGTTCCGCCAGACTTGCCAAGCTTGCATCCAAACTCCAAGAGTTTCAATTCCAAATAGACTACATTCCGGGTTGGAGGAATGTCCAGGCCGACTGTCTCTCCAGAATGTCTCTGGATTGGCGAACCGTTCTTGATTCTTTCACCTCTGAATGTGACGATGACATTGCTGTAGCTTCCATACAAGATGCTGTCTTCGTGGGTGAGGGCGCTTTTGATGCTAGTGATTGGGAGCGTGAAATGTTATGTGATCACACCCTTCAAGAAGTAACCAAACTTTTGAAGTCTGGTCCCAGGAGAGAAAGTTGTCTTCCGGTCTCTGTCCGACCTTATGTTAAAGTCATAGATGAACTCTCTCTTGATAACAATAGTGTTTTGGTCAAAGGTGAAAAATGTATTCCTCCATTTGGCATCAGAAGGAAACTCTTAGCTCTAGCGCACGAAGGCCATCTAGGTCAAACTCTCACACAACGTTGCCTCAAGAGTCATTTCTGGTGGCCTGGTCTTGATGCTCAAGTAGTGGAATGGGTAGAGAATTGCTCGGATTGTAAAGAAGGCGAAAAACGTCTTAAGGTGGGCAGCAGGTCCAGCAATGCCCACATCCAAAACCCTGGCTTACCTTGGCACAGCATTTGTCTTGACTTTATCAGCCCCATGGGAGAGCTGCACGAAAAAGACAGATTTTTCATAGTAGTTGTAGACGTTTTTCAAAATGGTTAATTGTTGAATTTTCTAATGATATCACTACTGAAAGTACTATTACATTTTTGGGGAAGTTATTTAGAGATGAGGGCATCCCCTCTATTCTCATTACAGACAATGGCACTCAGCTTGTCTCGAAGGAGATGCAGACCTTTTTGAAAGATTGCGGAGTTTCCCACCACCGCACTTCTCTTTACAATCCCCAAGGCAATGGCCTATGTGAGAGAGCTAACAAAGTAGTTAAAGGAATTATTCAAATGGCTTCTGCCAATGGGTCAGTGGTACGCAAAATGGTGGATGAAATGCTCTGGGCCTAACGGACCACCCACCACCCCCGCTGACGGTACGTCATCTCCTTTTGAACTCATGAGGAGCAGAACCCCAGGCTCGAAGCTCGTCCCTTCATGGATGAAACAGTTAGTCACCTTACAAGGACGTTTGCCCATTCAAACTGAAGCTGTTGTTTTCCCCTGTCGCTTCAAAGTGGGTGACCAAGTCAAAATCAAAAGTGGCAGGGTGGGCAAAGGCCTTTCGAAATTCAAAGGTCCTTTTACGGTAAAGAAAGTTTTGGATCATTGTGTCATATTGAATAATGGAGAGTGTTGGAATTTCAGACGTGTTGCCTTATATCAAAGAAATGTTGAGAATTCTAATCTGTGTAAACCGACCACTCCTCCGAGTAACAGTGGTTATGTTTTAGCTCAGAATCTGGAGGAAGCCTCTCTCTCCAGATTGCCGTGTGTGGCTCTTGGCGGGGGCGACTCTCTCATGCCTGAGCATGATGTCTCGGAAGCTTTAGGTACTGTTCCCAATGTGTCAAGTCAGTCTTGTGCACTCAGGTGCCGCAGACCGCCTGGGTATCTCAAAGATTTTGTTTGTTAAGCTGTCATAAGTTTCATTTTCGTTTATTTTTCTCTCCACGTTTGTTTTCTTGTTATTGGAAAGGGAGAAGATGTGTAGTACATTCTCTCAGGTTACTGTTCTAGCTTACAATAGAATGTTTGCCCTGGATCGGTTTTCCCTACGAATGTTCCCTCATACCCATTCTATGTTTGTGCTTAATCGTGGATTCGATTCCAAGTCAGTTGCGTTCCTGCTTCTGCCTGGAGGAGTCCGCTCTTGTACCTTCCTCTGCGTCCTGATTAAAGGACTTTAATCTTACCTCGTGTACCGGCTGTTCTTCATCTACCACACTACCCATCAGCAAATGTGAGTCTGAGTCCCACATAGGGTTAGTAAGCTCGATAAAAAGCAACACTACAATATAGGTATCATACAATTACACCGATCTGCAACGCTCATATGTGCTGATTTCCTCGGCCTGTAGTGGCTCAAACTCCTTGCAATATACTCCGTTCTAATGCCACCCCAAGCACTATGAAAGAGTATGAAAAAAAATATACATCATCATGACACCTCCAAAATACTTACTGGTAGCCTGCCTTGTACCGCCACGCTACCCTTTTTAAGTGCACCATAGCCATTTTTATTATACTGACACATGACTGCAGTAGTGCTCGAAACGTAGTTACTACGAAAAAATGCTTGCCTCAAATCCTTGGTTGACACACACCGGGGTAAACATGATTTACAAAAAACTGTGGGAAGTGAGTCTGATGGCAAGTGTTTGAAAAGGCCATAAGTAAACATACAGTGTTAGAAAGCGCAGCACGAAAGGTCATCCTGTCAACTGTCCAAGAACCATGGAGCAGCTGTCCAGATGAACACTGGCCATCCCCGGTTATGGCTCTCCTCGTGGAATGGAATGTTCCACAGACTGACTGGTCGAGGTCAGGGCCTTTGCCAAAACGAAAGTATCGCTGCAGTTGCCCTTTCATTTTAACAGACGTTTGTTAGTGGTATTGAGATTTCTATTTAAAAGAAAAAATAGATAAAGAAAAAGCATGGACAATGCTAATAGGTCTGGCTTTTAAGGAATGATGTATGGTAATGTGCTCGCTGCACCACATGATTCAGGCTAGCCTGGCTGATGAGGGGTGATACCCTGAAACTTGTCCTAGGATGCTTGTTTCCGGTCCAGGGAGGACCTGGCTTGGCAGTTCGAGCTGGACTGTTCCCATGAGGGGCAGGGTCAAGACTGATTTGCATATAGCTGGTCCAAACAGGGGTGGCATGGCTCTCAACGAGTGAGCAGTCACAGTGCTGGCAGTGCCTCTTTCAAGTCACCTCCATTACAGACAGAAATTCCGTCTGCCATGGGTCTGCTCTGAACCGCAGCAATCAAGGAAGATTTTAGCTTTGATGCTAGAGTGCCACTGTCCATTTCACCACCTCCCTCTGGTCCACAGAAATCTGAGGAAGCCAGGGGGGAAGCAACATCTGCTATTGCGCTGCATATACTTTCAGGTGTCTGGTGATCCAGATGGGACGCGGATCAGTGTCATTCCTCTTACCCCTTCTCTGGCAGTTCTGAAGACAAGTTCTCTGCGGAAGACTGGGGAAGTGGGCGCTTTCCGATGTGACTAGGGAGTGAAAACATGTTTTTTTTAACACCTGACGTAATCGCAGTGAAAAACAGGTTTCTGAAGGGTGTACTCGTGCTACATGCTTCCAATGGAATCCTCACATAATGTACACTGTCAGAATGGTTTTCACAGGACACTAAAATACATCAGACATGACATACCAGACCCATCCAACACTGCCCAAGTATGTCATAGAGCGACCTATCGTGTTGTTCGCAAGTTACTACCTACTAAAAAATAAGAAACACAACCATATAAAAGAACAAAGAAAAAAAACTCTTCATACACCCAAAAAAAGCCCAGGCATGCCATAAAGTTAACTATTGAGAGGTTCACAACAGCACTACCCACAAAGAAACACACAAACACAACATCTCATTACATCCATCATAACACTGGCTTGTCTACCAACCTAGATGGCACATAGCCAGCTGGGAAATTCTTGACCATTAAACGCCAATATAATGCACCTAACTTTAATGAAAGGGACAGCCACATAACTGTGAACAAAAACATAATACAACACATGTAACCTATCATAAGATCAAGCAGACTACAATGGTAATTCTGAACCAGTGGGAAATAAGGGCAGTAACAACAGTCCTATCAAGACATTTCAGCCATCAGTCTCTTACAAATTCTTCACGTATGCCTAAAAAGTCCGTTCACTTAAACCAGGGGTGACTAATACCTTGAGGGCCAGACCATTGGCACATTTTAATGAACAATATAATACTATGTGAATGAGTTTAATTAATTGTTTATGTCGCTTAGGTGAGTATTCTGAAAATCTGGAATACGCTGGATACAACAGATTTAAAAATATGAAACCAACAGTTTTCGGTTACCTGATCTAAAAAAAGCTGAGTAAAGAGAACATGGCAAATCTGAATGATTTGTAAGAGGTGTATGAGAATATACCAGGTTCCAGGCCAACTAAAAATGGAGATTACACACATTTACCTTTAGCCACAGCTGCCAACAATACCAACCCAGGAACACTGATCTCAAGAGTGAACTTTAAAGGCACCTAATTAACAGACAGCTGCGCAGTTTCTTGTAAACATGCAATTAGGTCAGTGAATCAAATGTGCCTGGGCACTGGCACGACGTAAATTGACAAGCCAGTCCTCACTAAGCACTGTTAGGAGCAAGTTTTGGCCTTTGAAACGTCATTACTGGACGTGAGGATGGGGAATACGAGTAGGATTTTGGCTTTATGGGACTGTCAAGAGAAAGCCTCTGCAGGTGCTTTCCCATGTTTAGGTCTCAACCTACAGTTTTAGACGTTTGTAATCAAAGACCTATTGTGCAAATAACCTACATTGCTAGCTTTGGGTTAGCCCCTTGCCTATGATTGGATGTGTTTCTTGTCTATCTTAGTTTCCGGATCCTTATTCAAAGGCTTTCCTCCATATTCTTGCGTTTTCCCAGACCAGGGACCACAGCTTCTTTACATGATTTTTGATTGAAAGACTGGTTTCCTTCCCTAGTTGACATGAGGGACCTACGTTTTTTCGACTTCTGCGCTCCATGGGAGTGCATCACTTTCTCCTCTCTCCCCTTCACTCATAACCACCCCCTCTTCATCCATTGCTCCAATGCCCCTCCACACCCCTAGAGTATTTTTTTTAATAGATTTTATTATGTTTGACTGTTTCCTGTGAGAGGGTCCAGAACACTGCTGCCAGGCCACTTCTCCAGTTGCTGATCCCCACTGTCCCCCTCCTGTGCCCACTTATTTTATTCCTTTTTTATTTTGTTTTAGAAATTATGCATGTCCGAATGTGTTGTTATAATGGCAGGGAGTGTTTGACTGATATGCTGGATATGCTACTTGACCTCTACCCTGAGAGATACATCTGCTCTCTCTACCATAGCTAGTCGTTTGGCATCAATGGTTCTTATTTTAGCCAAAAGACGAGTGGCAAAGGCATGGATGCAGAGGACATCGCCCACAACAGCTCAAGGACATAACCTATTTCTATGACATGATGGAGAAGTATGTGACAGACATACATCCCACTGCTCGCCCGAAGGACATTTGGGAACCGTTTCACTCATACCTACTATGCACAGCCGGATCCATTTTCTCTTCCCTCTTCCACAGGCACGCCTGAGTATGCCTCATGAAACACTTAGACATTTGAACCAGACTGTTATGGTTTGGCAGAAGGTCTATTATATTGGTTTCCCTACAGGTGTAATGCATTGACGCTCAATACTAAGTGATGTAATGTGAATTTTATTTTGAAAAACAACAAAAACCTAATAATTTTTTAAAAAAATAAACGCATGCATACCCTCAGCCATTTTTGAAAGATTTTTTTTTTTAAACCATTACAAGATGGCCACTGTAAGAGCAATGTCCATTTGAGGGGGAAGAACATTGGCAAACCTACTGGCTTTGACAGTGCTTCTTCTACTTGCATAAATTCACCAAATCAGAGGCCAAGTGAAAAGACCGTGCCTCCCCGTCTACCAACAGTTTTTCAAACAATGCTGAACTCAAGCTATGTTCAAGCACCTAAGTCTCCATAGGCGCCAACGTGCTCATTATCATCTAAAGCAAATTCACACAGCTCTGGCTTTTTTCGCCAATACAATACTGCACCCTAGAACCTGTTTTGCTTTTTCAAATTTAAATATAAACTACAAATCACAGCATGCAATATATTGTCGGCAGGACTTGATAAAGGGGATCCCGAACGACCTTGTCCCAGTTGGCAACTGTCGGGCGAGAGGGAGAATAAGTTGAGGACTAGAAGCCTCCGACACCAAGGCGTGTAAGTGCTACTGTGAAGACTAGCAATGGGGTGGTAGTGTGCTTGAAGGGCAGGGGTGAAAGAGTGAGTGAATGATGAGACTGAAGGTGTGGGTAGTGTGAACTAAGGAACAGTTGGTAGTGTGAGGCTGGTGGTTAAGTTGCCAGGTGACGCCTCTCACTGGGGCGCTGTGTAACAGTCCTCGTTTTTCACTTTTCAAATGACTGTTTTCAGGTGTGTAAGCCTCAATGACTTGGGTGAAGTGAACCAAAAATACAACTCCCAGAGTGCAGTAGGTTTTGAAAGAGAATCCTAGGACCGGGAAATGATGCTCCTGATGACAGTCATTCATCTGGTAACCAAACTGGTGGTTGTACAAGGAGAAACAGCTGCTGATAGTCGGGGTGGGAGGGTCAGGTCATGAGATGGTGGTTTAGGTGCAGGTTAACAGTGATGGGTGATGTAAGCTAGGGAGACAGTGTGGAGGGGTGGTTATGTGAGAAGGTAGAGCCCTGGTGTGAGTACGTGTAGAGGTAGAGTGGGGTTGATAGTGGGGTAATGGTGTGAGGGGTAATATGAGTGAGGGTAGCATCAATGAGGCTAGCAGCAGGCCAGAGCTCTCAAGTGGCTCTGTTGCATGTGTGGTTAGCTCATTCATTCCATGTATTTCTGGGAATTGAAGTCATATTTGTCTTGTTATAAAATCAAGACTCCAAGTTGCAAAATACAAATAAAAAAACCTGGACTGGATGAGTTACTCATGACAGGATCTGGGGTGCGAATGCATTACCTTTGGGGTGGGCCTGGCCCCATGTTTCGGCACTGGCAATGGGGGTCCTTGAAGCAGAGTGGATAGCAGCAGCGTCATAAAGGTCCGGTTAGCCGCAGCCACACTCCGCATGCTCTCCTGCCACTTCCGTGCCTCCTGCATTCCATTCCTGCATCCCAGTACTCCCCCTATGCTCCCACACTGCTCTTCCGCTCCTCTGTTAGTTTGGACACACCCCCCATCCACCCGCTGCCCCGTGCCGACAGCCTACCTGCCGCCGGCCTCCGAGAGCAGTGTTTGGGAGCCAACGCCGGCATTTCCCGACGTAGCAAGGAGTGGTGGGTGAGGCCTTTGCGTGCTGCACCGTATAGGTACTGGCAAGCGAGGTGGCAACAAAATCGGCAGCAGCTTTGGCAAACAAAAACGAGAGTTCAGCCTGCAAGTGCTTGGCTTTGGCAGTACCACCCCCGGCAAGCAGAAGCGGTCGGCGATAGGTCGGTGCGGCTTGCTGGCAAAGGGGGGTATCTGCCTTTCAAGTGGCTAAACTCTCCTCCTTCCAAAACAAAAGGGTAACAAGCCCACGAGTGGTGCGCGCGCACCACAGAGGAGCGGGGCGAGCGAGCGCGGCAGCCTGCTCAGCTGACGAGACGCTCAGCTGACCAGACGCTCGTGCGTCGTGGCTGGCCTTTGGATGTGTACGCGCGGCAGACATGTGTTTCCACTTATCGCGCCCGCGTCTGGGCACGATAATTGGAAACACATGTTTGCCGCGCGTACCCATCCCAAAAAGGCCAGCCACGACGCACGAGCGTTTTTGGGACTGCTTTTAAACCCGCTTACATTAAGTCTTCGCCTCTAAGCAGCGCTTGCGCGCTACTCGAGGCTCGACCTAAAAAAGCAGTATCCTAGAATACCGGACATGAGAGGTACGCCTGTGTTTGCAGAACGGTGGCAGATTTATTTCATCACGTAAATAGTTTACTTATGGTAGAAAAGAAAAACAAGATACTTTATGGTTCAGGTGCATGATCCAAATCTGCATTACGGAGAGTTCTGACATCACATAATAATGCAAATATATACACACTGAATTATATTAAGTGGTGTTTCCTTGACACAGAATATACAGAAATAAACTTAGGGCGCCCAATAACAAATGTCAAAGATCACAATTGCATTTTTTGCTAATCTGCATCAAATTACTGCAGAACTTCGACAAACAAAAGTAACTGCACAGTCTTCTTTCCGGTGTACAAGGTGCTATTTTTCCGTCATCACGATTATCCTCCGCAGACTTTTACAATTGCTCAAAACTTGGTTAGAAAATGTCACATTCCTAAACTTATGTAAAGCAGCTGATAGCCAAACCGATATTTTTCTTTTTAATAATTTGCTTTTTATTTCTGCTGTTTAGTGATTCTGCCTGTTGGCCCAACTGTACTCAATACAACTTTGAAACTCTGCCCGGCAATAAAATGAGCTTGAACCACTAGGTTTCAAATTAAAATTGACAGCTTCATTATGTATGACCGTTGTGTTAAAGAAATTAGCATAAAGACAATTACATGTGAAAATTCATTAAAAAAACCAACAAAAAAAAAACAGCCATGCGTTTGAAAACAAGGTATTTTGAACACAGGCCTCAGTTTTTAGGTCTAGCCAAAGAAAGCGCATGCACTGTCTCTTGCGAGACCTCTTGTTACCTTAAATGGGGATTAGAGGCTGTCTACTCCTTACCATTGGCTAGCTTCACTGTCACCCTCATTTGCTTGCTTCTTATTCGTCAGCTCCCATAGGCTTCCTTCATCTTCATGTGTTCATCCCTCCTCTGGAGCTTGGATGCATATTACTTGTGTCCTTACAGGACTAATTATTTTCAGGCACTACTTTACTTTTTGTTTAAGCACTCTACAAATGGGCCTGTTTTTCACCTGTTCTGGTGACACTCTGTTGTCCGTGTTCTTGCCTCCGTCCAACTAAGACATTTATCGCTTTGCCTGACACAGCATCAAAGGCACAACTTGTGTCAACAGTCCTGTGAAAAACATGTCTACTTTCGAAAAAGGCGGGATGTGGAGTATGTGATGTTGATGAACAATTATATTAACTTTCAAACGTTACCTCAAGACCAAAGAGACGGAATACAATCTAGCTCCACTTTTCCCATTAGAGGGGCCATCTGGTGCATGATGTCACAACAGATCACTAAACCCCCACTGACATCAAAGAAGCTATCATTCTAAAATGCCCATTGTAGGCAATGTTAAAACTACAGGTCTGGGTTAAAAGAATAGTATTCCCTTCCGCATGCAACTCTCAGGGTACTGAGGGTAAGCAGTCAAAGGCTTTTCAGAGCGGTAATGTGGGGGACAAGAGCTTAGAACGCCACAGTCAACTGAGATAACACTGTCCAGCCCAGTTCTTATCTTTTGAATTAAAAGAAGGTGCTTTAATCACAGAGAATAACGTAATACTACAAAGTGCAATTAGGGGAAGCAGAAACGGTTGTAATCCAGTCTGCGATATTTCCGGAGGCACTACACCCTTCTGAACTCTGTAACACACATGGAGGAACAGAAGTATAAACGGCATGGATGAAATGAAATTTGTACTTGTAAAGCGCACCCATACCCCCAAAGGGGTGTCCAGGCGCTGTACGCATACCGCTGTGGAACCCTTCCTGGCTTTTCCCTGTGAAATGTCCACTCCTGGGCACCCCCAGGGTGAAGCCAGGCATCCCAGCGCTGTTGGGGCCGTTGTGGAGATTAAGCAAGCTATTGCCCAGAGTTGCAGAGTGGGACCCATGATTAGAATAGGCACCGAGGCGAGAATTATCAGGTCCGAGGAAATTGAGCCCAAGACCCGCCGAGGCGGGAATTGAACCCTGGTCCCGGGCCAGATCTCTGCATCAGGGTCTGCCACTCTAACCATTGAGCCACACTTCTCCACTGATGGATGAGAAGAGTAATCACAAAAAGCATAAAAAACAAGAAGAAAGCCAATAAAGGAATTTAGGGAATATTAACACACAACTGGGTCGTTCCTTATACAGTCACACAGGCTAAACAATTTGAAGGATGCAACAGCTAGAAGCATAAACTTGCAAACCCTGAGCGATATGGTCTCAAACATGGTATGAAGTATTTAGAAGCTGTGCATAGTTACGAAGGCACTGAGTAACTTAAACTACCCTAAGAAAAAAGAATCCTGCAGGACCCTCCAAGGTAAACCACTGTAAGGTTTTCTTCGGCCAGCTGGAGCTTATGGATTACAAACGAGTATTGTGTGAGCTATTTGGAACGTATAAAGATAATCGAGTGCTCAAAAGGGAAGCACAGATCCTGCTTATAACATAAGGCATCAAGCATAAATATAATTTTATTCTGGTTTACATTAAAGTCATTGGGACTTGTGGGCAGCAATTAAAAAGTGTTGTTTTAAATCCCTTAACAATGTTGCAAAGTTTGTCATGAATTAATTAACGACACACGAGCCATCAATTACTGTCTGAGGATGGACAACATAGTGCTTTATTTAGGAAGTAATGTGGTACAATCCCGGAGCTCATGAGCAAAAGTGCTTTGATGCAGGCAACAGACCTGCCAACTTGAACAAAAATCTAACCATGCGAGGTGGGGGCAGGGCCTCGTTCTGAGAAGTACCTAACAGGTACTTTTCCCCCCCACCCTGTCCCCTCACCCCCTCCTCCCCAAAAAAAAAAAAAAAAAGCTTGCCGAGGCTGGTGCTGATGTCCTGATATTTCACACCCCTTAATAGATGTCGGCAGTTCAAAGCCTCGGAAAATGAGCTAGAAATCTACTATTTACAGTGGTTTTCAGCTCTTTTTCCCTGCCACTGTGTAATATTGGCTCCTCACCAGGTGACCGTATGATGGGGTCCGATATTGTGTGTCACATGGTGGCACTGTGTTAGTTGGCAGGTCTGAGGGAACCTTCCATTACAAAGTGATATATAAATAACTGCTGATCATTGAGAATGGACTATTTGCAGGGTCATACTTTGACACAGGACGGTAGGTTAAGCTTGCAATCCAAACAATGCATATAATGGGTCTAGCTTACTTTTGGTTTCCACATTAGTTTCACCGCAAATGTCCGTGCTATTTGCAGGCAGCTTATCACACCATGCACACAACAGTATCATGTCTCCAATGCTTAGTTATCATAGATTTTAAGACAGGACAACACAAGGTTTGCGGTGACCTATGCATGGTGTGAAATACATATAGCCTGACACCCAGACCATACTGCTCGAGGTCAATGCTCCCAGAGTACTCTACAATTATAGGCAAATAATTGCAGAAGCTTGAAAGCAAGATTGAGGTTCGTTTGCTACTGTGCAATTTTAAGTACCATTTCATTGCTTTGAAGCAGCATTTAGTAAAACGTGTTTTCTGCATTCTAGTATTTCCAAAAACAGATTACTACAGGAGAATCAGTGCAAAACCAATTTCACCAAGGTTATAGGAAAACATGAAAATAAACAAGCATTGGCAAAGCAAATAGGTCTGTCAATTAATGTTTTAACCTGGTTTTTGTGAAACTTTGATGGGTGAGTGGACCCTCGCCAATAGCATTTGCTAAACGCAAATTTTTTTGGGGGGGTTCATAAAGCACACATTCTCATAGTAGTCCCTAGCACTGAGGGGGGTGGGGGGGGGGGGTAGGACTACTTTGTGTGCAGATGTGGTCCATGAGAAACAGCGGAACGTTTCACTCACAGTGAATGAAGCCATTAGCTGAAGTAGGTTGCCACACTGTCCCATGGAGTATGCTGTAGTAGGTGAAAGAACAAGCATTTGCAATGCAATAGGTCTCGCAGTTGTTAGAGTTTGAGCTATTGGCATTGTAAATGGCAATACCTTTATTTATGTGTTGGTTTTTAAAACATAAATAAAGGCATTGTCATTTACAATGCCAATAGGTTAAACTCTCGCAAATGCGAGACCTATTGCATTGCAAATGCTTGTTACACATGGTAATACTGTCTGGGCAAAAATGTCACCTTATTAGTACCAGTCTAACAACCAAATATATAAATAAGCGACTGAAAGATGACCAGCTAACGTCTGTGAAGGGTCTTCCAAAGCGTGTGAACATATATTACCAAGTTTTCAGTAACCTTTGATCCTTTTGAGTTAGAAACAATTTATCTACAGATTATGCACCAGATGAGGGATAATTATGCAAAATAAAGCAGAAGCAGCAAACACAGGATCGCATAATTCCAGTGGCCCTCCCCATGACCTAATATTATATTTGAACTCTAACTTTTTGATATTCAAACTGGACCTTCTCCATACCTGTCCATTGGGTGCAACGTGATGACTATCGTGACCCCCGAGCCCCTACCCCTCGGCTGCCAAAACATACTTTTGCAGACAGTTCCATTTAAAGATGGTGGAGTGTTTCTAAGGATGGTGAAGTGGGTCTAAGGACGGTGGAGTGGCTCTAATGACGGTAGAGTGGCTCTAATGACGGTAGAGTGGCTCTAATGACGGTAGAGTGGCTCTAATGACGGTAGAGTGGCTCTAATGACGGTAGAGTGGCTCTAAGGACGGTAGAGTGGCTCTAAGGACGGTAGAGTGGCTCTAAGGACGGTAGAGTGGCTCTAAGGACGGTAGAGTGGCTCTAAGGACGGTAGAGTGGCTCTAAGGACGGTAGAGTGGCTCTAAGGACGGTAGAGTGGCTCTAAGGACGGTAGAGTGGCTCTAAGGACGGTGGAGCGGCTCTAAGGACGGTGGAGCGGCTCTAAGGACGGTGGAGCGGCTCTAAGGACAGTGGATCGGCTTTAAGGACGGTGGAGCGGCTCTAAGGACGGTGGAGCGGCTCTAAGGACGGTGGAGCGGCTCTAAGGACGGTGGAGCGGCTCTAAGGACGGTGGAGCGGCTCTAAGGACGGTGGAGCGGCTCTAAGGACGGTGGAGCGGCTCTAAGGACGGTGGAGTGGGTGGAGTGGCTCTAAGGAAAGTGGAGAGGCTCTAAGGACGGTGGAGTGGCTCTAAGGACGGTGGAGTGGGTGGAGTGGCTCTAAGGACGGTGGAGTGGGTGGAGCGGCTCTAAGGACGGTGGAGCGGCTCTAAGGACGGTGGAGTGGCTCTTAGGACGGTGGAGCGGCTCTTAGGACGGTGGAGCAGCTCTAAGGACGGTGGAGTGGGTTGAGTGGCTCCAAGGATGGTGGAGTGGCCCTAAGGATGGTGGAGTGGCTCTAAGGATGGTGGAGTGGCCCTAAGGATGGTGGAGTGGCTCTAAGGATGGTGGAGTGGCCCTAAGGATGGTGGAGTGGCCCTAAGGATGGTGGAGTGGCCCCAAGGATGGTGGAGTGGCCCTAAGGATGGTGGAGTGGTTCTAAGGATGGTGGAGTGGCTCTAAGGACGGTGGAGGGGCTGTAAGGATGGTGGAGTGGCTCTAAGGGACCCACGGAACATTTCATTAAAGAACACACACACGCCCTGGATCTGCCTCCTACTCCCTTTTGTAGTGCGCAGCTGTAGCACACGGATGGGTAGTGCCACTGTCCTGACCTGAAATTAAGGACAGGAGGTGCCACCAGAACAGTAGCCCCCAGAAGGGGACTGGCAGCTGTGCAGTCGCTTACCCCACAGCGGGTCCAAATGAGCTTGAGGACTCCGCCCAGAAGTGCAGCATAAGGACTATGACACGCGGAGGTGGAGGACACATTTTCTTTGAGACATTCTAGTCGCCTGTCCCCTTCTACTTACCTGAAACAATCACCTATGTCCCAGCACATACATGTTAAACGAGGAGCAGAACTGGCGACTGTGCAGTTCCTATTCAATAGTGTATATTTCCACATGCTAAATGAGGACATATTTTATTTCAGCGTTGCTAACACTGGCAATATGTGCACAATAAATACATAAAAACTGCAAATAGAATATGTGTATACGTGCAACCGGAAACTTTGAAAGTCAAAGAAATGTTCAATATTGAGTGTATTTGTACACATACCTTTCTTTGGTGAGATGACCGGCGGGCGGTTCTGTGACTGTCTCGCTCTTTCTCCCCGCTCCGTCACCCAAGCTTTTTTTTTGCATATTTATATAGCGTGAACTCGACCCGAAGGTATTGGAGCGCTTTACATGAGCACCGGTTACGTTACAAAAGGACACCTTAATTTTTTATTTTTTTTGGTAGGCACGGGGAGATTAGGTGATTTGCCCAGAATCACAGGATGTGGAGTTTCACCCGCCAGTTCAAAGGCTGGAACCCCTTAATTAAGGAGCAGTCCTGGCGTTAGGGCAGGTCGACAGTGTAGGAAAAGCATTGTAGGTGAAATATTTGTGCTTGTTTACACCACAAAGATTGGAAAGCCTACACCAATGGCCACGCCCGCTGGGTATGGGATTTCATGCCTCGGGATAAAGACCAAGGAGCAATCACATTAATAAATGTGATGTCGGCACAGGTCAGCGCGAGCCCAGGTTATCTAAGCAGCGCATGCCAGCTGCGTCAGTTAGAGTTACCTGGGGCTTCTCGGACACGCGCACGTGACTTGTCTGGGAATTTTCTGCACGTTTTCTTCCCGATTCAGCTTTCCTCACTGAGTCACTCTGGCCTTCGAGCCCTCATCGCGCGCCCTCCTCTGCGGTCAGATTCCTGAGGACACCAGGGTCTAATGACAGAGATTCCTTCTCGCATCAATCTCCCTTCAGGTGGAGTTGGGCCGTCATCAGAAGTGGAGTCTAGCGTGACTTTCTGCCATCCGGTTTCAGAAACATGCTGTCAACAAGCTGAAGACACGCTGTGAGCGACTTTTGCTCCGATGCGGGACAGGAGATGTGCACGCGTATGGTGCGAGCAGGCGTTGTGATAACGCCGCGAGCCGTACCCGTGCACATCTCCTGTCTGTTAAGCTTCGGCACAGACAGTTGATGTGCACGCGTACGGCTTGCGGCGCTATTACAACTCCTGCTCGCATCATGCGCGTGCACATCTCCTGTCCCGCATCGGAGCAAAAGTCGGCAACAATAGATCTCGCATAGCGAGCAGCGCTTTGCGCTGCATCGCTAGGCGAGACCTAAAAATGTGAATGGCAAAAGACAAGTGTGTGACAAGGGCTGGCTGAAGGTTGGTATAAGTGTATTATAATTAAGGCTTCCGGTTTTCCATTTTTACTGATTTTTATAGATAAATACAGAGAGAAAACAACGTGTTCCCTGTCTATTTTTAAAAGCGGAAAAATACTGAAAATGGTGCTTCTTTTGAGAGACTCACCATGCTGTCTTTCATGAATTCCAGACAAAGCTGAGCAGATAGGCAGCATGGAGAGTTAAAAAACACAAGATGAGATTTCCTTAAATACAGGCATATGCTAACACATATTTGTAGTATAACGCTAATATGTACCTGTGAGTGTAGTCTTTTGCTATAAGTGGCTGCTTAAATTGCTAAAACATGACAGGCATCCATGTATGAGTGCACGACCAAGAGTCAAATAAACATGGAAATATACCATTTTACAGTTCCATTTATTCTAAAAACACAAAATAAATATGGATAAATACCAATGAGTTGGCCAAAAAATAAATATGGATAAATACAGATGGAAATGTTAAAAAAATAAATACCATAAACTGGGAGCCATAATTATAATTTATTTAATAAAATCAAAATATCTTCGCTAACACCAGATCCAATTATGGGCCCCGACTCTCAAAAAAAATTCACAAAAGAGGACCCATGGTATTTAGTGGAGATTTAGGATTTTCATGAACTCACAAGCCTTGACAGAAACAGGCCTGGAACCAGTACTCCCTAGAAAATGTTTGTGAATTGCATCTTTGCATAAGCAAATATGCATGTGTACATTTGCTCAAGCAAAAATCTGCAAGTCCACTTTCCATACAACCCTGTTCTTACGATCCTGAAAAAAGTTTTACTTCTGTTCCGTCAGACGTTAATTTCCAATATTTCCCAGTGTGGGAAGAGACTAGAGAAGAGTTGATGAAAAACCTTTACACTTTCAAGTTTGTATGTGTGCACAGACTCGAAAGGTATTCAAACCCTGGAACTCCTGCTTCCTGCCCAGTATGTAGATTTGCAGAACGGTGGAAAAATCAGGGCATTGCTAGAATTATAGAAGCTATTTAATATTAGACTTCTGATTCTATGGCAGGACACGGAGGCGAGGATTAGGCTTATACTTCCTTCGCTTTATTACAATATTTAAGCTCCAGCAGCCCTTTCATAAGGTTAAAAGTGCATAAAAAACTCCATATCCCATGAACCATAGGGAAGAGACAACAATAGAAAGTCCACCAATCAGGATTCAGCCCGTCGTATATCGTCTCTTGAAGCCTCTCTAGCCTCCTCTTTCTTCGCTGCTCCAGCAGCTCATCAGTCAAGTGATTCCTTATCTTGTTTTCTTTCATATCGTGTGGTAATTATACGGCGCCGCGGGAGCTTTGAAGCTCGTATGCGGTCGCCTATTTATTTGTTTATTTTGACATTGTGTAGTTGTTCTCACGCCGCGGGAGACTCCGTAAGTGCTCCTACGCGGCTCTTTTGACTTTGGCTCGCGGTGCGGTCTTCCAACCGACAGAGGGCCCGCGCCTCAACCCCCGGCAGCCGGAGATCTCTAAAGCGTCCGTTTCCTTTCATCTGACAGCGCGAGTGCTCCGGCTGCGGCTGATAACACGGGGGAAGGTTTTCTGTTACCGCTTAGTAAGCGGTGGTGATTGATAGCTATTTGCGAGTCGGGTGCCATTGTTAGAAAGGCTCCGCTCGCGTAGAGAGAGTTTTTCCTGTCGTTTCTCACCGTCCTGAGTGAGAACCAGCGCCTGAAGGGAGAACACCCTACGGGGTAAGGCTCATTAGTTTTCTGGGACACCCCAGGCGCCAGTAACCCCTCAATTTACAAGGGGGCAGTCCCAATATCTCCTTAAGGCTTATAAACTGGTACTTACCGGTAAATTCCCTCTTTGTTTTGTGGGTTTCTCTGGTTCACTGTTGTTATGGAGTCCATGGAATATGATGAGTCTGGGGATTACTTGGAGGAGGAAGAAGTTACTTACCTCCCCATCGACGACCAGTTCTGTGAGGTAATGGATGCTTCCATCCTCAAAGCTGTGTCGCAGGTGGTAGCCCCCCCTGGAGAGGAGAATAGCAACACTCCAGGCACAGTGCCGGCAACCCCTTAAACCGAGGGAAGATGATAATGGCCCCTCGGCCCCGCTACCTCCAGGGCAAGCTATAGCTCGACAGGCTACCCCACCCCAGAGCATGGACAAGCTCAAACGCACGGACGACCCTGGGGTCGATCTCTACTTCTTTGCGCGCCTCAAAAGGCTTTTTTGGACACCCAACCCGTTCAGGATCCCCAGACACCGGGCCCTTCGGGGCCGGCTCCACCGTCCCCACCATAGGTGGACCAGGGTGAAGGGGATGATTCCCCCAATACTTCTGAGGGGGATGGTGATGGGTCTCGACCGTGGCATCCGGCGTCCGCCTCTCTAGAGGGGGTCGGTCCCTCCCATAGGCTCTGGTCTCATGGCGCAAGGGGATTTGCTAGACCCGGATGACCTGCTGCACCCCCGATTCGTGGACTGGTGCCCTGCGCCCAAGGTGGCAGCCTACATGGCCAGCCGTCTCAGGAAACCCCTTGATAAGGAGGTGAGGGGTTGTCTGAAGGCGGAATGCCCCCGACCTTCTTTGGAGGGGAAAGTGGCCGTTACTCCGGAGATTGTCCCCAAAATGGCAACTTTCCTCGCCAAATTTGTTCGCGATCCCAAAAAGGGAATTGACCGGTCCTGGCGTTCATGTCAGGATAAGCTCCTGGATGTCGCCGGACCGCTGGCCAAGATCATGGACATAGCTGAGGACGCTAAGGTCTCAGGTTCCCTGATTTCCCGGGATGTTTTGTCCAATTGGGCCCAAATAGCCATCATCTTCCTATGAAATGCCAAATGCGCGATATCCACAGAGAGGCGCAGGTGATTGCTTATTAAGATTGATGCGAAGTTGAGGGAACTGTCCACTTCAGAGGCTGGAGTGATTGCGCAGGGAAACCTCTTTGGGGACCTTTTTATAAAAGAGCTTGGGAAGTTAGTTAACACGTTCAATTCCCTGGACAAAGCCCAGTCCTCGATCAAACGAATCTTTACCCCCCCCGTGTTTTTGCCGCAGCCAGCAGAGGTAGGGCGCACTCGTCCGGCCGCCCGGTCCAGTCAGCCTCCAGGGGTGGTGTATCCAGACAGGGTCAGAGGCAGGACCCTGAGAAGTTTGGTAACTTCTATCAGACCAAGTCTTACCCCCGTCGTTGCGGAGGCAGAGGAGGCCACAGAGGCAACTTTAACAATCCCCAGGGTAAGAGTGCAGGACCCAAATGGGATTCTGATTGGGGGGCGGTTGGCCCGTTTTCGGGCGAATTGGGCAAAGCTATCCTCCGACGCATGGGTGATCGAGACGGTGGGGGGGTTTCCATATCGAATTCTACGGCACTCCGTCTCAGACCCACCCTCCTGCTCCCTTGTTTTTTCCCCCCGAACTGAAGGCTTTAGTGAGCCAGGAGGTGGACAGCCTGTGCGGAAAGGGGCGATCGTGAGGTCAGAGATCCACCCCAGAGGATTTGTAAGCAACCTCTTTGTGGTGGAGAAGAGGGACGGCGGCTATCGTCCGGTCATCAATCTGAAGGATTTCAATTCTTGGCTACTCTACCGTCATTTCAAGATGGAGGGTATTCACCTTTTGCGGGATCTTCTCCAGGTTTCCGATTGGATGGTCTGCCTGGACCTGAGGGACGCCTACCTAGCGGTTCCAATCGTTCCCCCGCACAGGCGTTTCCTTCAGTTCGTATGGGAGTCTCAGGTTTTCGAGTTTTTCCGCCCTCCCATTCGGCCCGTCATCAGCCCCTTGGTGTTTCAAAATGCTGATGCGGCAGGTGGTGGAACACCTTCGGGCCCGGGGTATAAAACTCATCATTTACCTCGACGACATTCTGCACCTTGAAGCATGGAGATCAAGTAGTGTTCAGGTTGTGTGCCTGGTGTGCTGGCTTGTGAGCTTCAACGGCAGCTATCTGTTCGGGAGAGAACGATTAAGGAAGAGGTCTTTGAGCGGTCTCTTGAATTTTACAAAGGAGGTGATAGTCCTGATATGGACTGGAATGGAGTTCCATATTTTTGGTGCGTTTCCTGCGAAGGACCTGTTCCAATCTTGGCCCTCTAATAAATATCTTTCCAGGAAACAGTTGTCGGCGAAGTTGGCAATGTTACTCTGCCTGTTATCTTGTCGCCGTGTTTCAGATGTTCGGTCCCTGGACATAACAGGCAGAGTTTGCACCCCTGACGGGGTAACTTTTCACATTTTACGTAGAACAAAAAGTGGATCTAGATTGGTTTCTTATCCGTCTTTGAGACAGTCCCCTAAGTTATGTGTGGTTCAGACTATTAAAGCTTATGAGGCTATGACTGACGAACTCCGTCCACATGGGGAAAATCAGTTGTTGACTGCCCTCACTAAACCCCACAAAGCGGTTTCGTCCCCTACGATTGCCAGATGGGTCAGGTGGATCATGCAAGAAGCTGGAATTGATACCTCCAGATTTTGGGCCCACTCAGTAGGAGGGGCTATGGCTTCTAAAGCTTTCTGTCTTGGTGCTCGCCTGGAGGACATTCTCAAGGCAGCGAACTGGTCGAATGATTCCACCTTTAAGACCTTCTATTTTAAACTAGTTCCCTCTCTGGCAAGCGTGGTGGTGGATAAGCTTTGAACTAGCCTAATCCTCGCCTCCGTGTCCTGCCATAGAATGAAAAATTTCCTAGCTAACGAGAAGGAAAGTTTCAATTCTATTAAGGACACGGAGGCGAGGATTAGCCCTCCCTCTTGATCGTTTTTCATACTCTCTTCCCTCCCTTTATTGAGGAGGTGTAGAATTGGGGAGGTTCTTGGTCAATGATTATGGGTACTCTGGCTAGTTGTGGTCATTTTAGAGCATTGTTTATAAGTTTGTGCTCCATTGCTGTATTTGATTGTTATGATACTGTATTGTATGCTATGATACACTGTCAGGTTCGATGTCAATAATTGTTATTTTATCCTCAGGGGCGGAATCCAGTAAACAGGAGTGATCATGTTGGAAGGTGGCTGCCGTCGCAGGAAGAAAGAGGAGGCTAGAGAGGCTTCAAGGGACGATATACGGCGGGCTGAATCCTGATTGGTGGACTTTCTATTGTTGTCTCTTCCCTATGGTTCATGGGATATGGAGTTTTTTATGCACTTTTAACCTTATGAAAGGGCTGCTGGAGCTTAAATATTGTAATAAAGCGAAGGAAGTATAAGCCTAATCCTCGCCTCCGAGTCCTTAATAGAATTGAAACTTTCCTTCTCGTTAGCTAGGAAATTTTTCATTACTGAGAACACTGCCATAATTTGTTAAATAATGGTAAATGGTACCAAAAAGAGCGAGTGGATTTTTTTACAAGGCAAGTACATTTATGAAGCATCCCCATCTCATGGACAGGTAGATATTTTATAAAATTCCACACCCGTCCCTACTGCAATTCTAAACTGTTACCTGTCTGCAGTCATTAGACTTCCTGTGTCTTCCCAATGACAAAACTATGAGAAAAACAGCACAAACTTTTAACGCCCCACTTCTTAGAACTATGTAATAAAGAGGCTCTTCGCCCTTTTAATTAGCAAGGTTGGCTAACATTTCCTTCTTCATAATTTGATTTAGATTCTTATAAAGCGTATCGATACCAATGGTTTCTTGGTGCTAAGACCTAAGAAAAACAATCTAAGAAGGCAGGCATTTATTGAAATAGATGGGTTTTAACAGTTTTTTTAAAAGCAAGATAGGGAACAATTTGTCTCAGAGCTGGAGGTAGTCAGTTTCACAGCTTAGCTCCCATGAGTCAAAAGGAGTGGCCTCTCACAGACTAAAATTTGTCAACATCACACTTTCTGTCTTTCCATTAAGACATTAAGTGAGCCGTTTGAGTCCCCTACATTCTATCCTGATTTTCTGTAATCTAGTGATCAGGATGTTGTGGTTCACAGTAATGTAGGTTGTCTTTACCGCTAAAATTGTTCAGTTAAAAGATGGACAATTCAGGAGCCTGAGTTGGACTCTACAGGTTCCAACATTATAATTTGTTTATTAAGGATGAAAAACATAGTAAAACTAATCTAAAAAACAATTTCCAGATACAGATAGATGAGGGCACTATTTGGAAGATAATCTGCATGGTAGTCAAAACACTCATAGCGAACAGGTGAGGGTTCAGGGACGGTGTTGTCCTCAAGAATAAATGAGGCAATATGTCCCTAAAGACAAGATTCAAAACAACATTTCAGAGGCGCGCAGCAGCAGCGGCGCAAGATGGCCGCCACCTGAGGAGCTCCGCGATATCGAGCTGTGCTCGATCACGAAGGGACCTTTTAGAAGCAGCGCTCCCTCGCCGCGACAATGGTTTTCAGCGTCGGAGGTAGCAGAGGCTGATTTGGCAAGTTTTCAGGCCATGATATGGTCTGGTTAATCTTTTATATGCCTCCGACGCTTTCTCCTCATTGCGGCTGCCATTTTGGGCATTTTCCTCTGCGCAGCAATTCCTAAGGAAGCCATGCAGTCATTCGTTCAATTGGCACTGGGGCTTCTTTCTTTCCCCAGCGCCGCCTGATTTTTGCCTTCTGGGACGCTTTTGGTCTTTTCTTCCCTCATTCTGCTCCGTTCACTCACCTTAGACCACGCTGGGGTGTTGTGTGGCTAGCATGTAAGCTTTATTCTTACCTTTATGGCTGGTCGGGCATTCCATAGTTGTTTCTACATTTTTAATGGATGATTCACCTCCCATACTCATTTTTGACTGTTTTACATCGCTGGATTCTGCTGGACACTTGATACTTTCTTCTGTTTGTAGCCCACTGATGACCTTTGGTGTCTCCTCCCCTATACTTGTGCTGCATTTGCTCATATCTCTTCAGTCCTCACGGCTGCACTTCATCTAGAGAACTTCAATTGTTGCGTCATGGATCATCCACATAAACCCCAGGGGGCCTCTTCTGGAGGGCGTAAGGATTTAACCGCTAACTCTGGTAAGCGTACCAAGAAAGACCCGCCCTCCCTTTCAAAGTCACCGTCTCCTCTCACGTTGGAAGATATTATGGAGGAGTTGCGCCTCATTCGGCCGTTTATGACTGACACCGCTGCCACTCTTCAGAGGATGGAAGAGAAATGGTCTGGTCTTGATTCCAGACTGTCTGATGTCGAGCAAAAAGTCAGTGATGCTCAGGATGTAGTAGCTAGAGTTGACACTCTCACCAAGGAAGTTAACCAACTCAAAAGATCACCGAGGATTTGGAAAATCGTAATAGGCGCAACAACCTGCGCATCTATGGTATTCCGGAAGGTTCCGAAGGCTCGGATATGATCACCTTCTTGAAAACCCAAGTCCTTCAGATCGTTGGTCTCCCTAAATCTATGGATTTCAATATTCAAAGAGCTCACAGACTGGGGCCACAGAGTGCATCTTCTTCTTTAAAACCAAGAGGCATAATTGCTTACTTTCTTCTATACTCGGATCTTATGGCAATCCTCAACGCTGCTAAGCAACATAAGCAGATGCTATGGTCCGGTCACAGAATCTTCTTCAGTCAAGATGTCTCTAAATCAACTGCTAACCGGCGGAAAGAATTCCTCGACCTTCGACCTGCCTTGAGATCCATGAATGCTCGTTATGGCTTAATCCATCCATGTTTCTTTAAAGTTACTTACAAAGACAGAACTTTGAGCTTTGAGGATCCAGCTGATCTCCGGAAGTTTATTCATGCTCACAAAGGAGAACTTATGGAACTGAGCACATCTTAATTGTTTCGTTATTGTTTCTCGGACTGATTTTGTTAGGTGTTTAGTATGAAGTTTACAAATGTTTAATGCTTCTCTGTTTGTTCTCTTTCATGTTTCTTAGGTCTTCTCTTCCCAGTTCTTACGATGTAGTTCCCTATCCATGTTGCCCTCATATAGGTCGCTTCAATGATTCAATTCTATTCTGGGGTCGATACATCGACGACTGTCTTTTGATTTGGGCAGGACCACAAGATAAACGAGACGACTTCTGTGCCTACTTAAACTCCAACACCTACGACATGCGCTTCACACATTACAAAAGCAACTTGAACATTACCTTTCTGGACATAGAAATTTTCATCAGTAACAATACCATACAGACACGCATTTTTCGCAAGGATACCGCATGCAATTCTATTCTCCATGCTCATAGTGCACACCCACCCCATCAGATTCGTGCGATTCCATATGGCGAGTTCACTAGAGCTAGACGCAACTGTAGTAGTGATCATGATTTTGAAAATTGTCTTTTAGCTATGAAAGCTAGGTTTAAGAACAGAGGATACACACATGTGAATTTAACCAAAGCTGCCACCAGAATTAGAAACACTTGTCGAGAAGATACCATACGTGACAAGATCCGCAGGACAGACACCAACACAGTGAGACTAATTACAGATTTTAATGACCTAAGTGGGGCATTGTCCAGGAGTTTGAATAAACACTGGAAACTACTGACTACTGATACAGTATTAGTACAACACATCAATAGATATCCACAAATTACCTACAGAAGGGGTAGGACGCTCAGAAATAGACTCAGTCCAAGTTATCCAAGATCACTTACCAAAGAGTCATGGCTTCATTTACGCACCCTGGGCTTTTACAAATGCGGCTCATGTGGTATTTGCAGGTGGGCCGCTGATCGCAAGAGTAGCTTCGTTGGCCCTGACAGAACTTATGATATTAGATATAACATTAATTGTAATACTAAGTACGTGGTTTACGTCCTTGAGTGCATATCGGAAGAACGTTTCTCCTGTCATCATTCGCAAACAACGTCTACTGTGTGTTGTTAAACTTTATATGTGTGCACAGGGCATGTTTTCATTTGTGTAAAACGGACTCGCGTCCACTATTGAGGGTTCAGGTGTTTTCCCTTACCTGTTGCACCACACTGATACATTCTTTTCATATACAGTTACGAGAACAGGTTAGCGCCACATATACCCTGTGTTTGAAACACCCCCCCTTTTTTTAGTATTGCCCTCATGTATGTAACCTACAACTTACCCCGCTGCATTTTTTCCTGTCGTTTGGTAAGTTCCCTTCATCTTGTCTCATTAGTTTACCTCCTTGTTTGTGGTTTTTATCCATACTCTTATTTATCTTGTCAGGTAACTTGTTTTTTTTCCTCGGTATCCCTCTCTTGTGTGGTTGTCTTGTTCTTCGCCGCCCCCCCCCTCACTCATCAAGGTCCTTTTTTTAAATGTTTTTTATGACTAAAGCCTTCGGGCTTTTCGTCATCTACTTTTTGATATCTCCTTTGGAGGGATTTTGCTCTCCTCCTTTTGCTCCTTTCTTTCCTCTTTCTCTCTCTTTCTTTCTTTCTCTTCTTACTCGTTTCTGGGTCCACTCATGCTCTTCTTATTTTTGGGTTTATGTATTTTTTCTTGACGCGTTTTCTCTGTTCTCTCCTTTGCCTTTTATTCTGTTTTCTTTCAGTCAAACCTTCTACTCTCTTTTCCTCTTGCTATATTTTTCTTTCTATGATTTATTGGCTCTCTCCTGCTTTTTTTCCTATATGCTTTCCTGTTTTTCTGCATCAATTCTTCACACTCGTTGGTTTTAAATTCCCTTTTTCCCATTACTCTTCCACACTCTTTTGTACTACCCTGCTACCTATTTTTCCTTCCTTTTTACTCATGAAAGGTCTTCGCATCATTTCATGGAATGTTAAGGGCCTGCGCAATCCCGTTAAGAAACAACGTGTTTTATCTCATCTTGCTAAATTGAATTGTCATGTAGCGATGTTACAGGAATCACACTTTAAAATACAAGATTTACCTTCG
This sequence comes from Calotriton arnoldi, assembly GCA_963921515.1. NCBI lineage: Eukaryota > Metazoa > Chordata > Amphibia > Caudata > Salamandridae > Calotriton > Calotriton arnoldi. Next base: position 128,675 of record CAWUFW010014979.1, on the reverse strand, counting down.
TTACGTAAACACTGGGTGGGCGAAATGTTTTGCTCTCCAGCTGTTAATAACAAGAATGGTGTGTTAATTTTATTTCATAAATCTTTGAATGTTCTCTTACAAAACGAATTTACTGATACAAATGGTAGATGGTTATATTTAAATGTCAAAGTCAATAATACCCAACTCTCTCTTTGTAATGTTTATGGTCCGAATGGCGTTGATCTATCTTTTTGGAGCGACTTTTCTATATTCCTTTCCTCTCATTCTGCTGAAAATTTGATTGTGGGTGATTGCAACCAGCTTATGGATCCTTTCCTTGATCGGAAATCTCAAACCAGATACCTTCCAAATAAGATGCAAAAGGGATTCCTTAAGGCTATTACCACAAGGGGATTGATTGATGCTTGGCGCACATCTCAGCCAGAGGTTTTAGAATTTTCCTTTTTTTCACCGGTCCACAAATCCCATTCACGCATTGATTACATTTGTCTCACACAACCTATGCTACAATTCATGAATAAGGTTGAAATTGGTTCGATTCTCATCTCTGACCATGCCCCCGTCATCCTTGACATGGATTATCCCTCTTCTTCTCCCACCTCTAGGCGGTGGCGTTTTAATAATTCTCTTCTTTTGGAACCTCAATTCTCTGAACAATTTACCATATTTGCTCAAGAGTTTTTTCTTCATAATCTCTCCTCCGTCTCTCAATTTCATCTCGTTTGGGATGCCTTCAAAGCATCTGCTAGGGGCTTCATTATAGATTATGTTTCCCGGAAAAAAAAGAAAGCCCTCTTGAACTCAGCATTGCTTCTAAAACAAATTAAAACCTTGGAGCATAAGTACTTCACTACCAATTGCCCTGATACCCTACCGCTTCTTATTAAAGCAAAAATGCAATATAATAAGCTATCTTGGGATTCTGCTTGTAATATTATCCTCAAGTTTAATGCAAAGATGTATGGTGGTCGGAATAAGGCAGGAAAATCCCTAGCAAATTATCTCAAAATTAAAAAGCAAAAATTTAAAATTGTCTCCATTAAGGATAACTCTGGCACTCTTCATCTTTCAGACGCTAAAATACTCGAATGCTTCACTGATTATTACACCTCTCTTTATACTCCCGAAACCCATCCCTCTCAAGAGCTTATTGACTCTTTTTTTCAAAATATTCCTAAACCCCCTGATAGTTGCCATGATCTTACATCTCTGAATGTCCCTATTTCTGAACCAGAGATTATTGAGGCCATTGCTCTTTTGCCCAAAGATAAGACACCGGGCCCAGATGGCTTTACTGTTCAATTCTTTTTACATTTCAAAGCACTTTTGGTACCTCACCTCCTTTCATTGATTAATTATTTTCTACTCACCGGTGCATCGCAAGGTTCCTTTACACAAGCGATGCTTTGTTTAATACCTAAGAAAGATAAAGATCCCTCCATACGTAAGAACTATAGGCCCATTTCCTTAATAAATACTGACTGTAAAATCTATGCTAAACTCCTTGCCCTTCGAATCAACAAAGTTATTCCTACTTTAATTAACATATACCAATCCGGCTTTGTTAAAGGACGCTCCATTGCAGATAACTCCCGTACTTTTCTTAATATTATACACCTGGCCTCCAAGCTGGACTCTCCGGTGGCTGCTATCACCCTGGATGCTGAGGAAGCATTCGACAGGGTTAATTGGGATTTTATATTCGGTGCTTTAAGATGGCACGGTTTCAGCCCCCCTATTATAAAATTTATTCAGCTTTTATACTCTGGCAGCCATTTACCCAAACTGAAGTAGTGGGTGCAATCTCGCTACTTTCCTCTTCTCAGGGGGACTAGACAGGGCTGCCCTCTTTCCCCCCTTCTTTTCATCCTTGCCCTTGAACCATTTATGGAGACTCTCAGACGTTCACCGCATTACACTGGGTTCCAATTTCATAATCTAGATATCAAATTTACTGCTTATGCAGACGATATTTTGTTATTCATTTCTAATCCATCTGTTTCTTTGCCGGCCTTTTTTTCTCTTTTAAAGGCTTACTCTAATGTTTCAGGTTACAAATTGAACATAGACAAATCTGAAATCTTACCTTTAAACAAATTCTGTCTTCCCTCTATGTTCCTTGATTCTGGTTTTGAATGGAATTCTGCACATATCAAATGCCTCGGTATTCTATATTCTAACAATATCAAAGAGACTATTAGAATTAATCATGCTGATATTCTTAAGAAACTCTCTGCTCTCATAGACGGTTGGTCTCCACTTTTCCTTTCTTGGTGGGGTAGATTAGCCACTATTAAGATGATGCTTCTTCCAATCATCAATTTTTATCTTTCTATGCTCCCTGTTTCTCTCCCTAATACCTTTTTTCGTGCCATCAACAGCTCCTTGATTAAGTTCCTTTGGAATAATCGCAAATGTAGGATCTCATTGGCGCGTCTTCAACTTTCTAAGGCACTAGGTGGAGTTAACTTTCCTAATCTCAGACGATATCATTCGGCATTTACTCTGAAACAAATCTGGACTTTTTTGTCTGACTCTAGTGTTCCGCCAAGCACAGCTTGGAGTCTTTTAGAACAGGCCCAATATTCTCCTTTCTTTCTGCTACCCGTATTACTTTACCCCCGAAATGTTTTTCCTCTCCCATCCTCATTCACTCCAAAGCTTTTACTATCTCACTGTGCGGCTCTCGTCTTTCTCCGAATAATCGGTCCTTGTGCATTCCGATTTGGTATAACAAACATTTTAAAATAAACAATCGTGCTTTATTTTGGAAGGAATGGATAGATAAAGGCATTATCACTCCTCAACATCTGATGAAGGATGGGTCCTTTATGCAATTCTCTGATCTTCAAACCTCTTATGGTATCTCTTCTCTACACGCTTCTCATTACTCCCTGCTCAAACAAGCTCTTACCAGTTTCTATTTTCCGGAAAGCCCTACTGTTACACCCGCACAACCATCCCCTTTCTATTGATTTTTCCACCCAATTTTAAGCTGCCATCATTTATAAGTTATTATCTCACCCCCCCATGCCTAGAACCAAATCCAGTTTGGAACTCCTATGGGAAAGAGACTTATCCCTTGATCTCCCCTTCACCTCTGGGATTCCCTTTGGTCAAAGATTCATACCACCTCTCGCTCTGCAAGTACTACACAGACCTTATATTATTTTTATAATAGACTATTTTTCACTCCCAGTGACCTTTATAGATTTAAACTACTGGATTCCCCCAAATGTTGGTCATGTCCCAATGAAAATGGGGATTTTCTTCACATGTTCTTTCACTGTCCTTTGGTTAAATCCTATTGGTCTCGTATCTGGTTGAGATTAAACGACATTTTATCTTCCAATGTCCCCTTCCATATTACACATGTTTTTTTGGGCCGTTTTTCTCTTTTCTGGGAACCTCACAGTAGTGCAGGTAATTTTATTGACTTATTTTTAGCCATTTCGCTTCAGATCATTACCACCAATTGGAAGGACACTTCAAAAATGTCGTACCAAGCTTGGTGGAATTTATTGTGCCATCACCATAGACTAGACCGAGCCTATGCTACCTCTACTGCTTTGTTGATTAAAAAAGAAGATCTACTATGGATGCCACTAACTTCTTTTCTTTCCAGAGTGCAGAGCTGATTCCACATGGTGTATACCATAATGTTTTTTACTATGTACCTTATCCCATTTGAATACTGATTCTGTTTGCATTACATATTGGACTCTTCTTTTCTCTTACTCTCTCTTCTCCTCTTCCTCTCTGCTCTCCCGTTCTTCTTTTCTCTTTCTCTCCTTAAAAATCTTCTACAAATGCATATGTTCTTTGTACAGTTATCATCTCATGAGGATATTGTTTTTTATTTTTCATAATATGCTTTCCTTTTTACCCGTATCCTCTCGCTACATGTCTCTGTACTGATGTTTTACTTTGTTTAATGCCTAAATAAAGCATTCTAAACTTAAAAAAAAAAAAAACATTTCAAAGTACATTTAATAATGAACAAGCATTGGCATAGCCAATAGGTCTCGCTTTTGGGACCTTATAAGTATTTAGTTATGCAGCACAATATCCTTGGTGCAACAACATCAACTGCTGCATGGCTAAACACTTATAAGGTCCCAAAGGCGAGACCTATTGGCTATGCCAATGCTTGTTAATGTACATGTGACGAGTAAGCATAATATCTGGACCAAAAATTCACAAACTGTTAATTGTTTGAAGTATTTCCACACTGTTGGAGATGTAATGATAGTGCATTTGAAATTCAGTTGTGGTTTCATGTGAACTGGTATTTAAGTAAAAATAAAACTGCATAAAATAGAACACAGATAATTTGTTTTTGCTGGGGATTTGGGATGGGGCACACTGTGTGGTCTGGATGTTGTTGACTGTGGGAGCATGAGGCTCCGACCTATGACTGGTTATGCCGTAGTTGATTTGACAAAGTTAGCTGTTATGCCGTAGGGCCGTTATTCTTTTGTGTTAGATGGGTTTTAAGGAAACAGTAAGATGGGGCTTCCAAAGTGATCCCCTGGGCTGGTCCTCCATTATGGTACAGGTTATGTAAGTGATTCGCCCAAGAGAAATGCAGCCTTGCTTTTGTGATGGGCAAAAATCTTGCAAATGGGCAGCCATACTTGCATGAATGAGGTGTTTACTACACAATGGACGTTTAAACCAGTAGCTCAATTAGAATGTAAACAAAACCGATATCATTGATCAAAGAGGAAAAAAAGGAAAGCAACAGATGCGTACATGGTGGTCAAAGGTGCCACATTCATCCAGTCCAAGACTTATTAAAGAAAGATCAAATTATATTTACCAAATGCTCTGCTGTCTCTTAGCTTCTGGCGTTTGTCTCAGCTGCTCTATATAATAGGAAGTGTGCGGCTACCGGCTGAAACATAGGCATATACTAAGGACTAGGGAAACAGATGCCTACCTTGACCACTATCATGAGATAGCAAATACACGACCATTTTTTAGCTTCAAAGTAAAACAAGATAAACCATCAAGCGCATAGTCCGTGAAGCACTGATTAAAAGAAAGCGTGCAACAAATAGAAAGGGGCTGAAACATGAAGCGCAGCGTCTGTGAAGGGGGCGCCACGCTCAGCTTCAAAGTAAAAATAAACGAAAGGAGCGGGGGCGAGCGAGCGCGGCAGCCTGGGCTTTTAAAAGCTGACCAGACGCTCGTGCGTCATGGCCTTTTGCCTGCGATTACCCGCACGGGCCGGCATGTGTTTCCAATTATCGCGCCCGCGTCTGGGCACGATAATTGGAAACAGATGCCGGCCCGTGCGGGTAACCGCAGGGAAAAGGCCATGACGCACGAGCGTTTGGTCAGCTTTTAAAAGTCCCTAACTTAAAGTCTCGCAGAGCAGCGCGCTACTCGAGGCTCGACCTAAAAACTGGCATTCCAATGATACTTCACTTAGGAAATGTGGCAACTGACATGACAATGTGTATTTTACACACTGAAGCAATGAGGAAGTTGGCATTGTTATGTATGCTTTGCATAAAGGTGCATTACTGAATGCGACATGAGCATCATTTTCCACATACTGGTGTGATTTGGAAATTGGCCTGCAATGCCACTTTACTGGGGCAAAGTGGAAACTGGTGTTGCAATTGTGCTTACATATGAAGTTAGTACTGGCATAGCAATGCATATTTTACATATTAGGGAAGTGTGAAAACTGGCATTGCACTGGTGAACAAGGAAGAATGGAGCTCAGATATTTACCACATTTAGATGTAGAGCGTTCATAGTTAAGGACATCAATATTCCCTGATTGACACTCTAAACTGGCTGCTTTACTCTGTGTGCCTTACCTGCCTTTGAGGTTTGTAAAGGCCTATCCATGCAAAGTCAGACAGTGTCAGAAGCAATCACAAGTCCAGAACAAGCATTGGCATAGCCAATAGGTCTCGCTTTTGGGACCTTATAAGTATTTAGTTATGCAGCACAATATACTTAGTGCAACAACATCAACTGTTGCATGGCTAAACACTTATAAGGTCCGAAAGGCGAGACCTATTGGCTATGCCAATGCTTGTTTATTTAAGATATTTGAATTGGGGTTTCTGGGACAGGATTAAACTGGACTCATTGCCAATGCTTGTTTTTTCAAGTCGTTTGAGCAGATGGAGATTCTGTGTTTGAAGCTGTTGAACCCACTTTTGCCAGATTGGCAACCCTTGCCATTTGTTCGCCACCACTACAGCAAACTTTGATCCTACCGCCTCCACCACAACCGGCACTTAATTACTGTTACAGCACATTCTCTTCGGATGTTGCAGTTTTGAAAATCCCCTGGATTTTGAGGCTTCTAGCAAAAGTGATCCCAACACAGACTATAGTCCGTATGACCAAACTGTCAATAATTATTTACTTGCGCACACAGAGGCAATTCTACATCAGATCTCCACAAATGAGCTTTGCACGTATGAACAAGATGCAAGCAAACCAAACGTCCCTGAGCTTCCTGTTAGAATTTGCCTTGCAATGAGAGAACATCACTACTGACAGTTGGGTACTCCAGATCATTCCCTGTGGATGTTCACTGGAGTTCCTGCAAAAGCTGCATGGATACAGTTCTCTCTCTGGTGTGCAGGTAAAGGTCTACACCCGCTGTCTGTGCAACCTCATCATCTTATAAACTACATCTGACTATACATGTTCTCAAGCATGCATCAGAGACCGTCTGGTGGCTGTTTACAGACTCTTGTCTCATGGACCGTCTTTCTTCTCACAAAGGGTGATCAAACTGTTTATGAAATAGCTGTTTTATGATTTTCCCCTGTGAGGCAGCCAGCTCCTTGGAAACTGAAAACCGACCTTACGCTGCCCATTGCTCCACCATTTCAACCAATTAGATAGCAGATTTGAAGTGCCTTTCCTAGAAAAACCAGACCCATGCCCCTTTGATTATTTCCTCGTAGTCGTCATAAAAAGACTCTGCATACACAGAGCTGGTGCACACCGGGGTCCCAAAGCCCCCTGGGTTGTGTTAGGTACAGAAATGTTGCATATTCAGTACTTTTATTTTCGTGAAAACTTGGCCTGATATGTCACCCATAGTGCCGATACATAATGCAATATTTGGTTAGCATATCTCTGTGTACCATTCACACTGCCAGTGCTCTTGGTCTGCTGTAATATACTGCATCTGATTTCAAACCTTGACGCAAGTGCCCTCTTGTGGGCAAATACATCGTTTACACCATAGTTACAGCGACTAGTTATATCGTAGGTGTAATCAAGGCGTGTATGAGGTTTGGATGCCTACAAATTAACAAGAGAGGAGCGGGGGCGAGAGGAGCGGGGGCGAGCGTGCGCGGCAGCGTGCAGAGCTGACCACACGCTCGTGCATCGTGCGGGTAACCGCACAGAAAAGGCCATTGTGCACGAGCGTGTGGTCAGCTTTGAAAACCCCACTACATAAAGTCTTCGCCAGAAGCAGCTCTTGCGCGCTACTCTAGGCTCGACCTAAAAATGGCTCAAAAAGTGAGTTCAAGATCATTAATTTACAAAAACCAAGAACATTTATTTAAAATATTGAAAAAGAAAAAGCAGCAGCGGACTGAATCAAACAACGGGCATATAAATCATTTGCCATGAGGCTCTCATAGCTTACGCAAAATACAGTATTAAGTAAAATCTGAAAAACAGTCCCAAAACGTCAGCTAATCAATAGACAATTGGACCACATCAATAGTAAAAACCCACAAGTATATGGCTCACACCAAAATTTGAAGATTTATACTGTCAATCCCACTATAGAAAATGATAGAAACAGCAATGTCAGCAAAGTGTGAGCAAAAGTATAATTATTTGGGGAAATCACATTTTAAACCATCATACCACTACCATCCTAACACTATCCCACAACATGAATATTGATTCGCTCCTTCTGACCTAATGTCATCCGGAGGTATCAGAACCAACTGGATACATAATCGAAACAAATCATGAATGAATGAAATACAGTGTGCCAGCAGGGAAAGTAGCAAAGGCTCTTCCTACGGAGGTTTCTTCAAGTACAAAATGTCATCCAAAATAAACAGAGCACTTTTTGCTGTGTGCAGTGTCAATGAGAAATAAAAACATGCAGTGATTATTATAAAGTCAGCAGTCACGTGTACAAGTATGTAATCTAGCTGAGGCCTAGTTAGCACTAGGCAATAAAATCTGTTTTTTTTAATACAAGATAAGTCTTTCGTTTCAATTGCAAATGGCTCAAATTTTTAAATAAATATAGTTTCCATTTAAAGAAACCTTCAACATTTGTGAAATAGGGAAAAGCAATGTGTTACCGAATCAACACCCGTCACAAACACCTTAATTATGACGTGTTGTGTAATCGAGTAAAACATCTGCTATGCTTGACAACATTGCACACTTTACACCTAAAACATTCCTTAACAAGTCTGTGCAAACGCTTCTGCAGATAGGTGGGAGAAAGTTCGTCGTTGACAAGAAAGCCACAGGATGGACCACACTAGTTGCAATGAAATGTGTACACTGCATCTAGAAAAAGATTTGCGCGCTGCTGGGCCAGAAAGCAACATGAATTGCTTCCCTTAGTGCACTGTAGTACTAATTTCCGAAGGACTAAAGTGCTGACTCAATAAAGAAGAACGCTGAGGAATCTAATGCAGGGAGCACTCCCACTGTCATGTGGCAGGAAGCAGAGTGGACTTCCTGCCTTCCACAGCTCCCGGCCCTCACCTCGGACAGAGCCTCATCTGGCAACTTTAAACTAACACTTTATATGTATTTTGGATCATAGCGTTTCAGAGCCCATACATAGCGAGACGCTAATGCCATCGAAAGGGCATGTTGATATAGAGTCCTTTGGGAGACAATATGTTCTCTCCCCAGTTTTCTAATTAAAACAGTAGGCCGCATGCCCCCACATGCTGGCTATTCTGTCCACTCTTCAGTAAAGAATTAAATGGATATTAGCCACACAAAATCAATAGCAAAGCCGTTCAGGAAAGCCTGAGTATTCAGGCATTCCTGAACGGCTTTGCTATTGATTTTAATGAACTTATGATATTCACCACGATAAATCAATTCTGTCTTTGACAAACACCACCATCTGACAAAAAAGTATAGAACTAAGAATGTGAATTAAACAATGTGCTGCCGGCAAACAAAAGGGCCTGTAATGTCAGATGTAACACCCGAATTCCTTACAGACGTCATAGATGTTTGCTGGGTTCCAATTCCCACCCTTATGATTATTCATCTACCCTGTCTGCGCAAACAACTTGGGTCTCTCGAGGGTGTCTGCACATCTCCACCTTCATTAAGTGCCTCATCATTTAATATCCGTGCAACCACACCTCACTGATTGCATTCGCCATCGAAGCCCCAGAGGCACTGCCCTACTGGCCGTCCATTCTTGCTGCCTTTTTGCCTTAACCACCCACCAGCTTAGTATCCACATTCTTTCCATCACTACAACCGCTTGCTGATTGTGCCACCTTTCACAAACCACACTACCCCTTTACCCTTCAATGCACACATTCTCGAGCTTCCCAATTTATCTTATACTTTCTATGCACCGTCCTACCCTGCCATCCTGTGTCCCTGACTGTGCCCCTTTAGCCGCCTGCACGTTAACAACATGCACCCCTATACTCACCTTGAGGCGAATCTCATAGGTGGTGAAGCGGCCCCGGGCCACCCCCACGGTCTGTGGGTTTCCCACCTCTATCTCCAGGAAGTTGTTCGGTGGGCCATAGGCGTCGTTCAGATTTTGAGGCTTGCTCATCAGACGGCGGGTATCTGCGATGGTCTCAGCCATGGTTGTCACGGCTTATATTGCCCTCTTTCGCCGCCCCGGCGCTCCACCGCACCAAGAGCTTCTACCTTGGAGGCCTCGACTCCTGCGGATAGCGTAACTGACAGCGACAATGCGGTCAACACCTCCTCCCACCCCACAGTCACACACACTGGGTCTTGGAAGAGAGCGGACGGAGAAATCCCTATCCAAAGGCACACCGCAACGGCGGCCATCTTGGAGTATCAATGGGCCCATTTCGTTTTATAACATCGATACGTATAAACAAAATATATTTGAAACAATTGCAGAGAAGAGTAATACCTTAAATAGCATTCATTATTCGTTTTATAAATTTGTATTAATTATTTATGTTGGTATCGTTACTGTTGATTTTATATAAAACAATTGAACTAAACAAAAAAGCCCAGAAAACATATGATTTATGTTGTCTGAAAGCCGTCTCTGTAGAACTTTTTTTTAATGGCCATTACGTTTAATTTAGCCTCGTAACATAACGGCGCACATGTAGTCCTTCTTTTGTGACGATCGTTCAGCTGATTCCTGTACATTAAATTCTTATGATGAATCATGAGAGGAGAGTTTCTGCCGATAGGTTCGCTGAGGTCCGAGTATGCTGTCTGTGGTGTTTAGTTTTCCGCTCTACAACTACGGCGGTTTTAGTCCTAAATGGCCCAGCGGTCCAATGAGATTAAAAACATCTGTGCATAGTTGAAAATTTGAAATTCGCGCCGCTATGGGAAGGAGCAATATTTAATATATCCCACTTGTTGCACTGCAGTATTTGCTTTCCCAAAATCTTAATTTCTGACTCTTGAAAGTCTAACGCCGAGGAATCTCTCACATGAGTCCTTCTGCAATGTGGCACGCCGCTTTTTCCATTTAACCCGGAATCTACAAAGTGTACCTTTTAACCTTTTAAAATAGGCAGATTAGCGGCAAGGATTGCAATCTTTCACATACATGCCAACGTTTTAAAAGAGGAAAGTGGGAGATTAAAAAAACAACAAAAAAACAATCAGGAGAATGCATTTCTCCCTTTGACATCTATTGAAGGAGAAGCAATTTCATGAATTGGGTCTATTGGCATGTATGTGGCTTTGTCAGTGATGTAGCTCAAACTTCATTTTCATTTGTGGGGGTGCATTATAATTAGGGCTCCCGGTTTTATGGTATTTATTTTTTTGCCATTTCCGTCTGTATTTATCCATATTTATTTTTGGGGCATTTTATCTGTATTTATCCATATTTATTTTTGCCACAAGCAAAAGACGACGCTACAGCTAGTATTTTTCCACATTTATTTAAATTGACAATGCACGCATGCGCTCGATTGTTATTGGTCAACACAATACATTCATCTGAAAACTTTTCCATTGTAGTACAAGCACATGCGCATTTCAAGAGACTTTGAGGACATTGAGGCTCTTTCTGGACAAATGGTGATTTTTAATCGTTTTATGACGTGCTTTTGCTCTGAAGAGTTACCATGACTTAAAGCTAGGCATAAGGATGAAAGGCTAAGTGGGCCCACCGGATTCAAAACTGTGACCATGATACAGAGTGTGCTAATAATGACGTGGAAGTGCAACGGTAGATGGGCTTACCTTAAGTGTTAAACAGGAAGTGACGTCAGGACCTTGCAGCAGCTGGTGGGTGTGTAGAGTGCAACACACTGAAAGCAAGACACAAAGTGAACACAGACACCTCGCATATAGTCCAGAATGACTATACAAACACCATATGTCACATGCTACACCAATTTAAGTTGCAGCACAGGTGTCTTAAGCTCTCCATTTTTGCCCTCAACCTCAGGGTGGGAAAAAAATCTTAACAGCAGTATCGCCCTTCGCTGCTTTGATGTAACTTCAAAGAGATTCGTTATAGTTCTTTCACAGTCTCACCATGTCAGAACTGAAGCATTTTTATTATATAGAACAAAGACGTAGTTGTTGCTTATTTATCTTATGCACATAATTCAGCCTAACTGCTAAATGTGCCAATGTAGATTTTTTAATTCTCCTAAAGAATTTGTCACAAAGTATTTAAAAGGGCATGAGTGAAAGGAGGCTCAGCCCTTCAAACCTCTATTAGCGTCAATTCCTATCCTCATGACTATTGTGAAGTTTGTCAGCTCTCTTACCACACTTCTCATCCCAGCACAGCTAAGCAAAACATGTATGGAGTTTACTTGTCTGGATTGATAATGTTGTGAAATCTCTACATTCTGAATCACTACTGAGGGCCGTAGTAAACACTATAGTTGGTGATCCACTCATAGTCAACTCGTGCATTAGGAAATTTCAAATCAGTGTTCACACAACTCAGAATCCTAATTGAGACCACATAAATCCGTCAGTATAACTGACCACCTTCATCCAAAATAATAAAAACTTTTAATGTGTGACCGAAATTAATCTAGACTGACCTCTGGTGCGATGAACACACCACTGAAAGCATTAAAGAGCGCATCCACATTGAAGCCGATACAAACCAAGATTCTCAACATATCTTTATCAATTAAAATATTTTATAACTTCTTTTCAGACAATTCACCAGCTCTCTGATCAAGAAAAAAAGAATGCGATCAGGGTGCTTGAGATCAGAGATTAGCCCTGCACAAGTAAATAAACAAGCATGTGCACCAAATACGTAACACAAGGACAGATTCATTTTTGGTAGGCACGGGAGATTAAGTGACATGTACACAGTGTACACAATGTACTTGCACTGAAAGAACAACCTGGCCACAAACTCAGCCAACACTCCGGCCCGGACTGTGAAGCTGCCATTAAGGTTCGCTTGGCTTTGAAGATGCAGTGGCTGGAGTGTTTGCAGAGTTTGTGGCCGGATTGTTCTTCCGCCACACGTTGTTGCATATTTAAATAATATAGCGCGAACTCGGCACGGAGGTATTGGAGCGCTTTACATTTTCCCACAATTACTTAAGGACACATTCATTTTTGGTTGTCACGGTGCTATTAAGTGACAGTACACAGTGTACTGCACTTAAAGAACAACCCGGCCACAAACTCGGCAAACACTCCGGCCCTGACTGAAGCTGACATCAAGCTTCGCTTAGCTTTAAAGATGCAGTGGCTGGAGTGTTTGCAGAGTGTGTGGCCGGATTGTTCTTCTGCCACACGTTGTTGCAAATTTAAATAATATAGCGCGAACTCGGCACAGAGGTATTGGAGCGCTTTATATTTTCCCACCAATTACTTAAGGACACATTCATTTTTGGTTGTCACTGTGCTATAAAGTAACAGTACACAGTGTACTGCACTTAAAGAACAACCCGGCCACAAACTCGGCAAACACTCCGGCCCTGACTGTGAAGCTGCCATCAAGCTTCGCTTGGCTTTAAAGATGCAGTGGATGGAGTGTTTGCAGAGTTTGTGGCCGGATTGTTCTTCCGCCACACGTTGTTGCATATTTAAATAATATAGCGCAAACTCGGCACGGAGGTATTGGAGCGCTTTACCTTTCTGCACCAATTATGTAAGGACTGCCATTCATCTGTCCCCCGATTGTACATACGTCCGAAAAATACACTTACCTTTGCCTTGAAATGGCGACGGGCTGGCCGCAGAGCTCGCTCGAGTGGTGGAGCCCGGAGATGGCGAGAGAAGGGCTGGGGCAGCAACAAAAATGGCGACCGGGAGGCTCCTTCTGCACTCAGGGTGGTCACTGTGAAGGTAAAAGAAGGAGGAAGTAGGGGTGACCCCCAAAATAAAGGGCAAAAGGTATGAGGGTGGGGCCGGATAAATGTTGACACGCCCACACAGTGAGGCCTGGATCGAACCACGATTGGCTCAGGGGCACGGCAGCAGGTCAAAAAGACTCTAATTGGAAGATATCTCCAGCAAATCACGAACTGTAAGGCCCTGCAGGTGAGGGGCGTGGCAAGTCAACTCAGCTGGAGCAGGGCAGCACGCTAAGTTTGCTAGTATTTTACCGCTTTTAAATATAAATACAGACAAAGGAAAAATAGTTTTCCGTCTGTATTTATATGTAAATATCCGTTTAAACGGAAAACCGGGAGCCCTAATTATAATCACACTCGTAGAACGCATCGGCATATAATCCTTTGTCGTGTTAACCTAAGTGTTAGGACCTTGTAATGTAATAACGTAAATGTGATGTATATAGGCCACTATATAGAATATGTGAAGAATTAATGTGGAATAATCAAATATAACCAGCAGAAAACACTAACAGAAGCACTCGAGTTGTGCAACTTACAACTATTTATTATTGAACGTGTTTATTAATCATGTCATTTTATATGTAGGTAGGAATATTAACCGAATATGCCTTATAATACACTTCCCTGGAAGCTCTGGCATTAGAATTAACCGACTGAATTTCATGTGTATGGTGGATTTTGTTCTTTCTCTCGTTTGTGTTGCAGGTGGTAGAAGCGCCCTTGTTAGTTAGAATAATGTCTCTGTTTTAGGAGTTAGGTAAGGAGAGAAGAGGATGCATTGGGAGTTAATGCCGATAAGGAGTACTGTTGTATTTTTTCACCGGAGAAGGCCTGGAAATCAAGGTCATCTTGTTGCTGTTCAGGAACATCGCCGTCCTGTGGAAAACAACCTATGAGAACGTGGTCTGATTGGATGGCGTGACCCGGAAGGAATCCTGGGAAGATACCTGTAATATTGGAACGTTGCAAGTAGGGAAAGAGCCCCACTTCTTCTTTTGTTGTATTCCGCTTTAGGTGTCCGTATATAGGTTTTCCTGAATCATGTCCTTATATAGGCACAATTCGCATTGCCCTTATATAGGCATAGAATCCCTGTCCTTATTTAGGCATAAACCGTGCACTCCAAATACAGGCATGGTCACCGACATCTGTCCACCCTAACGTCACAACGAGTTCTTAGAAACCAGACCCTTAAGCTTCGGGAGTTCCCCTAGCACAGGACTATTGATTTCTCCAAGAACTCATCTATTATGTATGAACCGTTATACCTTAAGGGTTCATTCCTGACGTCTTCCTCTGTCCGACTTCACGTCAATGCTAACATTCCAAGACACCTACCAGGTATAAATATACCTTCCCTTGCCCAAGCAAGTTAGAGGAGACCTCGACTTCAAAGGAGCCCGTATCCCGGCCTGATGCACTGAGAAGACGCTGTCATTCCTGCACGCAGACGAATCCAGCTTCCAGTGTTCTGACTCCCTTCGCGGGGTGTTAGAGTTCCAGATCCGGCAAGAGATTCCCACCTCTCTCATTCTCAAGGTATGGAGCTGACTAGATCCTAGAGGGACTCTTGGCATACTAGACTTGGCGTACTATACTTAACATACTCTTAGTATACCAGACTAGAGAATACTCCACCTACTTCTACCTTTCCCTACACCTAGATTAGGTTAGGTACCTTGGGGTAGAACTAGCTTAGAGACGCATCGTATGAGTACTCGCATTTTTAGCTCATGTTATTTATGTACGTGAATATATGCTAAAAGTTAATGCTAGCGCAGTATTATTTAATTCTATTGCTTACGCTGTACATTATTTATCTTGCATACTGTCTTGTGATCATAACAGCACATATCTCTTACACGAGAAACAAGACTGTTCAATAAAACCCTTTTTATTGAAACGCCCGTCTTTCCTTTCTGTGTAACTCTGTAGAAACTGAGCATGGACGATTGACTTAGTGAAACTGTTATCTATTGTTTCCACGATTCTGAGAAGTGTTCCGATTCTAAAGGGAAACAAAGTTGTCATGTTTTTCGGTTGCCAGAAACTACTCCCTTCTTGTTCTCAAGGAGTTTCTAGTGGCCTCTGAGCTAGCTGGCACAAGTAATTAAGTTTAATATACTCGATAGGGACATACCGACCTTAGTCCTATGTCAAGCCTATAGGTTATATTATTCCAATGCGCAGAGCCTATTAGGGAAATAGGAACTACACTACATGGCGCCCAACGTTTGGTAAGGCAGTAATTTAACGCTAGATACTGAGTAATTCAGTTGTGCTTTTCTCAGAGACCCCTACTCACATACTCCATAAGACGTCTGGAGTGGGTAGGGTTAAATATCCGCCAAAGCTAAATAGGGAAGCACCCTATATATTAGTTGTTCGGTTTGCTCAACGTTGAAGGATACAGTGTTCCAAAATATTGTGCACCTTATCTTTTGTTTCCTTGAAACTTGTTCTACATTTTTCAAAAAACAAATGTCCAACAGGGACAATGCCACTGACACCGGTGGAGCTGCGGCTGACCCAGCTATAGCAACAGTTTTTAACTTTACAGGTTTAAATGAACCTGAGGAGGGTGTTATAGACATCAATCCAAACTTAAGAAGAGCCATCTCTCTAAAACTTATAAAACATGGCCTACCACCAAGAGGCGGTAGAGCAGTTTTCGTGATAGAGGCACACGAATCCTTTCAGACAGAGGTATTCTATTCATGGATAATATTTCCTGAATCAAATTCAGTAACAAGACTGTTTCACTTCTACAAAGAAGATGAACCACCAGAGGAATATATTCCTTTCGAGGATATTGAAATTCCACTAACATACCAGGAGCATCAGCTCTGGTTTAAAGGCGCCCTAAAACATCACAAAAACATTACCAGGCTCGGTCCACTAGGTAGACCAGGAGCAACATGGCCGATTCTAGCCGGCTACACACCTCATCCTGACATTGAAGAGATGTCAGACAAGGAATTACTTACTCAACTTACAGAGTTAATAAAAATTTACAGACAATTAGTCCAATATGTCATGCGGACTTTCACAGTCCAACCGCCATAAACCATTCCAAATCAAACTCCTCAACAGGGGAATACACTAAAAATTACACCACAGACTCTATACTCAGTCATGGGTAAAATGCCCACAAAACGTGAGCAAATTCCATTCTGGATAGCTCAAAAAATTACTCAAATAGAAGCAGTATTTCCTAATACTAGCCCTTATGAGAAACACAGAATCCTAACAATCTGTTTACCAATGGGGATCACACCACAACTGGAAGACTGCACCACTTGGGGCTCAGTCTTTGCTGCCATCTATACTAAAACACATGGTGTTCCGTCAATCGCAGTAATACCAGATGTCCTGAAACAAATTCAAAACGAATACGGGGCAGAGCCTGCTCTAAATTTGGGTATGAAATTACTGAAAAATTTTGACCAGGTCTCAACAATAATATTATCTAATATTAAAGGAGAGGCAGCAGCAGTGGCGATCCGCCAACGATTAAGGGAATTCGATGTTACAGAACATCAAACAGAACTACCCAGAATAATAGAACAATCTTATGCAGAATTAGGCAGAGATAGTTTGGGTGGGAGACCATTGAAGCCAAAACTATCTGAAAGTCCTGAGAAGGACTCTATTAACCAAACTCCTACATCTTCTAAAAAGAAGTGGGAAACGAATAAACAAAATTCAAACGAGAAACGTTCTCAATCCCGAGGTAGGTCTCCTCAAAAGGAGCCCTCTGAAAGGAGGTATAACCTCAGGAATAGGGATAATTTGAAAAAGCCTGACAGGTATCAAGATACTGATACACGTTCCTCTCGTACCTTTCAGATATCGTCACAGACATCGGAAAGAAGAGGACGGTCAGAACATAGAGAAGAACGCGCAAAATCGAAAGACGACAAACACGTTCCGAAAAATAAATCAAAACCTCAATTCTCAAAAAAGAAGGTAGCAGGTCTGAAGGTCAGATATGCAGAGGATACTGAGAACATAACTCAAGAACGGAGAATGGGCTCAGACAATGCTGGACAGTGCAGCAGAAGTCACAATAGCTCGCCAGAACCTGAAGGAACTTCTGGAGATAGTGGACTTATATGAGTACATTACAGTTGAGACTGTAGACACCAGGGTTAGTACTCCACAAAAGTTATATGAAATAACACTCCGGATGGAGGGAGACATACCTAGACAGGTGAAAGCACTCTTTTGGGAAAAACTTTCAAGGGGTTATGACATACTTCTAGCAGAAAAAGACTGGCCACCACAATTTGTCAGGGAGTGCCCACATGGCGAGGACATTATTATGCCTGCCTTCTCCAACCATATTCCAATTCATCTAAAATATACTTATGCCAGGAAATGGGCAGTTGCCCAGGCCCCAGCATTATACAAAAATCATGTAGGATGGGATGAGGACTCACCTCACCATAAAATATATCTAAAAATAAACCTACTGCACAGAGGCAGTACCCAATAAAGCAAGAAGCTAAAAAACAGGTCAGGGAGATCTTAGATCAACTTGAATACCAAGGGGTGATTGAAACATGCACCTCCCCAATGAACAATCCTTTGTTTCCTGTCTCCAAACCAGACAACACCTATCGTCTAGTTTTGGATTACAGACATTTAAACACTTGTTCTAAAACATTTGCAGTGCAAAATGCACATAGTACAGCATTAATGAATAACGTACGTAAAAAATATAAAACCACATTGGATATCTCAAATGTTTTTTTTTGTCAAAACATAGCACCTGGAAGCAGGTACTTAACAGCTTTCTCAATAATGGGGACCCAGCGTCAATTTTGTCGACTCCCACAAGGGTTCAATAACAGCCCGGGGTTATTCTCAGCGAGGGTAACAGAGTTACTACAAATTTATGATAATGAGGCATTGTCATATGTCGATGACATCTATCTGACAGACGATGACCTGGAGAAACACTTGAACAGGGTGAGTACCATTATACTGGGCTTCGCCTCTGAGGGCTACAAATTCAACTTCAAAAAGTCCAGAATTGCCCATCTCAATGTCCTCTTTCTAGGATATGAGCTTTCAAGTGAAGGCAAGAGCTTGGCAGCTAACTTTTTAGAAAGGTGTGCGCTGCTCCAACCTCCAAAATCGCTGAAAAATTTACAATCCATCCTGGGTTTCCTAAATTTTGGAAGAACATACATTCTAAATTACGCAGAAAGGGTTAAACCTCTCTACGCACTAATCAAACCTGATTTTTCAATCAAAAATTGGACACATGAACACACAGAAATCTTGCGTTCACTCCAAGCTAACATGTTAGCAACAAATCACTTACAAACACGTGTAAGTCAACGCAATTTAGTGATCCGAATAATTTCGGGTCAATGCGGATTCACCTACTTAACATTTAATGAGGGTGAAAAAGTACCAATTGCATACAAATCACATTTGTATACACAAGCAGAAATGCGCTTTACTTCAACTGAAAAAATACTGACAGCAGTTCAAACTGCAGTAGCAAAAGAAAGAGCTCTAGCCCAAGGGAAACGCATTATTGTCGTAATCCCGGTACCAGCTTTAGAAGCGGTCACAAAAGCGAGCATTCCAAATGCTAACGCATTACATCCAAGATGGATACAATGGGTTAATTCTCTTGCTGCAACAGATGTTGAATATGTTTTTGATCCTGATTTAAAAACACAAGCGTTCCTGCAGTATGAACATGAATGTCCTCTGCCCACTGAGATTCTGCCTCTCGATCAGTACGAATTCATAATTTACACTGACGGATCCGCACAACCCGCAACAGGGAGTAAGCAAGCTTACAGTGCAGCGTGCGCAATCGTTAAAGGTCGCATGCGCAATGGCAACTTCAGACCTATGGTCATAAAAACCCAATCTCTAGGAGATTGTACAGCTCAGCGAGCTGAACTACAAGCATTCAAACTGGCACTTGAAAGTACAGATCGAGAATTCCCCACACTAATAGTGTGCAATTCTTTCTACTGTGTGCAGTCGTATAATGAATATATACAAACATGGCTTGAAAATGGGTTCAAAGATGCAAAAGGTGGCACAATAAAGCATAAAATGCTTTGGGAACAAGTAGTTCAGTTAAAAAGCGAACTACCAAAGGCTCACGTGATCCATACACTGAGTCATCAACGTGATGGCGTTCACGTTGCAGGGAATTCATTGGCTGACGAAGCCGCAAAGGGGGCTGTTCAGACGGCTTCCGTAGCTGCGATCACTCGTTCAAAAACAAGAATAGACAGTGAGATAATGTTGGCTGCCAATGCTACGAGCAAAGGCAGTGGTGCAGCGTTACCAAAAAAGTTTCCACTCAAGTACTCTTATGTAATTGATGCGAACAACGTTCCTTTTGCTCGAATCCCTGGAGTGGGGGATAGGGTAATTCCAAACAAGGAACGTAGATTAGGACTAATCCTAGTAGCACACAAAGGGATAGCCTCTGCCCATGCAGGTATTTCTGCAACAGTATCTTTACTGAAACAAAGATATTGGTGGCCTGGCATTAGGAAACAGACCAAGAACTATGTTCTGGAATGTGAAATATGCCAACAGATGAAAGTCTCCACAGTGAAACGTCCTGCGCAGACACCCCTGTTAATTTCAGACAAACCATTAGCTTGTGTTTACCTGGACCACTGCGGTCCCTTGTAAAGGGACGGTAACTATAAATATATAATGGTCGCAGTGGATTCTTGCTCTAGGTTCCAATGGAAATGGCCTCAGCGCTCGGCTGACGCTCGAACTGTTATAAAAGATTTGCGAGTCTTTATCGGCACATACGCAATAGGCACGCTACATTCTGACCAGGGCCCTGCGTTTAGCTCTCGAGCTTACAAAGAAGCCATGGCCAGTCTTGGCGTTGCATTGCGGTACTCCTCTCCGTTTCATTCTGAGGGAAATTCTGTTGTGGAAAGGAAAAACCGGGACATAAAGCAGTCTATAACAGCTAGGGTATTAGGTTCGGGTGATGGGTGGGTCAAACATCTTTATGGGGTCCAACGCTCATTAAATAATTTGCCAAGAAGTTCACTAAGGGGGGGTCACTCCATATGAGGTCCTATTTGGGACAAGAATGTGGGTGCCAGATCTAGAATGTAGAGGCACAGTGGTGGAAAATAAACCCTTTGATATCAAAGATCGTTTGGCTGTTTTACATGATCTAAATGAATTAAGATCGAAACAAAGCAACGTATTCCTGCAGCCAACCACCACTGGGGAAAAACCGGTGGACCCAGCAAGGCCTGTCTGGATTCCAAAAGTTGGGGATCTAGTCAGAGAGAAGATTGCGGACAAGAAGGAATTTGGACCTTCTTACAGACAACCAGTACCTGTCCTGGCCGTACACGGAACAAGAACAGTACTTCTGCCGCCCCTTGCTGGAAAAAAGGAGAAAAGATTTGTGTCCATCGACCTCATCAAACCACAGTATGTGGCCAATACTAAATAGTAGGCCTCGTGGACTCCGACCTAGTAGCAGACACACTCCTCTCGCTACTATCCAAGAGGTTCAGACTGAAAGACTGATAACCATCGAGAATTCAGCAGTAACAGATGAAGGACTGAGCAATAATGCTATGGAACTTATCCCTCTTGAAACACAAGTAACAGTTCGTCCAAATACACCTGTCTACACCAATGTAACAAGTGATCAACTGGTTCCAGCGATTTCTACAAATCCTGATGCAATTCCAACAATTGACAGAACTGCTTCTGGCTATTTCATTAACTTTGATACGTTTTCTGAGGATCTGAGTGAGCCCGAGACGTCGCCAGCATCAAAAACTTTTAAACAACAAGTACAAGACTTTTTACATTTTTTGAAAAAGGCTTATCTGGTTTCACCGTGGATTGAACTTTGGGTTATTTCTGGAATATTTTTCTTCCTGCTTTGGCTAGCTTTGGTTATGACTATGAGTGTGCTTATAAATGGCAGATATATCCATGTGAACACTGAAAGAAAAGAAGTGAACTTACTTTTAAAACCTCACAAATCATCCCATCGTGAAACAAGAGACTTGTCTGCAGTGAACATCACAGCCTTTCCTATACAGGATGGTATAGTGTGGGACAAGACAGATTTCGATATTTTCAGCCCGACGGAACATTTGAACATTCCACATTTATTTAAGATCTCACTAAGTGATTTTGTTTCATCCAGTACCTATTCTGATGATTGGGACTTTGAAACTGTAAACAACATGATGTTTGACCTAGAAAAGTCTGCTGGCCCACAGACACAAACAACTGTCAAGAGAGATTCTTGAATAAAACACAGGGGTTTACTATTCACAGGCCAGACCCACGATACATCCAAAGACAACATCCGGGGGTAGTAACAACATACAGTGTAGGAAAATTATGCCTTGATTGGCTGCAAAAATCTACACTTAAGGATGTGAAACAACACTTATCTTTACTTAAAGAAGACGCAGACCTTAGGGAATTCTTGCTTGGACCAAGAAAACCGCGTCAAAAACGTTTCATATATGCCGGCATCTATGCTGCTTATAAAGAAGCATGGAAGGTGTCACAGATGGAGGCCGCAGAACGAATACGTGAACTTGATCGTATTAATTTAGAGAAAACTCTCTCTGTGGTCGACAATGGCTTAACAACTTTGTCCTCCAGAATTTATTCATTGGACAGTATTGTATCCTCTGCTATCGACATACTGGAACAAGATTTAGCCATGTTACAACAAGGCCAATCTCAGTTGCGTTCTATTATGTTATTAAGCTGGACGCTACAATCTTTGCTTGCGGGCTATGTGCCTTGGCGTTTTAGCAACACGACGGCTCTGTTTGCAGAATACAATCTAACTGATAAACAGATCGAACTGGCACAAAGGGGAGCAAAGTATACAGTACTGAGCATTGAAAAACTTGAAAAATTACCATTCACAGTGGCAGAAAAACCAGCTACAGAATGACTTATTCATGGCAAAATTAGTCTACCTGTGACTACTTTTCAGTTTCAGTATTGCCTCAAACAGATGCAAGCAGGCAAATATGAAAGGTTGGGTAAAGAATACATTAAGACATCCTGGAATCTACCTTACACATATAGATGTTGGAGTGGGGATCGTGAAGTGTTTCTGAGCGGTACACACTGAAAATGCACTAAGCGGTTCACTAATTTGTCAGGACATATCTTTACACGGGGCTTGTAATGGTTCTGTGGCAAATTTGTCCTGCCACCAGCAGGGTACACCAGCTGCTGTGATTAATCCAACGTTTGGCCAACTTTCTAATGGGAGTTACCTCATGTTGAATGATCAGAGTTGCTGTGGCATGTTGCCAGGCATCCCATATCTAGTAACGGTCAACTCCAGGGTCACTTGCTGTATGCAAGTATTGTTTGCCCCAATAGACACAGTCAGGGAGTCGCCTTTATGGCCTTCGTTGAATGTCTCTTTTATACGATTTGATACTTTAAGCAGAATGAAAGCCCTGCTTATACAACAATCAGTGCCTTTGACCTCGGCCAAAGAAACCTATGATCTACAAGTTGCAAGGACTTCGGCTGAGATACAGGCTTTAATTCGTACAAACTGCCCTATGAAATGATAGGACGTATCTTTAACATGTCTGATACAAGCGGAATTGTACATGTATTTAAGACCATCTGTTCCGGACTATTAGCACCTTTCCAGGCTGTCCTCGGAATCATCCCAAACTTCGCACATTCGGTGTTTGGTGGTGTGCCGTTAATTCTAGCACTTGTTGCAGGAATTCTGTTTCTATTCCTCCTACTACGCTATGGCAAGCCTATTCGCCAACATCACACCGAGCGATGTAGAGAGACCCTCCTTGAACGGAAATGCCATGAGCGAATAGTACAGCTTTTGGGCATGCCTCGCTCTACGGGAACTTAATACAACGTGGTTCCTGTCATTCAGACCAATCTGGCAAGATTGCATCTTACCTGTTCTACGCTGCCTGTTTTGCGGTGAAGAATGCGTGATAGACACCTGTCTAACACTCCCATCAGTCATGCCAACGGATATCGATACTCTGCTGGACCCGATAACGGCCCATGCTCTGTGTTGTCCCCAGAGGCTTCCAATCCTGATGACGGCATTCATTGAGATCTCACAGACGCTTCCGGCTGCTGCTGAGGTACGAGATGGATCAACAGGCACACAGGTAACAACGGACGCGAACATTGCATCTTCTGCTGAAGGCGATATTTCTCATCTCTGTGCAATTAACCTTCTGAACGAGGTGTTCCAAATGTCGCCAACTTCGGTGGACGATATTTTGGCTACGGAAATAGATGATCTAATGTTTACGCCAGACCCATACACTGACTTTGATTCGGCTCACAGTGTACCAGGGCAACAATGAAATTTGGCCTTCATATTTTCAAAACTTGGAACTTTTCCCAGAAATTGAACTTTTTTCCTTTTTATTTTTGACATGACATGGCAAAGAACACTCTGCTTACAGTAGAACTAGTCTTATAAAATGGACTTCTTTGAATACTTCCAGGGACACATTGTCGCCTTACTTGTCTAACATTTCATTAAATTCCATGATATGCAATGGCTTTGATTTTTGAGAACTTATCGACCATTTCATCATATGTATATATTTCTGTTTCATTCACGTTGCATTCTACTTCCATTATATGCTTAGAATGAACACGATGCTTTAAATGTACAGTACCTATTGCATTTCAACAGTTTTGAGCTTCTTTTTAAATGCTTTTAGAAATGTTTTTAGCAACATGTGGTACTCAAATTTTATGTTTAGCATTTAAATGTTTAGCATTTAGTATTATCGTTCATTCGAAATTGGAGTGGGTGTTGTATTCCGCTTTAGGTGTCCGTATATAGGTTTTCCTGAATCATGTCCTTATATAGGCACAATTCGCATTGCCCTTATATAGGCATAGAATCCCTGTCCTTATTTAGGCATTAACCGTGCACTCCAAATACAGGCATGGTCACCGACATCCGTCCACCCTAACGTCACAACGAGTTCTTAGAAACCAGACCCTTAAGCTTCGGGAGTTCCCCTAGCACAGGGCTATTGATTTCTCCAAGAACTCATCTATTATGTATGAACCGTTATACCTTAAGGGTTCATTCCTGACGTCTTCCTCTGTCCGACTTCACGTCAATGCTAACATTCCAAGACACCTACCAGGTATAAATATACCTTCCCTTGCCCAAGCAAGTTAGAGGAGACCTCGACTTCAGAGGAGCCCGTATCCCGGCCTGACGCACTGAGAAGACGCTGTCATTCCTGCACGCAGACGAATCCAGCTTCCAGTGTTCTGACTCCCTTCGCGGGGTGTTAGAGTTCCAGATCCAGCAAGAGATTCCCACCTCTCTCATTCTCAAGGTATGGAGCTGACTAGATCCTAGAGGGACTCGTGGCATACTAGACTTGGCGTACTATACTTAACATACTCTTAGTATACCAGACTAGAAAATACTCCACCTACTTCTACCTTTCCCTACACCTAGATTAGGTTAGGTACCTTGGGGTAGAACTAGCTTAGAGACGCATCGTATGAGTACTCGCATTTTTAGCTCATGTTATTTATGTACGTGAATATATGCTAAAAGATAATGCTAGCGTAGTATTATTTATTTCTACTGCTTACGTTGTACATTAATTATCTTGCATACTGTCTTGTGATCATAACAGCACATATCTCTTACACGAGAAACAAGACTGTTCAATAAAACCCTTTTATTGAAACGCCCGTCTTTCCTTTCTGTGTAACTCTGTAGAAACTAAGCATGCACGATTGACTTAGTGAAACTGTTATCTATTGTTTCCACGATTCTGAGACGTGTTCCGATTCTAAAGGGAAACAAAGTTGTCATGTTTTTCGGTTGCCAGAAACTACTCCCTTCTTGTTCTCAATGAGTTTCTAGTGGCCTCTGAGCTAGCTGGCACAAGTAATTAAGTTTAATATACTCGATAGGGACATACCGACCTTAGTCCTATGTCAAGCCTATAGGTTATATTATTCCAATGCGCAGAGCCTATTAGGGAAATAGGAACTACACTACACTACACTTTGCCTTTGGAGGGAGAGCATCAAAGAACGACCGCTGTCTCAGTAGCTTCACGCTTCCTGACCCATTGTAGTGGAGAGACTTCTAAGGAAGACTCGACATGCTGACACCTTTACCTATCCTGCCCGAAGAATGCTTAAGTAGGGATGTCACGTTAGTGTTAGTGTAGGGATAGATTAATGCTTTATTTCCTTCAACCTTCGATGCAGGGGAACTAGGACTCATACTTTTCGATTCTCTGTATCCTATTTCTTGAATTAATTGTTTAGTGCATGTTGCACCAACTCAACTTTATACGCAGATTTGGCTTTATGTTAGTTCCAATGTATTTCTACACCCTTGTTTTGAGGTGTCTGTATTTCTAGTTATTTTTGGCTTTGTAATAAATCAATTAACCTTACTTGGTGGTCTGTGGTTACTATGGGTCTAAGGAAACTGCGATTGAATTGATTGACATTGTTAACAACTTCTCTCCCCTCCACACTTTCATGCTAAGAAAAAGTACCATTGACTTGCGGTTCTAGAACAGATCTAGAACATACGGTCCCGGCCCCTTCATCAGTATAAAATACCGGGCAATTGTGCGTGTTCTGTGGTCATGGAAGGTCTAGGAGCTGGTACTGGAATGCCTTGGTTACTTACCGGTAATCTTCATTACCCTTAGTCTATCTCGTCCTCATCACAGTCATTACTAGCATAGCTGCCAAGGTTTCAGATTCCTTACGTGTGGCATTTTCATAATTGTTTTTGTAATTATGAGTGACATTCAAAGACTATGAGTAACACTTTCTCGTTGGCAAAATCAAGCAACGAAGACGATGGAAACATAAATATCAGAAGTTACACCCATCTGAGCAAAGAGAAACTCTAAGATCTTACTGCTGCAAAGCACCAGAAATGGAAGGGCTCTAAATGCTCAACAGTACGTGCGGGTCTCGCGTCTCCAAATCCTGAGGGGGGGGCGGCCTTACTAGTAAGGAATAAAGTCAGGACCCTCATATAAAATTTAGGGTAAACATGGTTTTGCACTCAATGCTTTGTGGAAACAAATATTTTTTATTGGGTAATGTGTAAAACGTTTAATTTTGAAAACGAAAAAAAAGACACAGAATGACAAAAATAACGTTTTCTTAAAACCCATTGTGCGATATTCAGAGGAGCAGAATCCCAGTAAATATAACATGCACTTTGGTTATTTAACCACCACAATGCTGGGAAGGTTTCAGTAAGGTGGAGGTCTAATGAGCTCTGGGTACCCGGCCTGTTTTACGGCTGCCGACCTCACACTCAGTGAGTTTAGGCACAATGTTTGTAGAGACCAGGCCGTCTGTAACAACCGGTCTGTTATGTGGCATATGGTTTATTATTAGCATGTCTCAGCCAAAGCAAGTCAGGCCAGGTCATCACCTGTGGCTCTTCTATGGAGCTCATGGCGGCTGCAGCAATCAGAAAACTAAAGTGCATACCAATCTCCAGGGAAGCTTCTTAGCAGTGCAACAAGTAGGGTTGTGTTGGGGGGAGTGCTCCGACTCCAGCACCTCAGGCACCAGCTTCTTAGTTGAGGTGCAGCAGCTAGCTGTGCGATGTGCATGTGGGTACACTTTTACCTTTACCCAATCAGTGTCGAAGTATGCTCAGAGGGGGTGGATCCAAGATACACAATACCGCATAGAGTAAGGAGCGCCTCCCCCTGTAAATCAACCCTGAAAAAATGGCTGAAGGCCCAGCGAGTTGGCTCGTCAGAGAAAACTGTGAATGCCTTAGTGTAAAGTGCAAACATACTAAATGAGGTGACACTGATACCTCTGATTGCGTGACAGTTCTGGGGGCTTGCAATGATGTGTAAAAAAGTACAGAATGCATTATATTAACGCAAGATGCTTGGGACTTGGCAGGGCTGTACCATTGAGGTGATGTTACCTAACAACAGGAATAGGGTTGCCACCTATCCCAGGGAAAAATACCTTTTACATTTCTTGTTGTTTTTAGAGTCTACAAAGGCCTGGACTTGATACTAAATAGGAATTTAACACAAAATTGAATGTATTTATTTGTAACATGATTTTTCTGCCTTTGTTTACTTTAATTATTAGTCAGGGATTGTTAACACATCTCTAGAACACATTTTAAAGTGTTTTCTATATATGTTTGCTGTTAGGAGTATGTACAGATAAGGGCTAAAAATGGCAGCTTAAGTGATTTAGTTTATTTTTGAACCGGCTGAGGTATGGAAATACCGGGAGTGCTGGTAGAAAACTGGTTAGGTGGCAACCCTAAACAGGAACAAAGCAGGAGGATCCATAATGCTAGCCCCACCTGTAGCATCCTCCCCAGCCGGTAGCATGTAAATGACCACGCCGCACACGGAGCTCTGTAGTGCACGTTTTTATTCTTCAGAGTGCAACCGTTAACTGCACGCACTGCTTCATAATCTTTATTAATCACACCCAGACACACCCAACTGATTGCATCAGTCTCCTAGAGAGTCCATCATGGACCGGAAGGGCCCTGCTGTTCATATTTACAAGAAACCTAATCTCCGCCTTTGTTAAATAAAGCACATATATTACATATATACATTATAGTTCCTCAACAAGTCGTCGAGGTGCTCGAACCACTCTTCCAGATCTCCTCATGTGAGGTTGGTGAGCGTAGGAGAGAGGCCTACCTCCGGTACAGGTGATGCAGAGGCAGGTGTCTGAGTTGGGCTCTCCGGACTCTCAAGTGGACATGATTCACTTCTATATCTGGAGCTGACGAACATCGAGGGAGGTGCTTGAAATGTGACAAGTCTCTTGTGATGGACTATCCGGGACATTGAGCTGTCACCATATGTGCTTTGCTCGTCACAGCCCTCAGTGGGTCAGCATCAAATGGAGCGTCAAACTTGGGCTTCCGTTTTTGTTTGACCAAGACCCGGTCTCCTTCCTTGAAAACTGTGTCCCGAGCACATTGGCATTTGTCAGCATAGATCTTCATTCTGGACTTGTGAAAGGAATCCGTTGTACGGATCTCGTCAGCATCTGTCGACCTATCAGTGGTTCATTGTGGCAACTTTGTTCTCATGGCTCTCCCAAACATTAAGGTGGCGGGGCTTTCACCTGTTGTGAAATGGGGAGTTGAACTGTAAACACGAAGGGCTGACCGTAACGCTGACTTGAGGTCACTTCCTTCTAGCATAGCGCGCTGAACTACTCTCTTTAGGGTGCCCATGAATCGTTCGGCAACGCCATTTGCCTGTGGCCAGAGAGGTGTAATTTTTGGATGTTTAACATTCATATTAGTGAGAAAATCCTTAAACTCTCGGCTATTGACAGGTGGGCCATTGTCAGACTTAAGAATGGAGGGAACACCCCATGTTGCAAAAATGTCATTTAATGTCCCAATGACTTTGTCATGTGTGGTTGATGATAGGTCCTCCACAAGGGGAAATCATGAGTATTCAATGAATACCATGACACGATGTCCATTGTTGAGGGGTCCAAAGAAATCCACTGCAATCCTCTCCCTCACTTGCTTCGGAAGATCAGACATAGCTAGTGGATGATGTGCTTTGTTGTTTTGGGAAATAAGCAGTTTCACAAATGACAGGCTTTTAATTCTCTTTTGACTCTTTCATCAATGCAAGGAAACAACACTTGGTCTTGGAGCTCTCTTAGTGGCGACAATGCCACAATGAACCTTGTGTGCTAGTTTAATGACTTGCTGTCTTAGGTTCTCAGGAATGACAGTTCTCGAACCTTGTAATATAATGCTTTCCTGAGTAACCGAAAGTTCCTCTCTCATATTTTTGAACTTTTGATATTCAAAGTCATCCATAAGAGGTTGAGTATGTCTCCTCCAGGATTACTATACAATAATGTCCTTGAGGGCAAACATATCTCGATCTGTGTTCATAGCAGCAAGAATTTGTTCCACCGAGATAGCTGCAGGCGTGCTTGACTTGACTATGAAGTTGATATATGCTTCAGCCATTGTAGATGTGCAGTGACACTGCAATGGTACTCGTGAAAAATAATCAGCTGGATTTTTATCTTTTCCTGGCCTATGCACGATAGTGTAATCATATTCTTGCAGTCGCAACCCCTACTTCTCAATGCAAGAGGGAATCTTGGCTTTCAGATTTCCGAAAATGGTGAGCAACGCTTGGTGATCAGTGACAAAAGGTGAAATGCTTTCCGTATAGAAACACATGGAAGTGTTCACAAGCCCACACTACGGCTTTCTTTCTCAGGTTGGAAATAAGCATGTTCAGTCTGCGACAGACTCCTGTTCGCATAAGCCACAATGTGTCTCTGAGCATTCTCATGACCATTGTGCTGGGCACAAATCACACCCAGCCCCACTGGGGTTGCATCTACCACTATCTCAGTTTGTAGTTTTGGTTCAAAATAGGCCATTCCAGTCGCGTTTTCAATTGATGTTTGATTTTCTTAAAGCGCTGATCACATTCAGGTGACCACTCGAACAGAGCGTTCCGTTTTGTTAAACCTCTCAATGGGGCACTCACTGTGACAAAGTCACAAAGGTACCTGGAGCAGTAACTGGCCATGCCAAGGAAAGATTGCAGCATGGTCACATCCTGTGGGGGACAAATGGATGATAAGGTTTGCACTTTAGCCGGATCTGGTGTCATCCCCTTTTCAAAGAAAATATGCCTGTAGAATTTGAATTTTGTTTTGTGAAACTCACACTTTTCTGCGTTCAAAGTGAGACCTGCGTCAGCAAGTAAATGGCATACTTGTTCTCAAAGGTACTTCATCAAGTGCATGTTTACTCAGTTTCAGTACTGCTGCTGTTATGGGGCTGATCGCAATCAATTAGAACCTGAACGCGCATGCTGAAATAGAGAGTCAGTTCCTGTCGTTGTTTCATGCATTGAGAAAGCTTAAGATAATGAAAGTGCAACTTCACATTAACAAGGAAATTCATCCTGTTGCTCAACAACATCATCAAATTGCTTTCCCACTACAGGAAGCTGTTGAGAAAGAACTTGAAACGCTATTGAAGCATGATATAATTGAATGCTCTACTAGTCCGACACCATGGGTTTCGCCCACATGAGGGTAGTGCCAAAAAAGGATAGTGGAGGTGCTGTGCACCTTTGTGTTAATATGCGCCAAGCTAACAAGGTAATTGAGAGAGAACGACATCCAGGTCCCCATATTGCATATATGGTGGTTTCAGGAACACAGCAGCGTCATAATTTGTGTTGGGACTTACTGACATTGAGAGTATATGCTGTCCCGTCGACGGTTGCTGCTCGCTTGGACCTGCACCTTCTGTAAGCATCAGCCGTGTGCTTACATCTGGGTCGTCATGCCGACTGATGTATACGGCGCTATCTTCTATCTTGACGGTGAGTAACAGTTTTGTCTATTGCACTTGTTTGTCACCGTTCTCAACCTTCTGCATTGTACCCAGTTTTCACTGCCTTTAGCATTTCTTTGTGCCTGGAAGCTTCTGCTTTTGGTACGCTTTTGCACCCAGCTGTCGCTGCCTTCAGTGCATCTCTGTACCTAGTTGCCACTGCCTTCAGCACAATCATTCTGTACATATGATGTCTCTGTGGTACATTGTGACGCAGTACCTCTTCTTTCGGCCTTACTAGCAAGTTCCTGGCCATCTGTGAATAGGCCTCTCCATTGGGCCCTCATCATCTTCAAGATCTTGCATTGGATGGAGTGGTCCTTTGACTTCACATACGCCAACCGTAGAATGCTTCACTTCAACTGAGGCGGTTGTGGTACATATGAGCAGTTTTCTAGACCTCTGCAAACTCTCAACTAGAGCAGTCTTGTTTCTTCAGGGCACCTATCCTCTACTCGTCATCAGTTGTAACATCCTCCCCAGCCAGGTAGCATGCAAAAGACCACGCCACATATGGAGCTCTGTAGTGCACATCTTTATTCTTCTGAGTGCAACCGTTAACTGCACGCGCTGCGTCATAAACTTTATTAACCACATTCCGACACACCTAACTGATTGTGTCATTCTCCTACGGAGTCCATCAGGGACCAGAAGGGTCCTACTGTTCATATTCCCAAGACACTACACCACCCGCCCAACCTGGGTGCCATAAAGGGATTGGTACTGTTGGATCCTCCTGTATATATCTAAGCGCCGTCAGAAGTCTGTATGGGATGTAATGACTGTGATGAGGATGAGATGGAGTAAAGCTAATGAAGATTACCGGTAAGTAACCAGAGCATAACCCCTATGTCCCTCGTCCTCGCTCCAGTCAGAACTAGTGAGGTAAACTGAAGTCTTTTGACCATATAAAAAAAACCTGACAATGCAGTCATGAGAATGTAACACATTTGATTTAATCAAAAGCAATATAAATCAATACAGCGCACACCACCACCATTTATAAAGCTACATTCAACAACACAGTACCCAGCCTCAACAGAATATCTAAAACAGTATTAAGGCAATAATGCTCCAGAAAAGAAAGTGTGTTCTGAAGCTCAAATGGCTGTTCCACAAATGTATTGAAATGAAACTTCCTGCAACTCTGCCAAGGAAGTGGTTTTCCCTCTTGTGGACCTCCCCTGAATAGGGATGCTTGCAGCATGTTCTTGTACCACCAAACCAATAGTCGACCTCAGTCATCTGCTAAAGTTCATAGTGGTTGCTTTCTTTCCCTATTCAGACTGTGCAAAAGTCACAAATAAGTAATCAGTCTTTCGGTACTGCTTTGACCTGTTAATATAAATCAAAAGAGCTTATTTAACATCAAGAGTATGCAGCAATTGCTCTTCTGCATTAGAAGGAGAAGGAAAGAAAGAAGATTTTTTGTGTGATTTATGAAAGAGTTGACCTTAGGAATAAAAGTAAGATCAGTCCTTAACACAACTCCATTATCCATAAACCGAAGGTAAGGAGGTGAGTATCTCAAAGCTCTTAATTCCCTAATTCTACGAAATGAAATAATGGTTACTAGAAAGAGGACTTCAAAGGAAAGAAATGTCATGTTCGCACTCGTCAAAGGTTCAAAAGGATGAAGCTGTAAGGCCCTTACTACTGTAGGAAGATCCAAAGATGGAGACTCAGTAGAAGAAACTAAGATCTCCAAGGCCAGTATGGGACCATCAAGATCAGCTCTCCTCCCTCTAGCTGAAATTTGTGGAGGACCCTCCGAATCAATGGAAAGGGAGAAAAAGCATAGAGGAGACGTTTTGTTCATGTGATCACCATAGCTTCCACTGGCATAACGAGACTTGAGGGGGTCCATCTGCAATGTACGTAGAGGGGCCCCCTCCGGACTAAATCGGCAACTCTCCTGCCAGAGTACTGTGCTGAGGGGGCCCCCCTGCACTGCGGGGGCCAGTGTTACGCCACTGATAGCGTCCACTCCCTAGGCTGCCTCCTCCAGGAACCTGGAGCAAAACCTGCAAAGAAGGGCACTGTTTTTTGATGCAAACAGATTAATGTAGGGTTTTCCGAACTGTTTGAACGTTTTCAGAAAAGTAATTCAGCACAAAGTTAGATCCTGGGATGAGGGGAATTTCCTGCTGGGAGTGTCTGCTTCAAGATTGTCTATCCCCCTGATATGGACTGCTGACAAGTTCAATAAGTTATTTTCTGCCCATGAGCCCAATTGGACAGCTATCTGATTGAGGTTCTTTGAATGAGTGCTCTCCTGATGTTTTATGTAGGAGACTACCATTGTATTGTCTGTCTTTTTCAACACATTCTTGTTTTTCAAACTAGAACGAAAATATTTCACTGCTCTGAGTTGCTCCCTGCAATTCGACGATCTTTGACTTTCCAGGAGAGACCACTTGAACTTATATGACCTGTTGTGAAGGGTTGCTCCCCAGCCCACAGCGCTGTCTGTCATGAGCACTAGTGGAGGATCTTGGTGCATATTCAAGACTTTAGTTATTGAAGAAAAGGGCCTGCTGCCACCAAAATCCCAAAGTAAAAGTCTGTGCATGCACAGACCATCCCTGTGGTTCCACACATGCGCATACAAACCTGGAAGGCAGAGAATCTCCCTCTGCCCACCAAAAACGTGGAGAGAGTAAGAAGCGTGGCGATCTCCACATCAACCAAAAGAGGCGGGGGAACAATGCCACCCTTCGTGAGCAGGATCCTCTCTCCATCTGCTCAATGGGGGCCGCGGCTCCCTTGGTAGAGGTCAGCACCCCCCAGGCCCAACAAGGGAGGTAAGCAAGACCCCTTCCAAGGCCCAAGCCCAGCAGGAACCTCCGTGTTCTTGTCTGCAGGAAACAAAACAGGAGGAGCCAGAGTGCCAGTCCCCTTTATGGCACCCAGATTGGGTGGGTGGGGCTAGCATTTTGGATCCTCCTGCTTTGGTCCTGTTGTCACTAGTAATGACTGGGAAGAGGAACATAAGGGTAACGACTGTGCTTAAACCTCGGGATTCTGTTTTTTAACACTAACACAGCATTTCTACTCCTATTTGATTAAAACATTTAGGAATCATCTAGACAGTATTAACAAATCTTCTGACATTTTCTTCAACTTATATTTGTTGATTCAGGTTATATTTCAAAGGGGGGAATAATATATATGTGTGTGTGTGTGTGTGTGTGTGTGTGTGTGAATATATATATATATATATATGTGTAGATAGATATATAGATAGCTAGATAGATAAACATACATATAGATATATATGATATCCTTTCCCTTTTCCAACTCTGCAAATC
Source organism: Calotriton arnoldi (assembly GCA_963921515.1). Taxonomy (NCBI): domain Eukaryota; kingdom Metazoa; phylum Chordata; class Amphibia; order Caudata; family Salamandridae; genus Calotriton; species Calotriton arnoldi. The sequence goes on along the minus strand of CAWUFW010014979.1, from coordinate 94,425 downwards.
TCTTTCCCTATTTGTCTTCCTCTCCTTATTTCCATCATATTAGTTAATTTTATCCCATTCATTACCTCCTCTGCTTCCAGTCCTAACCCTTTCTCGTCGCCTTCTTTCCTATACCTTTTTTCCAGCTCCCTTATTCACATTCCTTTCTTGTTCTCTTCCTTTGTAGTCCACAGTTCCTCTCTTTCCACTCTTTTCTTCATGACTGCTTTTCTTCCAGTTCTGCCCTTTATTTCTTTCCTTCTGTCATTTCTCCTCTCTTTCCTTCCTTCATATTATTCCTTTTCCTCTTTCCTTTAATTGTATCTACCTTCTCTTCTTTTCTCCCAGCCTTTCTTCCCTTTTCTTCCTTCTTTGCTTTTTCTTCCTTCTCTCATGCTGTCTCCTTTTTTCTTACCTATTTTCGTAATATCTCTGTCTTTCTCTCTCTGTCACTGTTTTTGGGTTTTCTGGCAACCATCGACATACAACCTACCTTTCTTTTATGCTTTTTCCATTAGTTTAGTTTAAGAGTTCTGTCTGCAGACCTGCGCATTTCTCATCAAAGTTGAGGACCACAAAGAACAATTCAAAGGTTTAGTGTGGCACACCCACCAGGCTGAGTGGCATCTCCACTCCAGCAGGTGCAGCGGGGTTATGGAAGGATTATAATGCCACTGAAACCACCTCATATCTCACAGACCAAAGTATATATGACTGAAGTAATTGACTCCGTACCTTTCTACAAGGGCCCGGCTGTGAACACCATCATGCCTGAACACTGGGATATTGAGAGCACTCTTGAGGCGGGAACCAAGTAGCTGAACCATTTAAAATTAATTTTGAGGCAATAGTCAAGTGTTTCTTTCTCCACACCCCAAGCTTATTTCTTGCTGGGCCTTCCACATTTCTAGGAGGATGGCGTGGCAGATACTCCTGTTTGACCCTGAGTACCTAGACACCTGCAAATTACTAGACACAGAAATTACATTCTGCTTAAAATAAGTACATTGTGTAAGATAAGACACGAGCTCTTATCGGCACTGGTGGACAAACATTCATGTAACAGTAAATTATTACCTTCCTTCCAGAATGATGCAAAAATCACTAAAACTACTCCTGCAAGATCACCTATCTGAACATGGTAAGGGCAGTGTTAAAGGTCTATAAGTGTGAAATATACACGCGCCCTTCTGCACCAAAGTAGGTAATGCAGCCGTTTCTACTTCAGCCTTTCACACCTTACCTCAGAGCTTGGAAAGGAGCATTTCACCCACTACTCATGTTACTTGGTGTCTAGCTTTAGGGGCGATGGGTTAATGAATATGAAGCAATGTGTCTGCTCCTTTAAACTGGTACAAAACAGAAGTGAAGACACATAGGGAGACACAGGGTTGTGGGAGATAGGAACACACGATAACACCGGGAGTTGTGGGAGACAGGAACACATGATAACACAGGGGACATGGTCACAGGGAGATACAGACATAAGGAGACAAGAACAGGGGGAGTAAGTACTTGGGAGACATGCATAGTGAGTTGGGCACAGACATAGAGAGACACCACAGGAAAATACGAGGGACATGAAAGTTGTTGATGCTGAATGAATCCATATACATGTAGATGTAATATAAAGAGGCATACTCTGTTCGAAATATGACAAATATATAGTACTTTAATACAGAACTATCAGTCTATCATTTTTCATCACATCATGCAGTAGAGGGAGGGTAGTATTGGCTATGTCATTGACGTTTCGGTCTCTTACATCAAATAAGTACATGAGACCATTTTCAGAACGAGGTGTTGATTGTAAAAAAAAAAAAATAACTGACCCAATAAAGACCAGGTACTCACAGGAGAAATTAATTTGCAGAACAAAATCCAAATACCAAGAAACATCAAATGAGCCTAGAGTTTCGAATCCTGATTGATTCATGTATCTGGTGACATGTGGTTGATTTATTCTATCACACAGCGTCCCTCTAGTAACCTAAAACTCTTGTCTCATGGAGTCACACTAGTGTAAGTATCAGTGCAGAGGCCTAGGCTTGTCGATGACTAGGCAAGGTCGTGGGCCTGTCCAGTGACCTTGAGGGGCGCACCAAGTGTACCCTCATAATGGACCGAGAGCTACTGCCCCTGTCCTGCGAATGGCATGGCTATATAATGTTTTGAGATTGATATTGTGACCAGACTTTTTTATCTGTGCCATTGAGAGTGTGGTCTGGCCTGCAGGCCCCTCGTTTACACAGTTCCACTGGTAATATGACTGCTCAGAACAGCGGTTGCAGGGACTTGGGGTGGGAGGTAGATTGTGCCAGAGTTCATGGCGTTTGAATATTTTTAGAAGTGTTTTGGTTTGAATTCATCGCACAATGATGGAATCAGAATCAGATCATTTTAACTATTTATTTTTCTTCTCTGTCATAATCTGCTTAATGTTGCAATTGAACTCCTTTTATGTTTAAAATAACAAAAATGCTCAGAACCTTGTACTGACATCCTGTGTTTATGTTGTGTGTGTGTGTGTGTAGTGAACATGTAGCACAAGTCAGTAGTAGTACTGTGTTAAAAGTCTGAGTAGTGAAGCGAATGGGATACATTTTGGATGCCCCTGGATTCAACTCGCACGAGATGGAGGATGGGGACAGCTTCCCCAGACAGTGGAAGTATATTGCTTGTATTTATGTGACTATAGATCTAGACACTGAAAGTGAGAATAAAGGAGACAGAGCGACCTTTAGAAATTCCATGAAGTCTTTTGTTAGGAAGGACTACTAATCTGTTCTTCTTGAGCACAGCCATTTGGTTGATGGTAGGGGTGAGGGATGGGGTTACAGTTTCTGCTGTGCATGGTGTAGCGCTTTTTATATCAGCCCTATCCTTTTGTCTATTCCTGATTACTGCTTCGGAGAGGCTGATGATAGACAGGTGCAGAAACTTCATACTTCATTGTGTTCATGTTGTGGGTGCTCCAGTTAGGGTACATATCTAGTGCTACCTGCTGTGAGAAGCATCACGCTACACACAGGTTATGCTTGGAGATCAGCCTGAGAACGTCACTTGAAAAGAGAGTCACCCGAAACCAGTTCTGAAGGTTGAGAATCTGGGCCTACATCCCATGTCTAGAAAATGTGAATAAAAGTGGGACCCAAACCACCCCACTTTGTTTCAGTTCCAAGTCTTTCACAACCAAGAAAGTCAGTGCTCACTAGAGTACCCAAAGGACTGCTTTGTGTCCAGGTCATGTGTCTGCCTGGCAGCCATTCTTCCAGAGGTGCGGGGACATCATCAGAAGTCTGTACTTTCTACTGAAGGAGCTGAGGCCAGATGCCTAAAAGCCTGCCTGCCGAGAGAGGGAAAGAGTTTGCCAGCCATGCTGGAGGAGACTGTCCAGGAGGAGAATACCAGTGTGTCCCTGGAAAGAGGGACACCCAGAGAAAGGTGACTGCCTGAGAGCAAAGCCAGGTGCAACCTGTGCTGCAGAGGGTCCCCCGGTCTCCCAGAAAGTTCCTGGGAGAAGCTGCCAATAGCCTAAATTAAAGCAATAGCTCAGTCAGGCCTGCAACTGACTTAGTGAACGTATCAGCCCTGGGAAGCTGCAACTGCTGTGGGGATTGTGTCTGTCCGGTTGGCGCCAAAACTGCCTTTGTGAATGTATCAGCCCGGTTGGGGCTTCAACTGCTCTGATGAATGCATTGGCCAAAAGCCCAAGCGAGGCTGTATCCATATCACAAGCCAGAGGGAGATGCAGCACCTGGGCCACTACATGTGTGGAAGTGCCAGGGCTTCTAATAAACACTGGACTGATCCTGGTCAAACACGTGAGAAGAAATGCAAGCTGCATCAGGCCTCACTCAGAGGCTAACTTCCTGCCCACTACACCACGACGGTGCAACAAGCACGAACTGATTGCACATTTGACTTGTGGAACACCGGAATCAGCACCTAAGACTGATCAATGCTACTTCTGTAATTGCTGAAGGGGACAAGGGTCACCCAAGTGGCAGATAGCATGAGGGGAAATCAGCGGGTATAACGCCACAGAGCAGAATCATGACCAGAATCACTGTCCTGAATATTGGATTGACTTGTGTTTTATTTTGTACTGTTGTGAGATTAAAATGTGTTCTTTTCTAAAAAAAAGATTAGCACTAGGCTGGACATTGAAGTTATTGTGTCTGATGGTTGATTGTTATTTGGAGCTCATGCCCCCACAAACCTCCCTGAGAAGCCTGTGACACCTTTGCTCATACTCTGAATCAAGTACGGAAAGGGTTGTATTTAGCCCATTTTACAATGCCACAGTAGGAGGGACTCCAGGAAACCAGTGGCATACAACCTCAACCACCAAGGGTGGGACTCAAAAGCCATTGTCTGCCCTGTTGCCCCCCAAATGGGGTCTAACAACTTCCAAGGAAATTCAGAATCCATGCAGCAAGGTCCTGCAACATTGTAGCACAATCGTCTACCAAAGGATGCCGTACCATGACAAGGAGTATACCTAATAATCAGAGAAGGTTTTTCTATGACAGAAGAATTTGTGGCCTGCTGAATCGTAGTTCATGGGCAGTACATTGCCACTCAGCATGTCCTCTGTGCACGCGCATCTTCAGCCCATCATTGCCAACACTCTGTGATGACTGCCAGCCTTTCCTTTGCTGAAAGGCACCCATTGGTAACGGATATGGAGTATGCCTCCAAGCACATGGGGCACACAAATTGGTAAATAGAACCTCCAGCCCCATTTCCTGACATTATTATATAAATAATGGTTGCTACTGCTATACAACTCAATTGTATTTATTTGATCTACTTTAAAAGGATTAGTAGCTGAATTTTCCATGCCATGATTAAAACCTCACAACAGCAGGTTATATACTGATTTAACAACACACAGCCAGCTCCACAGAGATATTGTCCTGCCCAGGCCATGTTACTCATGGTGTGTTCAAGCGATTCAGTCTGAAGCTGAACATTGGCAATTTATAGGATCAAAGGATAATGTCAAAAGTCCTCAGCTGACTTCACCAGCTCTTCCATGCCTGATGTTTTTCCTTCAGTCTTGAACTTCCCCAGTATTTTTTCTTTTGTCTAGGTATGAGGGTCTATAACCCCAAAGCACCCTCAGTGTGAATGTAGAGCTGAGTGCCCCCGTTCTTCAAGGTTAGGACTAAGTTTGATGCCCAACAGAAGCTCCGATGGCCTACCATACTGCTAATTGGTCATTTATTGATTTTCACTCTCATGCCCCAATAGCTACTATCTGCATTTCTTCCACAGCACTACTGTAATGGACCTGCTGCATCATTGTAAATTGCCACATTTTTCATTTTGTGCCCTCCTTGCTTTCTATTATAGGACATTTCTGCTTATACTCTGTTTATCTAAATGGTAAGGCGGGAGGGCACACTGGGATATATGTTGTTGGCAGTCATGATGTACTGAACACAGAAAATCAATAATATTGTGTTCTAAAAAAAAAAAAGAATTTTTGCACGACCTACTTTGAATCAGGCCTTAACTGGTTGTTCAAGGTGGCTCACAGAGGCACGGCCTCTCGGGAGGCCAAATTCCTACTTCAGACCATGCATGCAGTATTTCGGCCAGTAGAAAAGGTATTCCTTCTCACTGCTGATATAGTCAGGTGGTCTTGCAACTTCATTGATCTTGGATAAGGCAGGATACTAGGTAGTGGGTTATTTGCTTCTTTTCCTTTTTTATGCTGGTGGGAGACTGCGACCCGAACGTGAAGAAGGGCTCCCAGGGTCCACCTTTTTTTCTGTTTGGACGGTGGTGTTGAGGGGGTGGCCCATTGCCCCAACGCCCTTGCTTTTTTCCCTTTATGCCACCCATGTGCCCCTTCTAATGGGGGGGGGTCTCCCCTTACGTCCTCTTGTCCTGATGCTGCCCCCTACATTCTGCTGTCTACTACTGCTGCTGCTGTGTGTAGTCGTTGCAGTGCTGAGGTTGAACGTCTGCTGGCAGGGCAGACCGAGCAATGACACCTCATACCGTCTGAGATGTTAGCTGGTCCTCACTCTTTTATGCAGATTCTGCTGAATCATACTGAGAGGCTGGCTGTGGCACTTGTAAATCATGAAGAAGAACAGTGCCCGACTCTACAAGGCTTTCAGATGTACTGATGTGGCATATCCGGCAATTTTTTCCATAGATTGTGACGTATCTAGTTAAAGGAGATGTGGTCTAGAAGTAAGCTGCTTCACCTGTTCTACAATCCTTGTTCTGAACAAATAACTTAAACGTTCTGTAGCTTTGATGTAAATTAAATGCAGTTATTAAGCACTGTTTTAAAAAACCAACCCTTTTTACATTCACATCCCTATATGAGCGTTCACCACAAGAAATTAAGATATATGCTTTTTCCTGTACACAGCAGCAAATAAAATGGAAAGTCATGTGCATGCCTGAATTTTATGGCAAGGCCCGGAGGCCAATATTATGCATATCACCTTTTATTGCTCCTCAAACACAGCAGCAACAAACATTAGAATTTAGAACACACCATGCTCTAGAACGCTGAACATGCATATATTGACAGAACAGGCAGCCATTTTCCTCTTTTGTTGCTGCTCAAGCATAAGATAAGTACATTCAGTAATTCTTTGATTTTGAAGGAGGTATATATTTAAATGAGATGTAAGAGGTTTGAAAGAGTGGTTGGATTTCGATATATGATAGCAATGTAATATGTTTTAGGCAAAAAGAAGTTTATGAATTACACATTTTGGATTGTGTGTTTTTAGTAATATATGTGAGTATAAGTAGAATTAAAGGAAAGAATCGGGCGTTATAATGGATCGCAAGGGACGAAGCGTAGCGTGAATAAAGATATGAAGAGAAGGTAGAAGGAAGGATTAGGTAAGGCTTTACCGTTGCTGATTTTGAAGGCGTACGGGGATTCCAGGCGTGTGTCAGCCTTGGGAGCGCGAGGCATCGGTACGCGTGAGAAGGTTGAAGCATGCAACATGAGACGTTGCGCTCGAGTGTGTCTGTTAGATCTCGCGCGTCTCTTACAATATGGAGGCGCGAGGGGGAAATGAATTGAATTTTGTCAATCCAAGGTCACCGTAGTTACGTGACGTACGGCGGACATTTTAGGAGTTTGGGAAAGGTGAATGTGTTTTTAAATGAAAAAAGGGAGACATGTTTAGGGAATAAACGAAGCCTGTGTCAGAACGCGAGTCAGTTTCTGTCAGACTTCGGACCAGAGTTCATGAGGAGGTCGTATATAGGAATTGGAAGGAGTTTATATTTGGGATTATTAGTTTGGGATACTTGAATGGTAGATTTTGAATAAGGAGATAAAAATGTTGTAGCTTATTGTGAGGAAATTTAGGAATTTGAGGAGTCTATATTTAATAATATTTTGAAAAACGGAGAGCTCAGAGGCTGGTTTTGAGGAAAGAATGAAGAGTTACATGGAAAAGATGTTTGGGGAGATGACAGCCTCTTTGGATAAGAAAATAGACAGTTGTGTAGAAAAGTCTATTTTAAGAAAAGATTTGACGCAAAGGTCAGGAGAAGAGGAAAACTTCTGGACCACGGAAGAGGTGGAGTTGGTTGCAGGTGTGTCTGGTCAGGGTAGAAAAAAGGCACAGAAAAGAAAACATGTGAAAGTGATGAAGAAAGGAAATGAACGTAAGGTTCAAAAAGAAGGCGCTATAAAGGTGAAAGGAAGCGCAATAAAGGCGCATAAAGGAAAGCACGCAGTGGCGGCTTGTGATTCTAGCTCTACGAGTGGGGATGTGAAATTGACTTGTAGTTCAAGTATAGATGATTCAGAGGTAGAGGAGATTCCTCTTAAGAAGAAAAAGGGGAATGAGAAAGAGATTAAAATTGAAATAGGTGATTTTGTTGATCCCCAAGGAGAGGAGATGTTCGATCCTCTTCTAATACAACATCCCCTTTCTCCACAGTGGTCTCCGGTGGAACATGTTGCAAAGTACGTAAGGTACTGGATTCGGAGGGAGATTCCGAAGGATGTAAGAACCAGACTGAGGTCTGAATGTCCAAGGCCAACTCTGGATAGTATAGTAGCATATACTCCGGAGTTGGATCAGAAAATGATGGCTTTCATCAACAAGACTGGCAAGGATCCAAGAAAGGGTCTTGACAAAGGTTTAAAAGGTTGCCAGGACAGGCTTTTACTAAAATATTTGATATGTGCGAGGAGGCACATTCTAATAATACAGGCATAGATGTGGCAGAGATGCGGCAGTGGATTCAGAGGGCGATTTGCCTTCTAGGTAATTCAAATGCTGCACTTTGTATAGAGAGAAGAAAGAGTATTCTATTCAAGATAGATCCAAAGTTGGCGGATCTAGCAAGTAAGGAGCTAGGAGAACTTAGTGATGGATTATTGTTTGGTGATGATTTTGTAAAGGATATGGCCAAATATGTGGGTACATTCAACTCACTTCAGAAGGCGCAAAAAGATATTCGCAGAGTTTTTGGTGTGGCCGGACGAATGCGGGGTCGGTTCCCCGGCCGAGGACAAGGTGTGTCCAGAGGAAGCTTCGGAAGAGGTTTCAGACCCTATGGAACCGGTTTTGGATCTAGTTACAACTATACAAGGTCGGAACAAGGGAGTTTTTTCCCTCAAAGGCAGAGGGGCAGATCGAGAGGCATGCGATCGGAAAGGCGAACAAGGGGAGCATCAGGTAAGGTGTTCTCTAGACCCTATTTCTACCCAGTTAAAATTGGGCGGCAGACTAGCCCAGTTTGTTACGAGATGGGGAGAAATAACACAAGATCCATGGGTTTTGGAAACTGTGTCAGGTTACAGAATAGATTTTTTACAAACCCCGGTGCAAGTGAGGCCTCCAAATATTTTGAGGTTTTCAAAGGAGATGGAAGAACAGGTAACGAAGGAAGTAGAGGCTTTGGAGGCGAAAGGGGCGATAGAAGCAGTTCAGATGGTGCAGGGTTGTTTCATAAGCAATTTGTTTTTGGTAAAGAAGAAAGAAAAAGGAATGAGGCCGGTAATAAATCTGAGGGAGTTAAACGATTGGGTTTGTTACAATCACTTCAAGATGGAAGGTATTCACATGTTGAGGGATCTGTTAAGGAAAGGGGATTGGTTGACCAGGTTGGATTTGAAAGATGCTTATCTTACGATTCCAATGTGCAAAGAGCAAAGGGATTTCCTGCAGTTCAGGTGGAAAGGAAAGCTTTGGAGATTCAAGAGTCTCCCATTTGGGTTGACATCAGCCCTGTGGTGCTTTACGAAGGTAATGAGACCAGTAGCGGCTTGGTTGAGGTCCAGGGGGATTCGTTTGATAGTTTATCTGGACGATATATTGATAATGGCAGAGGAAAGGAACTTAGCGAGGGAGCAAACGGAGTTGGCTGTAAGGGTTCTGGAGGATCTGGGTTTTGTAGTGAACAAGGAGAAATCGTGTGTGGAACCGATGCAAGTGATACAATTTTTAGGTTTTCAGATACAGACATTGGAATGTGTGTTGAAGTTACCTATGGAAAAGGTGAGGAAAATCAGGAAGGAGGTGAAAAGAGTGAAGAAGGTAGATTGGATTACGTTGAGACAGTTAGCTCGGTTGCTGGGTCTGTTATCTGTGTCGATTCAAGCGAACTTTCCAGCTCCCCTTCATTACAGGGCGTTGCAGAGGTTGAAAGCTTATCATTTAAGGAAAGGAGCAAAATACTCTCAGAAGGTGAGGTTGAATCAGGCGACAGTAGAAGAACTGAATTGGTGGTTGATGAGTCTGGAGGCTTGGAATGGGAAGGCAATTTTTGGAGAGGTTCCGGAGATAGAAATAGAATCGGATGCGAGTTTGCACGGATGGGGAGCACGGTGTGGCATGGTGTCAACAGGGGGACAGTGGTCAGAGGACGAGAGAGCCATGCACATAAATTGTTTGGTAAGGAAAACAAAGGTCCCATGCAATTTAATTAGAAATAATATCACAATTGTGGTAATAAAAATTGGAAAGTATAAATATATTAATGAAAAATAAGATTTAATAAACAACTAAATTGAACGCAAAAAATACAAGAAGAGTGAGTGAGCAACCGTGACAGGGCAGAGGGAAATCAGCCGATTTCCTTACCGCAGGCAAGTGACTTAAAAGGTGACTTTTCAATAAGCGAGCATGTAAATAAGCAAAAAGTCACAATCTGTATTCCATCTCATACTCCACAATTAGATACAAATTTAGTATAGAGTTGAAGATGTATATGTCGACGACGTTTCAATCCCTAAAAGGATTTCGGGATCTCATCAGGACTAACTGATAGATCAGATGCCTGGAAAGTTGCCTGGATAAGGGAAGGGGAAGGGGAAGAGGGAGAGGGGAGGGAGAGTTAAAAATGATTATTAGAAGGTAAAGTGTAAAATAGAGTAGAGGGAAGGAATGGAGGGGGAAAAAAAGGGGGGAAAGGGAGGGGTGGGAATAGGGGATACCAAGGGGAAGGAGAGAGGGAAAGGGAGATACGAGGGGGGAAAAGAATTACTATCAATTATATTAAAAGTGGGATAAATCAGAAAATGTTGCGACATCCAGAAAGGAAAGTGATGGTAAGCAGTGCACACTGACAATGGACAAACTACATACAGGGTGGATAAGACCTGAACCTGAATAAATATAGCAAGGACAAGGGAGAGGTGATGAGAACAGTGCACATAAATACTGAGAGGACAGATAGAGAGAGAGAGAGATCGTTACCAGTAAAGCAAGGGAGGGGTAGGAGGACAACCGAATGAGTGGTCTGTTCTAAATAGAGGTGATGGAGGAGTAGTGTAGAGGTACCGAATAAGTATTACTAACCAGAAGGGAAAAAACAATGACTCAGTTAAGGATGGTAAATCCGAGAATATCCGGAAGAGTGGACGTTGCCGTGTAGAAACTAGAATGGAAGAGGTGAAAGTTAGGAGACGATGCCGCGAGTGGTGAAACGCTGTGCACGCGCCAAGTCGGGCGGTGGAGCCCTTACCAGAATAGGGGTAAGGGGAATGCCGAGGTCCAGGCATTCCCCCTTACCCCTATTCTGGTAAGGGCTCCACCGCCCGACTTGGCGCCGTGCACAGCGTTTCACCAATTCGCGGCATCGTCTCCCTAACTTTTCACCTCTTCCATTCTAGTTTCTACACGGCAACGTCCACTCTTCCGGATATTCCTTCGGATTTACCATCCTTAACTGAGTCATTGTTTTTTTCCCTTCTGGTTAGTAATACTTATTCGGTACCTCTAAACTACTCCTCCATCACCTCTATTTAGAACAGACCACTCATTCGGTTGTCCTCCTACCCCTCCCTTGCTTTACTGGTAACGACTCTCTCTCTCTCTCTCTCTCTATCTGTCCTCTCAGTATTTATGTGCACTGTTCTCTATCACCTCTCCCCTTGTCCTTGCTATATTTATTCAGGTTCAGGTCTTATCCACCCTGTATGTAGTTTGTCCATTGTCAGTGTGCACTGCTTACCATCACTTTCTTTCTGGCAAGTGACTTAAAGGTGACTTTTCAATAGCGAGCATGTAAATAAGCAAAAAGTCACAATCTGTATTCCATCTCATACTCCACAATTAGATACAAATTTAGTATAGAGTTGAAGATGTATATGTCACGACGCTTCAATCCCTAAAGGATTTCGGGATCTCATCAGGACTAACTGATAGATCAGATGCCTGGAAAGTTGCCTGGATAAGTGAAAGGGAAGGGGAAGAGGGAGAGGAGGGAGAGTTAAAAATGATTATTAGAAGGTAAAGTGTAAAATAGAGTAGAGGGAAGGAATGGAGGGGAAAAAAGGGGGAAAGGGAGGGGTGGGAATAGGGATACCAAGGAAGGAGAGAGGGAGGGAGATACGAGGGGGAAAGAATTACTATCAATTATATTAAAGTGGGATAAATCAGAAAATGTTGCGACATCCAGAAAGGAAAGTGATGGTAGCAGTGCACACTGACAATGGACAAACTACATACAGGGTGGATAAGACCTGAACCTGAATAAATATAGCAAGGACAAGGGAGAGGTGATAGAGAACAGTGCACATAAATACTGAGAGGACAGATAGAGAGAGAGAGAGAGTCGCTACCAGTAAAGCAAGGGAGGGTAGGAGGACAACCGAATGAGTGGTCTGTTCTAAATAGAGGTGATGGAGGAGTAGTGTAGAGGTACCGAATAAGTATTACTAACCAGAAGGGAAAACAATGACTCAGTTAAGGATGGTAAATCCGAAGGAACATCCGGAAGAGTGGACGTTGCCGTGTAGAAACTAGAATGGAAGAGGTGAAAAGTTAGGAGACGATGCCGCGAGTGGTGAAACGCTGTGCACGGCGCCAAGTCGGGCGGTGGAGCCCTTACCAGAATAGGGGTAAGGGGAATGCCGAGGTCCAGGCATTCCCCTTACCCCTATTCTGGTAAGGAGCTCCACCGCCCGACTTGGCGCTGTGCACAGCATTTCACCACCCGCGGCATCGTCTCCTAACTTTTCACCTCTTCCATTCTAGTTTCTACACGGCAACGTCCACTCTTCCGGATATTCCTTCGGATTTACCATCCTTAACTGAGTCATTGTTTTTTCCCTTCTGGTTAGTAATACTTATTCGGTACCTCTACACTACTCCTCCATCACCTCTATTTAGAACAGACCACTCATTCGGTTGTCCTCCTACCCCTCCCTTGCTTTACTGGTAACGACTCTCTCTCTCTCTCTCTATCTGTCCTCTCAGTATTTATGTGCACTGTTCTCTATCACCTCTCCCCTTGTCCTTGCTATATTTATTCAGGTTCAGGTCTTATCCACCCTGTATGTAGTTTGTCCATTGTCAGTGTGCACTGCTTACCATCACTTTCCTTTCTGGATGTCGCAACATTTTCTGATTTATCCCACTTTTAATATAATTGATAGTAATTCTTTCCCCCCCCCCTCGTATCTCCCCTTTCCCTCTCTCCTTCCCCTTGGTATCCCCTATTCCCACCCCTCCCTTTCCCCCCCCCTTTTTTCCCCCCCCCTCCATTCCTTCCCTCTACTCTATTTTACACTTTACCTTCTAATAATCATTTTTAACTCTCCCTCCCCTCTCCCTCTTCCCCTTCCCTTTCACTTATCCAGGCAACTTTCCAGGCATCTGATCTATCAGTTAGTCCTGATGAGATCCCGAAATCCTTTTAGGGATTGAAACGTCGTCGACATATACATCTTCAACTCTATACTAAATTTGTATCTAATTGTGGAGTATGAGATGGAATACAGATTGTGACTTTTTGCTTATTTACATGCTCGCTTATTGAAAAGTCACCTTTTAAGTCACTTGCCTGCGGTAAGGAAATCGGCTGATTTCCCTCTGCCCTGTCACGGTTGCTCACTCACTCTTCTTGTATTTTTTGCGTTCAATTTAGTTGTTTATTAAATCTTATTTTTTCATTAATATATTTATACTTTCCAATTTTTATTACCACAATTGTGATATTATTTCTAATTAAATTGCATGGGACCTTTGTTTTCCTTAGCATACAATTACCCTTGGTCCCATCAGACTTCTAGGGTCTCCTTGTTTCTTTTTTGCATAAATTGTTTGGAGCTTATGGCAGGGTCCTTTGCAATAAAGAGCTTCATGAAGGATCAGGTGAGATGCTGTGTCCTCTTGAAGATGGACAACTTGTCAGCAGTGAGGTATGTGAACAAGCTGGGAGGTCCGAGATCGAAGGGCTTAGCAGATTTGGCGAAGGATTTTTGGAGGTTTTGTTTAGAAAAGGAGATTATGGTCCAGGCACAGTATATTCCAGGGTCGAGCAACGTAGAAGCGGATTGGTATTCGAGATATCTCAAGGATGTGAGCAATTGGAGGTTGGACAGGGAAGTTTTCGGGAGATTACAGCAGAGGTGGGGACCACTGCAGGTGGATCTGTTTGCAAACAGGCTGAATTGTCAGCTAAAGGATTTTTACAGCTGGAGACCAGATCCGGAAGCAAAGGGAATAGATGCCTTCCTTCAGGATTGGAGGATGGGGAGGAATTATGCTTTTCCTCCGTTCTCAATGATCCAAAGGGTATTAACGAAAGTAAGAAGGCAGAGTTAGTTTTGATAACTCCTTTTTGGAAAACACAGGTGTGGTTCCCAGATGTGATGAGTCTTTTGTGGAAGGATCCAGTGTTGCTGCCGGATTTAAAGGAGATAATTCGGGACGTACAGGGAAATGTTCACGAATTGGTGGTGTCAGGTCAGTTAAGGTTGGTAGCTTGGTTGATTTCAGGGGAGTTTGGCAAGTGCATGGCCTATCAGAGGAGGCTGTGGATCTTATCGCAGAGTCATGGTCCAAGGGGACCACTAAGGTCTATAGGTCAGCATGGAGAAGATGGTCTGGTTGGTGTCTTGAGAGGGATTTGGATCCTGTATCAGCTCCTGTAGTGGAGATGGTGAATTTTTATCAGATCAGTACAAAGGTGGTTTGGCTTACAATACAATCAATTTAAGCAGATCAGCTATTTCAGCAGGGCATGTGTTGGTGGGTGGTTTGCCAGTGGGTCAACATGCTTTGGTTAAGAGATTGGTTAAAAGTGTAAGAGTGGGCTTGCCTCCTTGTGCGAGGAATGGAGTTCTTTGGGATGTTACAGTAGTTCTTAAGGAAGTGGAAAGTTGGGGTGCTAACGCCTCATTAGATCTTAAGTTATTGTCTTGGAAGCTGGCGACGCTGCTATGTTTAGTTTCGTTTAGAAGGGTTTCGGATATTAGGGCACTAGAAGTAGATTCGAGTTTTTATCAGCCAGAAGGTGTTTGTTTTGAGTTAAGGAAGAGGACCAAGACTATGTCTAGGACAATTTTTTACCCACTTTTGGAGGGGAATGATCGTTTGTGTGTGGTATATTGTCTAAGAGAGTACGAGAGGAGGACCGTTGGATTGAGACAGGGTAATTGTTCTCAACTTTTGATTTCGTATAAGAAGCCCTTTAAAGCGGTTTCTTCACCTACTTTGGCAAGGTGGATTAAGGGGTTACGTCTAAGGCAGGTGTGGATGTCAGTGTTTTTGGAGCTCATTCTGTAAGGGGAGCAATGGCTAGCAAGGCTTTTATGAAGGGTTTTAGCTTGAGTGGGATCATGAAGGCAGCTGATTGGTGTAATGATTCAACTTTAAAAAAATTATATTTTAAACCTGTGGAAAATGTGTTGGAAAGGGTTATTGATGAACTTTGAACATGCATAATATTGGCCTCCGGGCCTTGCCATAAAATGCAGATTTTCCACAGTTTTAATGGGAAGAAAATCATGATTTTATTAAAGGCACGGAGGCTAATATTATCCCTCCACTGTTCCCTCCCAGGTTATTAATTATCTCTTTGTTACGCAGGTTAAAGAAGAAGGATTGGTCATCTGTCGTCTGGATCAAGTTGGATACATTCAAGGAGTTTGGGATTCAAGTTAATAAGATGGACTTTTGATGTCTCTGTGTTTTGTAATTTTTTTGCAGCACCTAAAGAGGAAAATGGCTGCCTGTTCTGTCAATATATGCATGTTCAGCGTTCTAGAGCATGGTGTGTTCTAAATTCTAATGTTTGTTGCTGCTGTGTTTGAGGAGCAATAAAAGGTGATATGCAGAATATTAGCCTCCGTGCCTTTAATAAAATCATGATTTTCTTCCCATTAAAACTGTGGAAAATCTGCATTATACTACATAGAAAATAAACGTCTCGGGGGCGTGGCCAGACGGCGATGAAGTAGGACATGAATCGGGGAGCTCTCGCCCCGGCGATCCCCATCCAACAACATTCTGACACCCAGTGCCCCCACCACGAACATGAGAGGACTGGGGGCACCTTTTACTCCTGTTGCAACTGGTGGTGACCCGCTGCCCGGATGCGAGGCGGCTCTGGGCGGAGAGCGGCGCCTCGCACTCGAGCAATCAAAGTGGTGGTCCCCTGAGGCACTGATAAAAGGGGCAGGCTCCGTAGCAAGGAAACCGGCAGCTCGCGAGCTGCGAGCAGATTTGAAGAAGTGCTTGAGAGCAGCTTGCCGAAGATCTATCTCTCGGCCCGAGGGGTGCAGAGACCTGTCCTATGAGGCAGAGAGGCGTGAGGCCTGGCGACTGGGAACGAGGCCGAAGGACCCGCGCATGGTGGTCCAGCCCGCGCCGCTGTCCTCAGAGGCGTGGCCCTGGTGGCCTTACGAGACCCCCGTGAATCCTGCAGGGTGTTGATGGTGGGCTGCCCCGCCCGGTGAGTGTCAGTTGCAGGGGGGGAAAACAGAGCCCCGGTCAGTAGCGGCTCGTGGAGGGAGTGCTGCGGGGCGGGGAGGAGTAGGGTGGTGGGTAGTAAACTACGGCATACAGCCGAACAGAGGTAAGTAAACAAATAAATAAATAAAGCGAATTTCATTGCGCGCGCTGCATTGCCAAATGCGATGCGGCGCGCGCAACGAAATTCGTTTTATTTATTTATTTGTTTACTTACCTCTGTTCGGCCGTATGCCGTAGTTTACTACCCCCCACCCTGCTCCTCCCCCGCCCCACCGCCCGCAGCACTCCCTCCACGAGCCGCTACTGGCCCTGGTGCTACTGGGGAGAAATTGTAGGCCGGGGAGAGCACTGACGGCTGAGAGTGAGGAGCTGCCGGAAGGCCCCGGGAGGAGCCCTGCAGTTGAGCAATCCTCTGTACACCCGATATGCACAATCTCATCATTACTAGTATTTAGCCAGAACGATTTCTGATCACAATCCCCTGTTGTTGGAATTGCAATGGACGAGGATCCGACCTTGTATCCCCACTTGGCAACTAAAACCGGAATCCCTAGAGGATCCTGTTTTTAAGTCCACATTACAGACGGCAATTGGACAGTATTTTGTGGAGAATGAAGGCACAGCATCGAGCCCACTTGTAGTGTGGGACGCCTTCAAAGCGGAGATTAGGAGCAGATGCATCTCTTAAGCAGGAGGTATTCTTGGGACTCTCCTTCGGGAGACATTGGCTGCGGAACAAACACTGCAGGATATTGAGAAACTGTTAGACTTGGCATCTTTTGGCGTGTTTCCCCTGACTTTTTGCTTTCTGACCTCCCGGTTTTGACTCTGTTTTCGCTGGTGTAATGATTCTGCGCACTTTCCTCACTGCTGTCCAGTAGGAAAGTGCAAGTGCTCCTGTATAAAATGTGTTATGGAGTGGCGTTTCCATGATTGGCCTATTTGGTTTATGTGTCAGACCCTTGTAAAGTGCACTGCGAGTGCCAGGGCCTATAAACCAAATGCTGTTGGTGGGCTGCAGCACTGGATTGTGCCACCCACGCAAACAGCCCGTAAAGTGTAACTCGGGCCTGCCATCGCAGAGCCTGTGCGCAGCCTGGGGCTGCCATATCGACTTGGCAAGTGCACACACTTGCAAGTCCCTAAACCTTCCCTTTTCTACATGTTAGTCACCCCTAAGGTAGGCCCAAGGTACCCCTGTGGGCAGGGTGCGTTGTATGCGAAAGGTAGGACATGCCCTGGTGTGTGTGGCATGTCCTGATAGTGAATTACAGCCTAGTTCGTTTTTCACTATTGCAAGGCTACCTGTTCCCCTAGGCCAGAACGGGCAGTTTGGATTATTACAGCTTATAATCCTAACTGACCCCGGGAACATGGTAGAAATTCGAGTTTAGTATGCCTGGACTCAGAATGATAAAATGCATCTTTTAGTGAAGTTGGTTTTAACATTCTGTGTTTGAAAATACCACTTTTAGAA
Source organism: Calotriton arnoldi (assembly GCA_963921515.1). Classification (NCBI taxonomy): domain Eukaryota; kingdom Metazoa; phylum Chordata; class Amphibia; order Caudata; family Salamandridae; genus Calotriton; species Calotriton arnoldi. Next base: position 76,758 of record CAWUFW010014979.1, on the reverse strand, counting down.
AGTGGGTATTTTCTTGTCTAACCATCCAAGCCTGCCTCTGCGAGGTTGTGTATTCCTTGTCTGGAGTGTGAGTGACAGGGGCTGGGGGATGCCAGGAGACAGGGTGAGTCAGCACAGGGCTGAATAGCAAGATCTACATGTAGATGGGTGGGAGGAGTTGCACCTGGGCCCTGAATAGGACAGTGCCTTCCCTCCACAATGCTGGCTCCACCTCCTGTGGTGCGTCTGATGTCCCTGGCCTACTCACTGAAAGAAGGGACGGAGACTTGTCAACAAAGTGCTCCAGAACTGGTTTGGACTAGGCAAAGGCCTCTCTGCCTTCAGAGAACAAAGGAATTTGGGATATAAATATTGGGGCCCTGACCCCATGAATTTAGATCTCGCTGGAATCAAGGAACCTGCCAAGACGAAGAGCTGGAAGAGCTGCCAGGAGGAGTACTGCCCCTTTGCTGTGTTGTTGCTTTGTTGGGTTGGCCTGCAGTTGCTGCTTCTGTCTTGGGCAGTGAAAGGACTGGACTGAACTTTCTACAAACTTGTGCTGAGTATCTCCAAGGGCCTGGAACCGAGCTGGCCTCCTGTTAAGAAGTGTCAGGGACTGCAAAGACTTCACAAGCCTCTGGGTACCGCTTCTGGAACGCTGTTTCAGTTGCCACAGAGGAAGGGAACCGCAACCGACTCCGTCAACCGAATCCATCCCTGGCCGGTGACCTGTTTGCACCGCAGACCGCATCGCCCGCTCGCATCGTAACCCTGGTCTCACCGTGGGCGACGTCCGACGCCGCCAACACCGAGCCGCTGCTTGCACCGTGACCTGTGGGCACCGCAGTTCGCATCGCATCGCTTCACTGAACCAGCCGGACCCGACCGACGCGGTCGCTGCAACTGGCTCAAGAGTCGTGACCGCTTCGCATTTGGGGCACCGCTCGCACGTCTGCGACGCACCGCTCCGACTCGCACCGCTGTCCGACGCTAGCTCCCGCACTCCGGCTTGGTCGCCTGCATCGCAACCTGTCAGCACCGCATCGAGCATCGTCTCACCCTGCATCGCACGCCTTGGACTCACCGACTCCGTCTGCATGACGCTCATCGAGCCGCTGCCTGCACCGCATCGAGGGACACCGCACCTTGCATCGCTCCGTCTTGCACCGCAACCGCGACGAACGCCGACCGGCTCGTACACTCCGTACCAGCCACAACGAGAAAGGTACTGTGACCGAGTCTGTTCACGACTCTGCTGGCCCGTATCGACGCGGTCGGCTGGAACTGTTAGACTCTGTGGTTTTCAGCATCGCGGTAGGCTCGGACGGAGCTACCGACTCGTACGAACTTTGTTTTTGAACTATTCTTGCAAAGAAGAAGTTACCTTATCAAGTATTCGTTTTTAAAGTATAGTATTGTGGATTTTTGTCGTAATTGGTCTTGACTTGAGTATATAAAAATTGGTTATTTTTCTAAACTGGTGTGGTGTCCGTTTGTAGTGCTTACACTGTATTACTGTTGGTTATGTGCAAATGCTTTACACACTGCCTCTGAATTAAGCCCGACTGCTCGTGCCAAGCTACCACGAGGGTGAGCAGGGGTTACTTCACGAGTGTAACACCCTTACCCTGACTAGGAAGAAGGGTCCCTACTTGGACAAAGGTGCAAGCCCTTGCCAACTAGAGATCCCATTTCTAACATTGGTTGTCAGCGGTGAGGATAGGACTTGGGTTTGCACTTGACTTACAGTGATTGGTGTGCACTACTACCATATCGCAGACCATTACGTACCACATACTGGTTCTTTTTCTTTTGGCCTATTTTTGATCTTGCCAGTTTTCAACTCGCTACTTTTGTCATGCCTGACACAGCTGCATCATCCGTTGCATCTCTGGAAATTATCTTTGAGGAGGATAGGTTGGAAACCTACGCCGTAAAGGAACTACGAGCAATTTGTAAAAACCTGAAAGTCCAAATTAAAGGCCTCACAAGGAAGGAGGAGCTACAGAAGGCACTGAGGGCCTGGGTAGCAGCCAGACATGCCAGTGGGCAGCCTGGTATTCTCAGTGAGGAGCTGGAGGAGCCTATTTCCAGGGTGGATGTGCTTTTGGGTAGGGGGGAACCCGCCAGGTCAGGCAGCAGCAGTCTGTCCCCAGAGGAGCTGGAGAACAGACGGGAGGCAAGGCAGTTTGAGCTGCAGAAGCTCAGGCTGGAGAGTGAGCGGGAGGAGAAGAGATTGGCCATAGAGGAGAGGAAGATGCTCTTAGAGCATGAGAGAGAACTGAAGGAGCTAGAACTTAGGAGTAAGTCAGGCTCAGATGGTGGCAGCAATTCGTCCAGAAAGGCAGACAGGATTGTGCACATTCCCAAGAATATAGGCAAGGAGTTCAAGAAGGGGATGACATACAAAGGTGGTTTCAGGGTTATGAGGCAGCCATACACATGAATGGGGTCCCTGAGGAGAATTGGGGAGCAGGATTGTGGCCACTTTTCCCTGAAGAAGCAAGGGATGCTCTGATAGCTTTGGGTAAGGGGTATCACCTCACCTATGCTGACATGAAGGATGCCCTTCTCACGAAGTATGGTCTTACTCCTGAAAAGTACAGGGATCAGTTCAGGTCCAGTAAGAAGTCTGATGCCAACACTTGGTTGGAATGTGTGGATGTGTTCTGCAGGTCTCTGGATGGTTGGGTGAAGGGCAGTAGTGTAACAGATTTTCAGGGGCTCTACAACTTGATTGCATGGGAGCACTTGTCTAGTCTATGTTTTGCAGATCTGCGCCAGCACCTAGTTGATAGTAAGCTAACTGACCCCAGGAAGCTTGCTATGGAAGCGGACCGCTGGGTGAGTACCAGGGTCCACAAGAAAGCGTTTGGGGAGACTCAGCCAAAGGTGGGCAGGGTCCCCAGCAGAAAGGTGGGGGGGACAAGGGTAAAGCACAGGAGTTCTCTAAAGGGCCCCAAACTAGTACCCAGGGTAAAGGTTCCCAGCCCCCGGTGATAAGAAGAAAGGGGTCTCTACAGGGAAGCCTGTTCAGACCGGCCCCCGCAAGTGTTATGCATGTGACCAGGTAGGTCACTTTAAGGGGACCCCAAGTGCCCGAAGGGGACACAGCCACCCACCGCTGGACAGTCCAAAGTGTTGGCTAGTGTAGCGCTTGGGGAGGAGGGGTGCCCACAGGAGGGTGGGGATCCCGCAGAAATGACCCTTGTCTCACTAGGGGACAGTGAGATGGTCCCAGGAAACCAGGTGCCCCCTAACACAAAGAAATATAGCACCTGGGTGACCATTAATGGGAACAGGGTAGAGGCTCTCAGAGACACTGGAGCCAGTGTGACCTCAGTCCGGTGTCACCTGGTGTCTGAGAAGCAAGTAGTCCCCGGGCATTCCACCAAGTAGTTGCTGTAGACAACTCAGAGCGCCAATGTATGGTGGCGCAGGTTCCCTTTGAATGGGGGGTCTCAGGTCCCTTGAGGGTGGTTGTGAGCCCTACCATGCCTGGAGATTGTCTGCTAGGTAACGACCTGGAGCAGTCCTTATGGAAGGATGTTGAGCTCAGGTCTCACTTGGAGATGCTTGGGTTGCCAGAGTGGGCATGCGTGCCTACTCGGTCAATGGCAGCCAGAAAGGGTGATCAAGAGGACTTGGAGCCTGGAACAGTGGCCCAAGTCCCTGCCAAGAGAAAGGGCAGGGGCGCGGGAAACCGGCCCCCGAAGTTCCCACGGACCGGGAGGAGGCGGACCTCGAGGGGGACGCCCGGTGCCTACAGGGGAGCAGGTAGCTGAACTGGGAGACATCTCTGAGCTGACCCATTGGCAGCAAGAAGGGGGTCCCACCAGGAGGAGTTCTGCCGGGAGCAGAACGAGTGCCCTACTCTGGAGGGTCTGCGGCGGCAGGCTGCAGACCAGGCAGCTGGTAATCAGTCCGGGTCACATCTGATCTACTGGGAGAGTGGTCTCCTATACAGTGAGCCTAAGGTTGCTGAGCCTGGGTCGGCCCGTGTGCTGGTGGTACCCCAGCGCTTCAGGACCTTCCTACTGGGTCTGGCTCATGACGTGCCTTTGGCAGGACATTTGGGGCAGGACAAGACCTTTGACAGGCTTGTCACCCACTTCTTTTGGCCCCAAATGCGAAGGCAGTCAGATGCACACTGTAGGTCTTGCCAAACTTGCCAGGCAAGTGGTAAGAGTGGGAGGAAGGTCAAAGCTCCTCTCCAACCTTTTCCTGTTGTTGGAACACCCTTTGAAAGGGTAGGGATGGATATTGTGGGGCCACTGGATCCCAAGACAGCCATGGGCAACAGGTACATCCTGGTCTTGGTGGACCATGCCACCCGGTACCCGGAGGCAATCCCTCTCAGGACAACGACGGCGCCAGTGGTGGGCCGGGCGTTAATGGGGATCTTTTCCCGTGTGGGATTCCCCAGAGAGGTGGTTTCTGATAGGGGGACCAATTTCATATCGAAGTATATGACTTCCCTGTGGAAGGAGTGTGGTGTAACCTACAAGTTCACCACTCCTTACCACCCACAAGGAAACGGTCTGGTGGAGAGATTCAACCAGACCTTGAAAGGCATGATCAAGGGTCTAACAGAACCCATGAGGCGTAAGTGGGACGTCCTCTTGCCATGCCTACTCTTTGCATACAGGGAGGTTCCTCAGAAGTCTCTTGGGTACAGCCCCTTTGAGCTCCTGTATGGCCACCCTGTCAGAGGACCTCTGAGTTTGGTAAAGGAAGGCTGGGAGGCAGCTCCCAGGAAAACTCCCCAAGATGTATTTAGCTACATGATGGCCTTTAGAAACCAAACTGCCCGCTTCAGGAAACTCGCTCAGGCGAACCTAGAAGCAAGCCAGGAAGAAATGAAGAGGTGGTATGACCAGAATGCCACTCTGGTCGAATTTCAACCTGGGCAAAAAGTGTGGGTCATGGCCCCAGTGGCACCTTGTGCCTTGCAGGACAAGTGGACTGGGCCATATGAGGTAAAGGAGCGCAAAGTTACGTCACCTACCTGGTGGATTTGCAGGCTCCAAGGAACCCTTTGAGGGTCCTTCACGTGAACCGCCTCAAGCCCCACTTCGAGAGGTCCGAAGTGAGTATGCTCTTGGCGACAGATGATGGGGTGGAAGAGGAGAGTGAGCCTCTCCCTGACCTCCTGTCTACCAAGGAGCATGATGGGTCAGTAGAGGGTGTGATCCTCTCCCCTACTCTGACTCAGGAGCAGCAGGGGACTGTCGCCAGTTGTTGGGACAGTTCGCCCCACTGTTCTCTCTGACCCCCGTTGTTACTCACTGGTGTACCCATGACGTGGACACTGGTGACAGCCCTCCTGTGAAGCACAAGATTTACAGGTTGACTGACCGGGTCAGAGCCAGCATCAAGGAGGAGGTCTCTAAGATGTTGGCGCTAGGGGTGATTGAGCCCTCCCACAGTCCTTGGGCCAGCCCAGTGGTCTTGGTCCCAAAGGCTGCTGCGCCCGGTGCCACTCCAGAACTCCGGTTTTGTGTGGACTACCGTGGGCTCAATGCCGTCACCAGGACTGACGCGCACCCCATCCCCAGAGCTGATGAGCTCATTGATCGGTTGGGAGCTGCCCGGTTTCTCAGCACGTTTGATTTGACGTCTGGGTACTGGCAGATTGCCTTAACCGATGGGGCCAAGGAGAGATCAGCATTCTCAACCCCAGAAGGTCATTACCAATTCCGGGTGATGCCCTTTGGGTTGAAGAATGCCCCTGCCACCTTTCAGAGGTTGGTCAATCAGGTGTTGGCTGGGCTGGAGGATTTCAGTGCCGCCTACCTGGATGACATTGCTGTGTTCAGTTCCAGCTGGGAAGAACATTTACAGCACCTTGAGAAAGTGTTGAGGGCTCTGCAAGGTGCAGGCCTCACGATCAAGGCCAGTAAGTGCCAGATCGGGCAGGGTTCTGTGGTGTACTTGGGACACCAGGTAGGAAGCGGCCAGGTGGCGCCCCTACAACCCAAGATTGACACCATTCTGGCTTGGGAGCCCCCAAGACCCAGACAGAGGTGAGAGCCTTCTTAGGTCTCACCGGCTACTATAGGAGATTTGTTAAGGGCTATGGCACCATCGTTGTCCCCTTAACAGAGCTGACCTCTAAGAGGCAGCCCAGGAAAGTGATCTGGACTGAGTCCTGCCAGAAAGCTTTTGATGCCCTGAAGGCAGCCATGTGCACGGCGCCCGTGCTCAAGGCACCTGACTTCTCCAAGGAATTCGTCATGCAGACTGACGCTTCAGAGCATGGTGTGGGAGCGGTGCTCTCACAACTGAACGAAGAGGGCCTGGATCAGCCTGTAGTCTTCCTTAGCAGGAGACTACTTCCCAGGGAACAGAGGTGGAGTGCCATAGAAAGGGAAGCCTTTGCTGTGGTCTGGGCGCTGAAGAAGTTGAGACCATACCTGTTTGGGACTCACTTCCGGGTTCAGACAGACCACAGGCCCCTCAGATGGTTGATGCAAATGAGAGGTGAGAATCCAAAACTGCTGAGGTGGTCCATCTCCCTACAGGGAATGGACTTTACGGTGGAACACCGTCCTGGTACAGAACACGCCAACGCAGATGGTCTGTCCAGGTTCTTCCGCCTTAGTGAAGAGAACTCCAATGGGGTTGGGTAGTTCTCCCTACTTTCAGCTGGAAGGGACATGTGTTAGACTTGGCATCTTTTGGCGTGTTTCCCCTGACTTTTTGCTTTCTGACCTCCCGGTTTTGACTCTGTTTTCACTGGTGTAATGATTCTGCGCACTTTCCTCACTGCTGTCCAGTAGGAAAGTGCAAGTGCTCCTGTATAAAATGTGTTATGGAGTGGCGTTTCCATGATTGGCCTATTTGGTTTATGTGTCAGTCCCTTGTAAAGTGCACTGCGAGTGCCAGGGCCTATAAACCAAATGCTGTTGGTGGGCTGCAGCACTGGATTGTGCCACCCACGCAAACAGCCCGTAAAGTGTAACTCGGGCCTGCCATCGCAGAGCCTGTGCGCAGCCTGGGGCTGCCATATCGACTTGGCAAGTGCACACACTTGCAAGTCCCTAAACCTTCCCTTTCTACATGTTAGTCACCCCTAAGGTAGGCCCAAGGTACCCCTGTGGGCAGGGTGCGTTGTATGCGAAAGGTAGGACATGCCCTGGTGTGTGTGGCATGTCCTGATAGTGAATTACAGCCTAGTTCGTTTTTCACTATTGCAAGGCTACCTGTTCCCGCTAGGCCAGAACGGGCAGTTTGGATTATTACAGCTTATAATCCTAACTGACCCCGGGAACATGGTAGAAATTCGAGTTTAGTATGCCTGGACTCAGAATGATAAAATGCATCTTTTAGTGAAGTTGGTTTTAACATTCTGTGTTTGAAAATACCACTTTTAGAAAGTGGGTATTTTCTTGTCTAACCATCCAAGCCTGCCTCTGCGAGGTTGTGTATTCCTTGTCTGGAGTGTGAGTGACAGGGGCTGGGGGATGCCAGGAGACAGGGTGAGTCAGCACAGGGCTGAATAGCAAGATCTACATGTAGATGGGTGGGAGGAGTTGCACCTGGGCCCTGAATAGGACAGTGCCTTCCCTCCACAATGCTGGCTCCACCTCCTGTGGTGCGTCTGATGTCCCTGGCCTACTCACTGAAAGAAGGGACGGAGACTTGTCAACAAAGTGCTCCAGAACTGGTTTGGACTAGGCAAAGGCCTATCTGCCTTCAGAGAACAAAGGAATTTGGGATATAAATATTGGAGCCCTGACCCCATGAATTTAGATCTCGCTGGAATCAAGGAACCTGCCAAGACGAAGAGCTGGAAGAGCTGCCAGGAGGAGTACTGCCCCTTTGCTGTGTTGTTGCTTTGTTGGGTTGGCCTGCAGTTGCTGCTTCTGTCTTGGGCAGTGAAAGGACTGAACTGAACTTTCTACAAACTTGTGCTGAGTATCTCCAAGGGCCTGGAACCGAGCTGGCCTCCTGTTAAGAAGTCTCAGGGACTGCAAAGACTTCACAAGCCTCTGGGTACCGCTTCTGGAACGCTGTTTCAGTTGCCACAGAGGAAGGGAACCGCAACCGACTCAGCCAACCGAATCCATCCCTGGCCGGTGACCTGTTTGCACCGCAGACCGCATCGCCCCGCTTCGCATCGCAACCCTGGTCTCACCGTGGGCGACGTCCGACGCCGCCAACACCGAGCCGCTGCTTGCACCGTGACCTGTGGGCACCGCAGTTCGCATCGCATCGCTTCACTGAACCAGCCGGACCCGACCGACGCGGTCGCTGCAACTGGCTCAAGAGTCGTGACCGCATCGCATTTGGGGCACCGCTCGCACGTCTGCGACGCACCGCTCCGACTCGCACCGCTGTCCGACGCCAGCTCCCGCACTCCGGCTTGGTCGCCTGCATCGCAACCTGTCAGCACCGCATCGAGCATCGTCTCACCCTGCATCGCACGCCTTGGACTCACCGACTCCGTCTGCACGACGCTCATCGAGCCGCTGCCTGCACCGCATCGAGGGACACCGCACCTTGCATCGCTCCGTCTTGCACCGCAATCGCGACGAACGCCGACCGGCTCGTACACTCCGTACCAGCCACAACGAGAAAGGTACTGTGACCGAGTCTGTTCACGACTCTGCTGGCCCGTATCGACGCGGTCGACTGGAACTGTTAGACTCTGTGGTTTTCAGCATCGCGGTAGGCTCGGACGGAGCTACCGACTCGCATCGAACTTTGTTTTTGAACTATTCTTGCAAAGAAGAAGTTACCTTATCAAGTATTCGTTTTTAAAGTATAGTATTGTGGATTTTTGTCGTAATTGGTCTTGTCTTGAGTATATAAAAATTGGTTATTTTTCTAAACTGGTGTGGTGTCCGTTTGTAGTGCTTACACTGTATTACTGTTGGTTATGTGCAAATGCTTTACACACTGCCTCTGAATTAAGCCCGACTGCTCGTGCCAAGCTACCACGAGGGTGAGCAGGGGTTACTTCACGAGTGTAACACCCTTACCCTGACTAGGAAGAAGGGTCCCTACTTGGACAAAGGTGCAAGCCCTTGCCAACTAGAGATCCCATTTCTAACAGAAACGTAGACCCGAACATCGGGAATCACAGGAGACCTTACTGGAAGCTAAAGAAAGAGTGGCCAACAGGTTGAAAGACTGCGGTGCTTTGACTACAGGAATTATATGATCCGAGCACACGTAGCTAGAGATCGCACTGGGGCGCTTCTAGCATGGCTAGCTGATCCAACCAAAAGGGGCTCAGTCATCTTAGAACATAGAGAAGAGCACACTTCCACGCTCTATCGGCAACAGGATATTAACCGGGCATTACATGATTATTATGCCGACCTATATCAGAGTAGGGTTACCAGCAAAAAGACGGACATAGATACCTTTTTGGGGACGCTGGTATTGCCGACCGTGTCTGAGGCAGAGGTGGACTCCCTGGGAGAGGATATTGAACTCCCCGAGGTCAGTGTCAGGACTGCCGGATTCACGGAACTACAAAAATGGCCGCCAGCCAGGAACGCGCAAGCGCGAAGACGGGTCAGGCAAGTTAAAGCCCAGCCTTCCCCAAGCAGCAACGCTTCGCGTTCCAGTTCCTGCATTCGGCTTCGTTTACCCTGATCACTTCCGGTGTGTCGCGCTCCTCACTCCTGAATCGGCGGTGGTGCGGCGTGCATTCCTGGCGGGTCGTCTTCTCCTCGGCGCCCCTTCGTGCTTCTTTTCCCAGCTCCTGTATATATAAGAAGAAAAACAAAGCCTGCATTATCATAGTTACGGTAACAGCGCAATTGCGCTGGCCTTTTTCCCTTTACTATTATTTTGCTCGTGCCGCTTACTTACCTGATCTGGTGCTCTTGGCGTGGGGGGATCCGCTCCGTCATTTACTTGGTGTACCTAAAGGAAGTAAGGTTATTAGTTACCTGGATTCAAGGTTCTTATTAGTTGGTTATTACTGATTCACAGTCACAAGGAAAGAATACTACAAGCTACATTTGGTTAATATAAACATTGACAGTAAGATCCTTAAATGTAGCTACTGTAATAAGACCTTGACGCATAAAACACACGTCAAGAACAATGAGGGCAAACTATATTTAGCTCAACTAAACTGTAGATCACTGGCTAAACACAAACATGAAATCCACGACCTATTAAGAGAAAGAACACTGGATGTACTGTTTTTGACTGAGACATGGCTTAATGAGAGCTCCACCCCAGATGTTTTAGATGCGATACCAAACGAATATAGGTTAGTAAGGCAGGATCGAGTAGACAGACTAGGGAGTGGAATTACGATAATTCATAAAGCCACAATAAAGTGTGAGCTTAAACAAGCGAACCTAGAGAACTGTGAGGCACTTTCATTCACAATAGCTGCAGCAGAAGACAACACCATAGCAGGCTTTCTAATATACCGTCCACCGGGGCCAGCGACGCAATTTATAACAAGCCTGGAGGAGAAAGTAGTACACCCAGCCCTCCGGTACAATAATTTTATTGTGCTAGGCGATCTTAACATACACTTTGATAACAAACTGAACAAAGAAGCCCACACACTATGCAAAGATCTAATGACGCTGAACCTAGCGCAGAAAGTTGAGACACAAACTCACCAAGGGGGCCATATCTTAGACCCAATTTTCTCCAACTCCTCAGAGATAGAGGTGGAAATTCCATGGCCTATCCCATGGTCAGACCATTACCTAGTCCCTTTCACTGTACCGTTGCACAGAAGGAAGGTGGAGCGAATTTCTGAGAAAATCACGAGAAGGCAGTGGAATAATTTTAATTCTACTACGTTCAACCAGGCTCTGATGGAAAATAAACCTACATTAACTAAAGATATAAATGTAGCCAACAAGCAACTTGAAACTTGGATTACGGAGGCCCTAGTTGAGATAGCACCATGGAGCACGAGGTCTCCAAAAAGACATAACGCCTCAGCTCCATGTTTCAACGACGAACTGAGGAACGCCAAAAAAAAGTAAGAAGTCCGAGCGAGCATGGAGGAAAGAATACTGTAGTGAGGCTAAAGATAACTACAAAAAAGAAGTAAAACAATATCACGCACTAATCAGGAAAATAAGATGCAATTTCTATACAGACAAAATTGATAGGGCGAGTAACTCCCCCAAAGAAATGTTCGCTATATTAAAGTTCCTCAAAACATACGAAAACAAAAATGAGGCACCCACCTCAGTAGAGAGCTGTAATAAAGTGGCAGAGTTTTTTGTTGACAAAGTAACAAAAATCTACGAGAGCTTTCCAATAGAAGCACGACAAGGAACAAGCCTGAAACATAAAAATCAGACGAATTTCACTGGAGTAACGTTAGATGAATTTAAGATCCAGGAGTTAGAAGAACTCATAGCCACAGCAAAAGGGATAAAATCTGGATCCCCGTTAGACCCTGCACGTCCGGACAGAGTAATGGAGGGAGCAGAACTGATCATGCCGTATATCTCTGAGCTAATCTCTTGCTCCTTCCAGAATTTCATGGTCCCTACCAAATGGAAACAAGCTATTGTTCGCCCTCTAAAAAAGAAAAACAGTCAATAGAGATAACTGTATTAGAGAATCTACGTCCTATCTCACTGTTGCCGTTCGTGGCCAAAATCGCAGAGAAAACGGTTAATAAACAATTGGTAGACCATATCAACAAGAATGAGCTGTTCCACCCTTCGCAATCAGGTTTCAGAAAGGACCACTCAACTGAGACAGCACTCCTTATGGCCACTGAAACGCTGAGAAAATTCGCCGATGAAGGGCAGACAGCCGCCTTGATCCTGTTGGACCTAAGTGTGGCGTTTGACACCGTTTCACACAAGATACTCCTCCAGAGATTAGAGACCTGTGGTATCAGGCAAAATGCTCTGTGTTGGCTGACTTCGTTCCTCTCCACTCGGAGCTTCCAAGTAACACAACGGCCATATTTGTCCAAGAGTATCCCCTTGCCGCAAGAGGTCCCACAGGGATTGATTCTGAGCCCCACCCTATTTAACTTATATGTGGGACCACTGGCTGAGCTAGTGGAAAAACATGAGGTGTCTATAGTTTCCTATGCTGACGACACGCAGTTAATTGTGATGCTATCACAAGACAAGGAACAGGCAGCTATTCGGTTTTCCAAATGCCTGGGAGAGGTGGCTGACTGGATGTCGGACCACTGCCTCAAGTTGAATGGAAGCAAGACAGAAGTAATGGTGGTAGGATAGGCACCGACCATATGGTCTTCAGCATGGTGGCCTGAAACACTGGGCCAACAACCATCACCAAAACGGAGGTAAAAAACCTCAGGATCTGGTTCGACTCCGAACTGACTTTTGATGGGCAAACTCGGAAGGTGGCCAGCAAATGCTATGGGGCAATGAAAATCCTAAGGAAAGTTCTGGATCTTCTGCCCCCAAACGCCAGGAAAACTATAGTGCATGCGGTGATAACCTCCAAAATTGATTATGGGAATGTACTATATCTTGGAGCTTCTAAGGCAGGAATATCCAGACTACAGACAGTACAGAATGCGGCGGCTCGCCTAGTTCTTAGCCTGCCTAGAAGAGCCAACACAAAGAAAGCCCTTACAGCACTACATTGGCTGCCAGTGGAAAAGAGAGTTGTGTTCAAGGCGATGTGCCTATGTCACCGCATTCTATCGAAGAGAGGCCCAAGGTACCTTCACCCACTACTAATTCAGTACACACCCGGACGGTGTCTAAGATCCAGGGGGAAGGCACTGGTAACTGTACCGAGAATTCGCAGAGGGAGAATGGGTGCACGCTCTTTCAGGTACATCGCAGCTAAAACATGGAATAACCTACCACTGGCATTAAGAACCGAACCATGCGAAAGCAGTTTTCGCAAACAACTTAAGACCTGGCTGTTCGCAAAAACATAATAATAAAGATGATCTGACAGTCTGTAAGGGCTACGCAGTGAGATACGCGGATCGATGTCATATCCTCCCACAGTGTCTTGCTCAGCGCGGGGACACACCGGTGGTGTAACCATGCGCTCTATAAATGGCTAAAAATAAATAAAATAAATAGGTAGGCACATAACAGATACTTATCTGTAGTAGCAACCTCTTTTCCAGTAGTTCCTTTCATTTATGTTGCTTCTTTTGTTTCTTTCAGCACCAGACATACGTATTATTCTTCATCTTCTACTTTTCTACTCAGTACATGAAGAAGGGAGATTTAAGGTAGAGAATGAGAATAACAAGAGTAGTACAAAAAGTAGGATGCCATTATATTGCCTAAAACTTGTTATTACTTCTCTTCTGTCCACAGCCTTTTGTTGAGCACTGTTGAAACCTGTGGCCTCGTGAAGTCACGACGAGGGACCTCTTCCCCTTCTTTCCTTGTTTTGTATCCCTTCTTCCCCGGGTTACCATTGTTGCCTAGATGGGGTCAGGCGCAATAGGTGATTGGGAGAAGTTGTGGACCTCTCTTCAGATTCCATGACGTTCCTGCAGAAACTCAGGTGAGATCATTACAGTCAGGGCGGATATTAAATCTATGGCCAGGAACAAAACCCCTGGCACGGAAACTTGCCGGTAGAATTCTACTCTGTGTATGTAGAGGAACTGGACCCCCAGCTGGTTGAACTCTATAACTCTATAACTTAGCCAGACAGGCATGTTCCTTGCGACCATGCTGGAAGCCCTGGTCGTGCCGCTCTTAAAACCCTGTAAGCCTGCCTTTGATAAAACAGCCTATAGACTGTTGCCAATGCTCAATCTGGATTACAAGATCCTGAGCAAAATTCTGGCCACGCGTCTTCTCCCGCACATGGCGACTCTCGTTCATCAACACGGCCCTTAATATTCGAGAACTCCTGCGCGTGCTGGAGGTTGACTTGTATGACAAGGAGGAAGCCGCAGTCTTTGCGGTCGATACTGAGAAGACCTTTGATAGCCTAGAATGGCCCTATCTTTTTAAAGTGATGTGAGGGTTCGAGCTGGGACCTAGACTTGTGGAATGGACTGGCTTTCTAAACATGGACTTTCGGGCTAGAGTACGGACAGGGGGTACGATCTCAGACAGCTATCAAGTGGGCAGGGGCACTAGGCAGGGGTGTCCCTTATCGCCCCTCCTATTTGCTCTGGCTATGGAGCCTCTGGCCTGTCGGGCCAGATCCGGAATCCCCTACCAGGGCCTGGAGGTATTAGGCAAACAGCACCATATCGCATTATATGCTGATGATCTTTTACTCTTCCTCAGCACCATTGTTGGAATAAAAATGTTTTAGCTGTGCTCTTTATGTATTGTACGACTTAAGTAAGCATTCGCGGCACCATTTTATGTTTAGCCACCATTTTAGGCCATGATCGAAATTAATTTCCTCTTGTCTCTGCTGAGAGCAGTTGTGGTAGTTTTTGTTTCTCCAAGGTTGGGCCTTGCTGTACTAATGAATACACTGTTCTTATTAGCGCATGCCTTTCCCACTAGATAGAGGCCTGCTCCCACCTTTAGAGCGGCGGGCACACGCTATCTTAATGCCAAGGTCGTTCTGCCTGTGCCCGCCGCTCTAAAGGTCTCAGGATCAAAACTCATCCTTCTGTTCCTTCTTTGTCTAGCTGCCTCCAACTGGAAATTTCCAGTTAGGGCGTGTCTTCATTGGTCCTGAATTGCACATAATGTATCACCATGTTTGCTGAAGACCGACTCTTCATTAGTATGGAAGGCTGAGAGGTGGTCGCGAGTGACCCGGGTGGCCCTAATCAGGTCACTTCCTTCAGTTGGCACCCGAACTGGGACTCCATCGGGTGACCCATCCTCGCCCGCGGATGGGGGAGGAGGTCGGGGCCATCGTCGGGTTGGACCAGGGATCACTGCACGAGAGAGTTCCTGAACTCGCAGCTGCCCCGTCTGTCTGACCGGTCGGTGCCTCGCCCATCGGTCATCCCGACTGGGGTCCTGAATGGCGAAACCCTTGGATCTGACCGTTTGGTCCGAAGAGTCGGCAGTGGAGAATAAATCTGTTTGACCTGTGTGCACCAGGTGAGTTTGTTTTGGTTCTTTGTGGATATGGTACCATTTTGGTTTGTCTTTGGTACGGTCTGAGGACCGATTTTGGTTTGTCTTTGGTACGGTCTGAGGACCGATTTTGGTTTGCATTTGTAACGGTCTGAGGACCGATTTGGATACAAAGTGTTTGTGAACACTTTGCCAGGCAACATAACAAATTTGGCTTACTTTTGAAAATGCCTGGGTTCAGCCGGCTTTTGGTTTCCTGTTGTTGTTGTTGTTCTGCTGATGCTCGACTGGAAGAAAGTCAGCCAGCGCCTCCGGAAGGCACTCCGAATTTTGATATGTATGTGAAACATTGCCTTGGCCCTATTATGTTTAGTACACTATGGCACAAATATACGAGGGACAATGCCAAGTTGCAGTGGCCGTTGACGGGCACCTTTGATGAACAAAAAACTGCCTTTCTACAGGAGAAGTTGTGTGCAAGAAGAAGTAGGCAGTCTATGTTTAATTCCCTCAGAACATGGCAAAAGCAGGTTAAACAGAGGCGAATGAAAGCAGAGAAAGAGGCCCAAAAGGGGAGAATGCAAACATTGACTCAGAAAGCTATAGCACATGATAGAGAGAAACAAGAGATAGGGATTGGACGTGAAGATAGGATTTTTCAATTTGTAATCGGAATCTCCTATGTGGCCCAAGAAGAAAATTATACGTTTGTGGAACAATTGTTAGATACCCGACCCCCACCCCCATATGCCCCCAGAGGATATACCCCGCTCTTTCCTCGCAGGCCCAGCTACCCGGTTCTTCTGTCTCCGCTGTTTCTGCTTCTGTTATTGTTGAACAGACTGCCTTGGCCACAGCACCTCCTGTCCTTTCCTTGCCCTCGCCGTCTGTGGCAACTATGACTGTTAGTACTCCTTCAACACCTATTGCTTCAGCATCTCTTTCGCCAGCTCTTACACCTGCTCATGTCTTTGGTAATGTTGCGAAGTTGGTTGCTTATCAGGGAAGGCTGCTTGAGAAGAGCCCCACCCCGGTATCTCAGTTTCCGATGCGGGAGGTTCATCCTATCTACCATCCCGAGATACCAGAGCTAAGGGATCAGCATGATCATGTTACTAGGCCAAGGGTAGAGGCCCGTTTCCAAAAACAATGGGTTTATACTCCGTGGAAAAGGAGTGAAGTTTTGTCCCTTAAGACTCAGTTACCTGACCCTAGGAAAAATCCTACCGCTTATTATAAGGTAATGACTGAAGCAGCCTCTTCAACAGTAAAGACGCTTGCAGATATTGGAATGTTTTTTGGTTTACTAGTTCCGGTCGATATTTGGAGACAAGTACACACCCAGGATCACGTTGCGGAATTGGGTGGTACCTGGGATCAAATTAAAGCATGGGATCAGGAACGGAAGCCAGGTGACAAGCCTAGAGCAGAGATACTTGCTTTGCCCGGCCGTATCATTACGTATATGCATTCTCTAATTCCTCAGAGAAAAGTTGATTGGGACAAGTTATCGGCTTGTCGTCAGAAGAAAGATGAGAGTGTGTCTGATTTTTTTACTCGGTTTGAAGGTGTTTCTAGATTATAGTGGACAGGATTTGTCGATCGAAGGTGGTGTGCGACTGTTTGTTAACAGATTAGTTTCCAATTTGCTTTCTGAAATTGCGACCCGATTGCAGGCTTCCGAGAGCACCTGGTCCACATGTTCACCTTCTGTTATTTTGAATATGGTGCAGTATTATGAACACAGGGAAAATGAGGATAAGGAGAGGTCGGAGAAGAAGCACAAGGATTTGAAGACGAAGGTGTTGTTGCAGCAGGCTTTTAGGGGGAATGGTAGAGGACGTTGTGGTTCGGCCCGACAGATTCCACGCACTAGCAGGCCCCCTAATACCGCGCCTTTAGGGGCGAATCAGTGTGCATACTGTAAAGAGGAGGGACACTGGCACAGCGAGTGTCCGGTGCTTTTGCAGAAGGTAGCGGCTCCTAGAGGACGAGGTTCTCGTGGAAGGGGTTGTGGAGCTGGTGGCCAAGACAGGGCTCAGAATGCTGTGGCCTCGCAGGGTCGCTCTGATCAGAACTATTTTGATGACGCTCGGGGTGGACAGTATTATCATGATGATTATGATACGGATGAGGTGACAGGGATGTCTTATAGCCAGGACAGCCAGGGTCAGAGTGAGGGACCAGTTCCGATACCTGTAGATCAACGTGGTCCGTACGTTAGTGCGGATGTGCATGGTTCGACTAAGGAGTTCTTGGTGGATACAGGTGCAACAAACAGTTCTATTTCTCGTTCTTTTGTCCCTGGGGCGACTCTGTCTGGCCATAATAATGTTTCGGTAGGTTTTTCTGGTGTACCGGTTGTGAGCCCCATTTCAAAACCCCTTGCGCTGACTATTGGTCCCTTTACTGTGGATTCGCCATTTTTGTTGACGTCTAATTGTGGAGAAAATTTGATGAGTTTGGACTTGTTGAAGAAATTGCTTGCCATGATTTACTGCTCCCCGGAAGGTGTCTACATGACAATGGGTCCGAATGTTGTGCACGCTACGCAGTGTCTTTCCAAAGATGCGCCTCTTCCTGCGGAGTTAAAAGACGTGCCGCCCACACTGTGGGCAACGGGCGACACAGATGTGGGTTTATTGCAGATATCGCCTGTTTCGATACGTGTCAAGGAAGGTGCTATTTTACCCCCTTTTCCCTCAGTATAAAAAAACACAGGCAGGTGAGCGAGCTTTGCTGCAAATTGTGCGGGAAATGATTGAGAAAAGAGTGCTTGAGGAGACGACTGCTAATGTTTGTAATAACCCTATTCTTTCCATTCTCAAAAGGACACCTTTGGGTTCCTCTGATGATCATGCAGACGTTTATCGCTTTGTGATTGACTTGCATGAAGTTACCAAGATAGTGATTCCCAGTTTCCGGTGGTCCCTGACATTACGACTCTTTTGACAATGATTCCTTTTTCTGCTAAATTCTTTTCTGTCATTGACTTGAAAAACGCATTCTTCAGTATTCCCATTCATCCTGATAGCAGATATCTGTTCGGGTTCACCCTAGCTGGTAGAAGTTTTAGATTCTGTCGCGCTCCTCAAGGCTATACAGAGAGTCCGAGTATCCATAGTAAGGCATTGAAAGGTCAGCTGGATTACTTGTTGCTCCCCATAGGTAATGTATTGCTCCAATATGTCGACAACCTGCTCATCGCCTCAAATACAGAACAAGGTTGCAGAGACAGTACGGTTAAATTGTTGCTACATTTAGCTCAACATGGCCATAAAGTATCCCTTTAAATTTCAGTATTGTCGACAGGAGGTCACCTACTTAGGTCACCTACTGTCGAAGGAGGGAAGGAGATTGACCCCTGAGCGCATAAGTACCATTGTTAAAATGCCCATTCCGCAAACTCAGAAGGATGTGCGCGCTTTCATAGGTATAACTTCCTATTGCAGGCAGTGGATACCTGGCTATTCGCTGCTTATTAAGCCCCTGCTTGCATTAACACTAAAAGATGTGCATTAACCCCTGCTTTGGACGCCTGAGTGTCAGCAGTCTTTTGAGCAATTAAAAACTGTGCTTTGGAAGAAGAAAGCAAATTGGTAACCAGGCAAAGAAAGGAAGGACAGGGCGCACAACGAATATATAGGGCAATGCAAAAATACAGCACAAGTATTAGTTGGTGCTCCAAGGGGAGAGTGGTCGGCTACCAATTCAACCACAGTTGATCCCCACAACAGAAGGAATACAGTAATACAATGATTCACCCCTGAGCACTCCAGATGAGCAATGTTCTGTTCAATAGAAATGCAAAAAGTCATATATGATTTCTTAGTTCCAAGCTCTTTATTCGGGTATCCAGTGTCCGATACTCAGCAGTATAATGTTTCCAAGACACAGCTTGATGTTGGGGTACAGTTGAACAATTACAGCCAACACGTGTTTCGTCGTGTGTTGTAGCACACATATGACTTCTTCAGGGCTGAATCCGTTACCAGCTAAATTCACAACCAATCCAGATAATACGTCGTTACAGTAAAATAAAATCCTTATGGCTCGCTATCCCGAACCTACCAGGTAAATATTGAGTTCTCGTCAGTCCAGAAAATATTTCACGGCGGCGTAGTCTGCCAAAAACTCGAATGCAGAATAATGCAGCACAAAGTACGTGTCCAGATGACGTGTATAGATGAAAATGAAGTATAAAGAGGGGGGGGGGGGAGATCACGAGTCCATGACCTTAGAAAGGTTCCCCCGGGCTGAAAGGTTCTCCGTATGGCTCAACCTTAGAGAAACGTAAACTACCACAGCTGCTCTCAGCAGAGACAAGAAGAAATTCGTTCCGATCATGGCCTAAAACGCCGGCTAAACATAAAATGGTGCAGTGAATGCTAACTTAAGTCGTACAATACATAAACAGCACAGCTAAAACATTTTTATTCCAACAGACCCTCCTTTTAGCCTTCGCTAACAATTTTATGTTACTATCTAGAAATGGATAACATATGGCAAGGATAAGACCCATCACTATAAGCTGGTGTACACATAATCAGTATTCAAAGACATCCTCGTCGATTTGCATAATTTTATTAATGTGCTTTTGCAACATGATCACAGCATTAGTATCATGAATGGATATTTTTCGTTTAGGTGTCAGAGCACTTACACAATAGGTGCAACAAGCCGGGAGACAGTGTATGCAGAGGCAACATGTAAAGATAATACCGGCAACTACAACCAAAAAGATAAGGATCTTCCAACCCCATGTCGTTAGCATATTCCAGAACCACCCCAATAGTGTCCAAGTACCTATCTCTTGGTGTATGTCTGACGAAAGTCTATGCAATTTTTGTATAGCTGTATCCACACTGGGGGCCTGGTCAGGTATGTAAATGCAACAGCTGCTGCCAATGATGCGACAGGCCCCTCCCCGATCAGTGAAGATGACGTCTAACACCATCCTGTTCTGTAGGGTAACTAATCTCGTAGCCTGGAGCTCAGCAGTGATGTTTGTCAGTATCCCAGCTGTTGTATTAATAACCCCTTCCACAACTCTTGTTAGCTGACGAAGCTGAAGACTATTAGCCATGGGGCCCCAGAAAGGTAAAAGACCCCTTACAGCATTGTCAAACTGTTGTCAGGTGGTATCTGTCTGATCTATATCCTCAGTGTCAACAACCCTTCTGACTCGGGGCAAGTACGTACTCCTACATTGCAGCCGATGATCTTTATGGTAATTAGACGGGGCAACATACACAGGGGGAAGAAGAAAAGAGAGGTAACATCTACCAGACCACCCCCTCGGAAACCAGACGTGAGCTTGGGATCCACAGACAAAATAGACATTCTGGGGTAGGATCAAGGGCGGACTATTAATCGTGCTCAGTCTGTAGGTGAAATTGCATTTACTTTCCCCCACCTTTACCTGCCCTGTCCCCTGGACACAGAAACTAGCTGTTGTGTTGACCACGGCTCTCCGCTCTGCCTCCTTCCGCCCCCGCCTTTCCGATGCCACATCCGTTGATTTTCTGATGACAGAGCCCATGCTTCATCGATGCCGATGCCTGGTAACGAGCTCTGGATGGCTTTGGTGGGGATGGATTGGGTCCTCCCCTATTGGACTTCCCTCTGCCTTCGGGATCAAAACCGCATCTGTTTAATCCTCCTGCTGCGCCTCCTGTAAGACGACTTTAATGACTCTTATTTCCCCTCGGCGTGAGTGCAGCGGCGGTGATTTCCATGTTATTGCAGTCTGGTGCCCCCGATCTTGCTCTTACTTTTATTTTTAGAGCCTCGAGGTGTCGCGCCCCCCGCTGCAACCGAGGATCTCCGAGTGTATAACGATGGCGGATCCTTTTTCGTCCCTGCTGACGCCCTGGTTGTGCTGCCCTGGTGGTTGCTGGTGAAGTTGACTGGGGAGCATCCCTACGGCCGTCGCCTGCCCTACGGGATTGAACCACTGCTGCATGGTGTCCTGCTTCGCCTCCCTGGGACTGCGGCTGGGATGCACGATTCTTGTCCCCCCGACAGCAACAACAAGAATGCCGCAAACGCTGCTGCCCTGTACCACCGAGCCTGTTTTTCCCTTTCTTCATCAGAGTCAGCGCGCCTTCCCGTTCCCCGCAACTGCTTTCCTCTTCCAGAGCCGCTGCCTAGGCGCCCACGCTGATTTCCCCCTGACTACGATGACTTTAGAACGATCGGCGACCTACTGCCTTCCCCCGTCTAAGCTGGTGTCTGCCTTCCCCTTCAGCCCTGCTCCGGGGGTAGGTTTCCTTGTTGGATTGTTGACCGGATTTTTGTTCTCCCGCCATTTTGTCGCAAAATTTAATGGGGTCCATTCCTGGATCCTCCATCTTGCGGTCTCTTCAGTTCTCAAATTGACTCCTGCCTCCGGTCAGCGCCTTGTGCTCTCCAGTCTGACCATTGCCTAAATCGATATCCCCGCTTGAACTCCTACACCCTGCTTTACTTGTACCGTCATTTTTATGCTCCCCTTCTCCCCCTCCTCCCTTCCCATGTCTATTCCGATCCGATGCAGCGAGGGAGTCCGGCTCTGGATGTGGCTGATCTATCTGACACTTACCTATTTTTGTCGACTCGCTTTCCCTAACTTTTTGGTGTTCCCCTGATGTTCTATCTTCCATGACCGTTTACCTAGTTCTGTTCTATATTCCTATTCCCTACTATTCCCAAACTACTCTCTATGCACCTTTGGACTTGTCTTCTATATTAGTTAAGGTGAAAGCAATGGATGTAATATTGTAACTTGGTTCTCCGCTATGCCATGATTTGTTTCTTGTAACTGATGTAATCTATGTAAAATGTAACTGACATAACTATGTAAAAATGCTTACCGTATGTAAAGCGCTCTGATACCTCCGGGTCTAGCCAGCGCTATATAAAACTCCTCAAATAAATAAAATAAAAACGGGCACTGGCATTGGTTTGTCCTTAGTAACATTACGATCTTGGAAAGATTGGAAATATTCAAAGGTGTTGAACCTTTGGAAATCAGCCATTTCCATCCTAAGCCATGTTTCGTTCTTCATTTTATCATAGATCCTCATGAAGGATTTCGGGGATAATGTACTGGAGGTCCCATTTCCTGCCTTTCCTATGGGAGTAAATCCGTGATGAAAACTTATATACTCTACCACAGTGCGAGATTCAGCAGATGTCATAACCTGAGTAGAGATTTGGAAATGGTAGTGCCCCATAACAAGCAATTCAAACCAACCTTCATAGCTATTAATATATGACAATGGCATGGACAACAAATTATCGCTCTTGTGAGTAACTGAGGGAAGTAATCCACAAACCCAACAATTAGTTGTATTGGACACATCAAGGGCTTGATACAACAGTTGTATAAATACATTGTCTGTCTAAGTCTTTCTATGCTCCCCTTTGTGAGGGGCCAAAGTAACAAACATATGCTCAGGGGAAGTGGGCGTTGTACCAACCAAGGAATGTACAGGATACTTTTCCTCCAGAAACCAAGCTATTCCAAGTACAGTTAATAATGCAATCACAACTATCAATATGAAAACTATTTTACTCTTTGTGGACCAGCCCTGCGCTAGTCGCGGTGATGCAAACGGCTGTTCCTCCTCCTCAATAGGCCGACTAAACGGATGCATTATGAAGCAAGAAAAGGAATGCAATAAAACTGATAGCAAAGGCAATTGTTTCCAGTGTCCGTCTGATCCTCACTGGTATAGGATCCTATTGTTCATCAACGTTGGCGCTCTTGAGCACCGGCGGTGGAGCTTGCTCAGTCCTAGCTCTCGATTAATCAATCCCACGTCGCACAGGAGAATGTACCCCCCTCCGAGGGAGCACATTCAATTTATCCTGTCCAATGTCAGAACAGTGCACCAATCTCGCCTCACCCTAAACTAACACCGTTGGTACTACAGCAAAGTACACCCTAACTTGCACAGTCCATCCCTGACTAGTCTGACTTCTCCTTTGGTGCACTATTCCTCAGCCGAGGGCGCAAATTGTACCTGGTGACTGCAGGCACAGAGGGGTCAACAAATAACTGCTCCTTAATGGCTCTAATCTCCGGAGGGTCCGCTGCATTTAGCACGTCATCATTTTCAGCATCCGTTTGGGTCCATGTAAGCTTTGCGTCACCAAAAGGGATGAACTGAGGGACTTTCTCACCCTCAGCGTCCCCAATGCCGTCCCTCACCCATTGATCATAGGGTAAGGGTAAGGGTATCCTGCGACAATGGCTGGAATGAATCCAATTCTTTCGGCCGGTGACTTTCACAGTGGTCCGGGTAGCGAGGAGGACCTGCTCGGGCCCCTTCCACCGGGGCTCCAAGCTCTTCTTCCGCTGAAAATTGCATAGCAGAATCCAGTCCTCAGGCTGGATGTTGTGACCGGGCCCCTCTGGTATGGGTGGCAGTGACTCACGAATCTGTTGGTGAATGGAACGCAAACTTTCAGTTAACTGGCACAGGTAATCGGTCAATAAAGGGTACTCAATCTCAGAAAACCTACGCGGGCGCAGGACTCCCCAGACATTTGGTGTCCAAACACGACCTCGTAGGGTGACAATCCTGTCCTAGAATGTGTTGTAGTTTCGTTGACAAAAGAGCTAATGGTAAAGCATCTGGCCACTGTAACCCTGTTGTTTCCTGAATCTTTGCCAACTTCAGTTTGAGAGTACCATTGTACTTCTCAACCAAACCTGCTGACTGGGGGTGATTCGCAGCATGAAATTTCTGCTTTATGTGTAAACCATCGCAAACTAACTGGATAACCTTGGCATTAAAGTGACTACCGTTATCACTCCAGATCAAACGGCGGAGCAAGCTGAAGCGAGGAAAGAACTCCTTCAGGAGTGCCTTTGCAGTCGCAATGGCTGTATTCTCTTTAGTAGGGTAAGCCTCAACCCATTTACTGAATGCACAAACAACCACCAAAACATACTTCAAATTATTGACCCTGTCCATGTCGATGTATTCCATTTGAAGGACCTCAAAAGGGAAAGTGGGAGGTGCAAAATTGCCGGGTGGTGTAGGTGTACCCTTGCCAGGATTGTGCATCATGCACACCATGCAGTACTTTACTAAATGTGCAGCTGTCTTCGAAATGTTATCATTTTGCCATATGGGGTCTAACAACTTGCAAATACCATTAGCACTGATATGGGCTGGGCCATGAGCCATTGTGACTACAGGAAGAACACATGCATCTGGCATCATCCATCTTTGCTTCCCTGACTTGTCAGTCCAACATCCCTCATCGTTCAATTGTGCTGTACTTTCTTACCACACTGCTAATTCCTCCACCATAGCCTCACTCTGAATTTCCTTCACATTCTCTAGTGTATACTCAAACATGGTGACCTCGGGCACCCACCTAGCGGGACCTGCTACAAACATTCTTTTCATCTTAGTTCAGGCTGCTTCCTTAGCTGTCTGATCTGCAAAAGCGTTCCCCTTACCCACATCGTCAGTAACTTTCTTATTAGCTCTGCACTTCACTATGGCCAATTTTTTAGTGAGTGTCAGAGCGGACAGAAGCCTATATATAAGAGGAACGTGCTGAATTCTTGTCCCATGGGAAGTAAGGAACCCTCTCTCTGCCCAGAGCCGCCCGAAATTATGGGCGACTCCAAAAGCGTACTGACTGTCAGTATAAATATTGACAACTAGTCCCTCACTCAATTCACAGGCTCGAATAAGGGCAACAAGCTCTGCAGCTTGGACTGACTGATAGGGAACTCGTGATGTCTCAACTACTGTAAACAGTGTAGTAATGGTGTATGCATCAGTTGTAGTGCCATCTGGTAACTTAAAGCAAAAGCCATCGACATATAGTTCCCCTTGGGGGTCAGATAAGGGAACATCAGTCAGGTCTACCCGTCCTTTCGTCTCTTCTTCCGTCCGGAAGATACAATCATGTATGTCAATCTCCTCATTCTCTGAAGGGAGGGGTAGTAACGTGGCTGGATTCAGAGTGGCACAGCATTTGATCGTAATGTGCTCCGCAAAGAGCGTTAGCTCGTAACCTGTCAGACGTGCACTGGTGAGGTGCTGCATCTTTGTCTTATTCAAAAGGGTATCTACTGCATGGGGTACCATAACTGTGAAGTCAGTATCAAGTACGAGTCCAGCCGATTGTCTTATTGAGATAGCCACAGCCGCAACCGCTCTTAGAGCTCAGGAGGGCTCGTGCAACAGGGTCAAGCACAGCAAAGAAATAAGCACACGGTCGTTGCTTATCCCCAAATATTTGTGTTAAAACAGAAAGCGCACAACCACCCTTCTCGTGGACATACAATACAAAGCATTTAGCGTAGAAAGGGGTACCAAGCACTGGAGCCGAGCAAAGCACAGTTTTTACAATGATTCACCCCTGAGCACTCCAGATGAGTAATGTTCTGTTCAACAGAAATGCAAAAAGTCTTATATGATTTCTTAGTTCCAAGCTCTTTATTCGGGTATCCAGTGTCCGATACTCAGCAGTATAATGTTTCCAAGACACAGCTTGATGTTGTGATACAGTTGAACAATTACAGCCAACACGTGTTTCGTCGTGTGTCGTAGCTCACATATGACTTCTTCAGGGCTGATTCCGTTACCAGCTAAAGTCACAATCCAATCCGGATAATACGTCTTTACAGTAAAATAAAATCCTTATGGCTCGCTATCCCGAGCCTACCAGGTAAATATTGAGTTCTCGTCAGTCCAGAAAATATTTCACGGCAGCGTAGTCTGCCAAAAACACGAATGTAGAATAATGCAGCACAAAGTACGTGTCCAGATGACGTGTAAAGATGAAAATGAAGTATAAAGAGGGGGGGAGATCACGAGTCCATGACCTTAGAAAGGTCCCCCCGGGCTGAAAGGTTCTCCGTATGGCGTTGCACCTATATTGCCGGTGTTATCTTTACATGTTGCCTCTGCATACACTATCTCCCGGCTTGTTGCACCTATTGTGTAAGTACTCTGACACCTAAACGAAAAATATCCATTCATGATACTAATGCTGCGATCATGTTGCAAAAGCACATTAATAAAATTATGCAAATCGACGAGGGCATCTTTGAATACTGAGTGTACACCAGCTTATAGTGATAGGTCTTATCCTTGCCATATGTTATCCGTTTCTAGATAGTAACATAAAATTGTTAGCGAAGGCTAAAAGGAGGGTCTATTGGAATACAAATGTTTTAACTGTGCTGTTTATGTATTGTACGACTTAAGTTAGCATTTGCGGCAGCATTTTATGTTTAGCCGCCATTTTAGGCCATGATCGAAACTAATTTCTTCTTGTCTCTGCTGAGAGCAGCTGTGGTAGTTTTCGTTTCTCCAAGGTTGGGCCTTGCTGTACTAATAAATACACTGTTCTTATTAGCGCATACCTTTCCCACTAGATAGAGGCCTGCTTCCACCTTTAGAGTGGCGGGCACAGGCAGAACGACCTTGGCATTAAGATAGTGTGTGCCGGTCTCAGGTTCGAAACTCATCCTTCTGTACCTTCTTTGTCTAGCTGCCTCCAACTGGAAATTTCCAGTCAGGGCGTGTCTTCATTGGTCCTGAATTGTACATAATGTATCACCATGTTTGCTGATGTCAGTCCCTCTGCAGCAATCCCAGGAGGCTGGTCAGACTGGACTCCACTCTAGTGTACCTGAATAAATATACTTGGTTTGTATTCTCTACTGCCTGACCGACTCTTCATTTGTATGGAAGGCTGAGAGGTGGTCACGGTAATCGGGTCACTTCCTTCACCGTGAGGGAGGATTTCGGGGGGGGCGAGAGAGCTCCTTGTGCACCTCGGAAGGGTCTCAGGCCTATTAGTTAACTGGAGAAAATTGTGCTCGTTTCCCACTGAATCCGGTAGAGGTAGGCCAGCAGTAGTGGGTGACGTGTTGTGGGAATCCAGGTGCCTCCCGTATCTAGGGGTTATAATCTATCATGACCCCACTGACCTCCTTGAGGGCAATATAGGAAAGGCCATCCAAGGAGTGAAGGCGAGTATGGAGTTCTGGCCTACTCTTCTTCTCTCTGTGATTGGTAGAGTCGCCCTACTGAAAATGGTGGCTCTACCACGGTTGCTATACTTCTTTGTAGTCTTCCCATTATCGATCCCAGCTGGCGTATTCCAATCATTGCTAACAGGGTTTGCCTAGGGGTCTGGCAGGCACAGAGTGGCACTATCCACAATGCAGGGACCTACGGCAGCAGGCGGCTTGGCCCTGCCAGGCTTTGAGAGCTATTACCTGGCTGCGCAGCTTCAATGGCTCACGCAATGGGTGGCTGGAAGGACCCTCAGGACAGAGAATTTGGACCCGCCTGTGCCGGATCTCCGTTGGCTGTCCCGCATTGTATTGTGGCTACCCACACCGGGAACAGAAGACAGCTCTGAATTTAGAGCACTCCACAAGTGCTGGGCTAGGAGTTTGCAGAAGCCAAAAACTAGGCGGCACTATGCTGCAGAAATCCCGCTGGAATTTCTTTTAGAACTTCCACATGGTGGAAACTGGCAAGGGCTGAGGGAATGGGTGGTAGCTGATGACAACGATGGGGGTCCTGTACGAAAATGGCTCTCTGTTGTCATTTGAGGACTTTAGGGACTTCTATGATCTACCGCAAGGGCGCTTCCTCTTACATAGTGCCCTCACAGTAGCGATCCAAAAGCATTGGAGGTTGAGGCTATTGGAACCTCCACTCTCGGGAGAGTATCAATATATAGTTGCTTCCTCTGGTTACGTGTAAGGCAGTCACTTGTTTATACCGACGGCTTCAGGGCGAGGTGGTATCCATGCTTGATAACTTTCGATCGCGCTGGGAAGATGACCTGTGGGTTCCCATAGAAGAAAAAGTCTTGGACGATTTGGTGGGCTGCATTCCCAAAGTATCTAGGAATGTCCAATTTCAATCGATTAACTTCTATATACTTCACAGGGCATATCTCGCACCGGGACGGATAAACTGTTACTTTGTGACGGTGGCTTCTAAATGCCCCCATTGTGAGGAATCGGGGGCCGAGTTCCTTCATGTGTTCTGGAGCTGTCCGGCGCTGGGGGACTACTGGTAGGCGGTAACAGAAACCTTGACAGAGGTGATCGAAAGGGAGGTTCACTGTACACCGGGGCATTGTCTACTACACTGGTTCCCGCACACTTCTAAGACTATAGTGACCAGCAGGTTCCAGGACCTGGAACTCCTCCTGGCCAAGAGGGAGATCGCCAGGCACTGGAAGACCCCAAAGGGGCCCAGCGTGGAGAGATGGAGAAGGGAGGTTATACGCTGGACGGATTATGTGGGGGCTATCCACCTGAGAGAGGCCAGACGGGGCCGAGGATCCCTGGAGGCTGCCAGGGCATGGGAGGCGCTAGTGGAAGAGTTGAAACACCCAGATTCCTCCTCCCTCGAGGAGACACCAGACACTCCCTGATTACGCAGGTAGCATGCTCGGACACCACATTGGGATCCTGTTCTGACGACATGTAGCCTTCCCTAATATGAGGGTCTATGGGGGGGTTACATGGACTAGATGGCACGGACTGACATGGGGCACCGTCCTACATCCTCTTAACTCAATGACTTAGACAGTAAATGATTGCTGTCTTACAGTCGGTTACTGGCCCAGCCATGGCACACCTGGAGAGGGAGGGAAGAGGGGGGATTTGGGTTGTTCATTATAGTTAGGTCCGCAGTACACAGGCCAGGGTATCTTTGTATACATATTGATGGAATATGCTCAAGATAGCAAATGTTTCCAACCTTGTAGTATCCTTATTGATCGCTGGGCTAGCATCATGTCACACCAGGCCCAGCCATGTGGGAGGATATATGGGCTTTTCATTTGACTGGATTCATAAATATGTGATTGTCCATTCGTTACCTATTGTACCTGGGACCTAGTTTTTCTTGAAAACAATAAAAAATTGTTTAAAAAACAAATAGAAAAGAATCGTCTCAAAACAGCCGCTTAATTTGTGCCTGTGATTACAGGTAGTAGGCACAGCATTAATTATTGGAGACCAGGACTTATTTTTCATCATCAGACTGTGATCTAGAGCAAGAGAGAGAGAAGGGCAGAAAGGATAAAATGCAGCGGGACATAGGAGATAGAAAAACAGTCTCAAAAGGAGAAAGCTGGGATTCAAAGAAATCTACAGGAGTCACATAAAGTGACAAGAAATATAGGTGGTCAAAGAAAAAAGAATGAGGTAAAACTGACTAAGCAGCCTTGGTATTGGACAACTGTGACATTTGGCAGCACCATAGACGCGCTCCTGAGAGAATCTTTGGGCCGCTCCACTTATATATTTATTTATTTTTGTAAATTAAGCACTGCTTAAAACAAACCGCAAAACAACTTACAGATATAACACTACATAGAAAAAAGGCATCTTGTTTTCCAAAAGCATTACATTCTCTCACGCTGCAAAATTATATTAACAGTATGCAAAAGGAACATCATTCTCTAGAATTTATCTCTTGTTTATTGCAATGGAGAATGAAAATCTACTCTTCACTGTAAAGAATTTGAAAAACATTTTGCTCTCGCCTGTGGCATGGGGTAGGGTCAGTGAATAAGAAGACGGAGTGAAAGACATGGCTAAAAGGAAGAACAAATTTCGCATTTTATTGTGTTTTTTTCACCTTTGGGTAACTGCATATAAACCATGCACACACCTCAAAATAAATGCAAGTTAAACTAATCAAAGAGAAATATAGTCTTTTACCTTATGAAACATCAGTTGGCTAATGTGATCATTGCAGATTTCTTTGTGTGTGACCCGAGAGTCACAGAATTAAATCCTGATTGGTGCAGTGAAGAATAGTGACTTGTTTATAGTGCTACGAGGTCCCAGTCTGTGACAGAAAGCACTGTGAATGTCATTATTTTAAAACTGTATTACACTGTATAAAGCAGGCTGATGCAAAATACTTTTTAAGATAAAACAGGTCCTTTAAAAATATTTCTTTTAGTGATAAGCATTCAGACTATATCTAGTGTAAATATGTTTATATGTGTCCATTAAAGGGGCATACTCCTTTCAATGGACACATATATCACCTAGAATAATTATTTGTCACCATAAAGCTGAGTGACTCCACTTATTAAAACCTACACTGGCTCCAACCATTGCACACATTTAAATTTCTTTCAGGTAGCGGGCACTTAGGTGAGAAGGCATGTTTCTTCTTTAGTTCTCTACTATCTGTCTGACAGAACAGGAGCTTCCCCCTGTGAGCTGTCACTGGACCCCAGTTATGGCAGTTTTTCTATGAAAAAGAACATGGGGTGCATTTTCCTTGCTAGCATTGGGGCCCAGGTCACCATTGTTGCACATGGAACAGGACCCAAGCAACAGGGGAAGAGGGGGGCTTAATGTTATGTTATGTTATATGGATATTTCTTGAGCGCACGTTCACCAACGGTCTCTTGGCGCTATGAGTTGAACAGAGAGGGTTCGAAGCCGGAGCAGTCTAGTTATGAGCTAAAGTAAAGAGCCAGGTTTTGAGCAAATTTCTAAACCGTACATAATCTTCTTCAAGTCTCAGAGTAATCGGCATTGAGTTCCACAGTTTCGGGCCCAGTGTATTATTTTTTACACATAGCGGCAGAGAGCCTGCTTTGGACACCTGGCCTAGAAGTAGTAGCCCTGCTGAGTGGGCAGAGCAGGCAGTCTGCTTTGCAGAGCTGTAGGAATCATTGGTGCTGCAGCTGCATTAGATGCCCAGGGCATACTTCCTATGGCAGCGTTTTTTGAGTCTTGGAGCAATGGCCTAAGGGAGGGGAAAAATGAAGCAGAGGAGACATCTTGATTTGGGCATCAGACAGAAAAGAGGGAGAGGGATGATGAGATATGGGAGGGAGAGGGAGGTGTGAGATGGGAGCCCATGTTGTTAACAAGGGTCAGAGGTGACAGCAAGGCAGTAGCTAACATTAGTGAAACAGGTGCAGTGAGACTTTTGCCCAGGGGCCCACTGCATCACAATTATGAAAGTTTTACAATAAAAAATGGGCATGGGAGCTCATTTTCCTTGCTAGCATTAGGCCAGATGGCGCCCTTGGCACAAAAAATGGGGGCAGCATGCAGTAGCTCGATTTCTTTCAGAAAGAGACCAGACTTGTTTCGAGATTGAAGTGATAGCCATACGTGGTGGGGAAGGAGTGAAAGAAGAGGAGATAGCCTGCTTCTGAGGGATATAGCCATCATTAGTGCAGCAGGTGGAGTGCATTGGCGCCCCCAGCACCCCCATTATAGGGAGTAGGGTATTTGGTCAATTCTGTTCTTGTTGCATGCTGTTGCTTCTTTATAAATCCCATATTTGTTGTGGATTACAATGCTACAGAAAAGCACCGCTGAAGTGATCTGATGATCCTCGCCCCTGCGATTATACCTCACCCTCACCCTCCCACTCCCCAAATCCTTGCCATATAGTTTGGGGGGGCCTGCCTTCAAAACATTTTACTTATGGGAGGCTCAGAGCAAAAGAGTTTGAAGACCTGTGCCTTAGTATTATCCCAAGGCGTCAGACTGGATCCAGAAATGTTTTCGTGAGCAGTAACCCTGTGCGCAGGTAGGTGGTGTTGTTGGGCTCTGCTTGGCATCGTCAGCATCGTCTGTGCTGGAAGTGACATGTGCGGTGCCTACTTTTGTTTCACGATGTTCCACACCAGGAGTGCAGAGCCATGAAGAACAATGACCACTGGTGTGGAAAACTAGGGCCCCGAAATCTGTTCGCAGACCGAGGAGGATGGGTGGGTTGGTAAGGAATCTGTGGCTAGAAAGAGTATCTACCAGGTAAGGCGTAAACAAAGGTAAGTAACTTATTCATCTGATAGAGACTTCTAGCCGTAGATTCCGTACCTCAGAATAAATACCCAAGCAATACCTCTCCAGAGGTGGGTCTGCGAACGAATTCACACTAGAAAGTTCTGCAGGACCAAACGGGCAAAGTGCCCATCCCGATGGACCTGACAGTCCATACAGTAGTGCTTGGTGAACGTGTGCAGAGAAGCCCAAGTCGCTGTTTGGCAGATATCCAGGACCAAAACTCCACATGCTTACGCAGTGGTCACAGCCATAGCTCTGTTGAAATGAACACACAAACCCTCATGGTTGCTTCTTGGCCAGTGAGTAGCAAATGTTAATGCAGAACACAATCCATCGGGATATGGTCCGCTTCTGCACAGAGTTCCCCTTCTTGGCTCCGACATTCCCACGAAGAGTTGGTCGTCCGCCCCGAAATCTCTTGTGTGGTCAAAATAGAACAACAACGCTATTTTTGAGTCCAAATTCTTCATGTTGAACAATTTACTTCAAATTTCTTGAATAGTCTGCAACAAATTCAACCATGAAAATGGGTCAGGTGATTTGGTTTTCGACTCTGCTATCTTTCTATGGCAAACCAATATCAGGTACATACATTGGTACTCCAAAGTGTAATTCATATGTGGTGTGACCACCTAATAGTCCTCTAGGCAAATTAATTAGTGCTCTCCAAACCCCAAACAGACTATGTAGCCATGCCAATCCTGTATCCAGTACCATAGTGGTCAAGGCTTGTTTAAGTGTACCGTTGGCTTGCTCTAAAGCACTGTTCAATTCAAGAAGCAACAGGTATGAATATAGATTTGTACTTCCAGCGCAGACTTTGGGGCCGATTCCGATCTCGGTCGGAGGCGCACCTAACAGCATTCGGTCGGGAAAAAAGCCATGCGAATGCCTGTTTCCCGACCGAACCGCACATTATTCCCAACAAGCAAGTACGATGCGCATAACAGCATAGATTCCGACCCAGTCGTACTCACCCAATCCAGGTCCTGTTCCCCGACCGAGCCGGATCCGTAAACGCAGAATCGAGTCGCACGGAAGCCAAAATGCAGCCCCGTCCGGCCGGACAAGTACGATGCGCTTTCCGAACGCGCCGAACCCGTCGCTACGCACGGCACGTCAAAGCATCCGGGAGAGGCGCACATAAGCTCTGATTCGCGCCACAACACGATCCACGGCTACGAGACGAACACGCCAGCGACGAGGACGAGGCGAAGCAACGAGAAAGACGAACGAGACGAACCAACCATGAATCCCATCGTGCCGATCCTACCAATATTCTACATCTACTACCGGAACAGGCACGGACGCGTACGGCGCAGAAGGTAAGTCAGACACCAACCACAAAAACAAACTACACGTACCCGACACATCACACACACACAGAGGGATGCAGAAATTACTTACACCAGCAACAGCAGCACTATAGGGGCGGGATGGCCATCACCAATGCCACAAATACACATAGGGGCCCGGATGCCTACCACCACTACCACCTCTACCCAGGGGGTGCCAGATGCCTACCACTACTACCACCTCTACCCAGGGGGTGCCAGATGCCTACCACTACTACCACCTCTACCCATGGGGGGCTGGATGCCTGTCACTACTACCACCCTTACCCAGGGGGTGCTGGATGCCTACCACTACTACCACCTCTACCCATGGGGGGCTGGATGCCTGTCACTACTACCACCCTTACCCAGGGGGTGCCAGATGCCTACCACTACTACCACCTCTACCCAGGGGTGCCAGATGCCTACCACTACTACCACCTCTACCCATGGGGGCTGGATGCCTGTCACTACTACCACCCTTACCCAGGGGGTGCCAGATGCCTACCACTACTACCACCTCTACCCATGGGGGCTGGATGCCTGTCACTACTACCACCCTTACCCAGGGGTGCCAGATGCCTACCACTACTACCACCTCTACCCAGGGGGTGCCAGATGCCTACCACTACTACCACCTCTACCCAGGGGGTGCCAGATGCCTACCACTACTACCACCTCTACCCATGGGGGCTGGATGCCTGTCACTACTACCACCCTTACCCAGGGGTGCCAGATGCCTACCACTACTACCACCTCTACCCAGGGGGTGCCAGATGCCTACCACTACTACCACCTCTACCCAGGGGGTGCCAGATGCCTACCACTACTACCACCTCTACCCATGGGGGGCTGGATGCCTACCACTACTACCACCCTTACCCAGGGGTGACAGATGCCTACCACTACTACCACCTCAACCCAGGGGTGCCAGATGCCTACCACTACTACCAACTCTACCCATGGGGGCTGGATGCCTGTCACAACTACCACCCTTACCCAGGGGGTGCCAGATGCCTACCACTACTACCACCTCTACCCAGGGGTGCCAGATGCCTACCACTACTACCACCTCTACCCAGGGGGTGCCAGATGCCTACCACTACTACCACCTCTACCCATGGGGGCTGGATGCCTGTCACTACTACCACCCTTACCCAGGGGGTGCCAGATGCCTACCACTACTACCACCTCTACCCAGGGGTGCCAGATGCCTACCACTACTACCACCTCTACCCAGGGGGTGCCAGATGCCTACCACTACTACCACCTCTACCCATGGGGGGCTGGATGCCTGTCACTACTACCACCCTTACCCAGGGTGTGCCAGATGCCTACCACTACTACCACCTCTACCCATGGGGGGCTGGATGCCTGTCACTACTACCACCCTTACCCAGGGGGTGACAGATGCCTACCACTACTACCACCTCTACCCATGGGGGCTGGATGCCTACCACTACTACCACCCTTACCCAGGGGGTGCCAGATGCCTACCACTACTACCACCTCAACCCAGGGGTGCCAGATGCCTGCCACTACTACCACCTCTACCCATGGGGGGCTGGATGCCTGTCACAACTACCACCCTTACCCAGGGGTGCCAGATGCCTACCACTACTACCACCTCTACCCAGGGGTGCCAGATGCCTACCACTACTACCACCTCTACCCAGGGGTGCCAGATGCCTACCACTACTACCACCTCTACCCATGGGGGCTGGATGCCTGTCACTACTACCACCCTTACCCAGGGGTGCCAGATGCCTACCACTACTACCACCTCTACCCAGGGGGTGCCAGATGCCTACCACTACTACCACCTCTACCCAGGGGGTGCCAGATGCCTACCACTACTACCACCTCTACCCATGGGGGGCTGGATGCCTGTCACTACTACCACCCTTACCCAGGGTGTGCCAGATGCCTACCACTACTACCACCTCTACCCATGGGGGGCTGGATGCCTGTCACTACTACCACACTTACCCAGGGGGTGCCAGATGCCTACCACTACTACCACCTCTACCCATGGGGGGCTGGATGCCTACCACTACTACCACCCTTACCCAGGGGGTGCCAGATGCCTACCACTACTACCACCTCAACCCAGGGGGTGCCAGATGCCTGCCACTACTACCACCTCTACCCATGGGGGCTGGATGCCTGTCACAACTACCACCCTTACCCAGGGGTGCCAGATGCCTACCACTACTACCACCTCTACCCAGGGGGTGCCAGATGCCTACCACTACTACCACCTCTACCCAGGGGTGCCAGATGCCTACCACTACTACCACCTCTACCCATGGGGGGCTGGATGCCTGTCACTACTACCACCCTTACCCAGGGGGTGCCAGATGCCTACCACTACTACCACCTTTACCCAGGGGGTGCCAGATGCCTACCACTTCTACCACCTCTACCCAGGGGGTGCCAGATGCCTACCACTACTACCACCTCTACCCATGGGGGGCTGGATGCCTGTCACTACTACCACCCTTACCCAAGGGGTGCCATATGCCTACCACTACTACCACCTCTACCCATGGGGGGCTGGATGCCTGTCACTACTACCACCCTTACCCAGGGGGTGACAGATGCCTACCACTACTACCACCTCTACCCATGGGGGGCTGGATGCCTACCACCAACAACACCCCCACTCACAGGATGGCTAATACATGACACAACAAGCACACACCAACATAAACAATGCAACATAAAGACATCCCCCAACACCATGACAAGCGTGTCTAGACTGTGTCAAATGCCTACAACACTGAACATGACTTTGAACATACAATGTGACCCCCTATCACATGTGCCACACATAAATGTGTGTGGCCCCCACAATGCAAGCAGGCCATGACCATTGTGGCAATGGGGTCCAAACCCCTATCATCACAGTGACCAAAATGTAAGTGTGGGGTCCATAGCTGAAGCACATTTTGAACATTGTGGCAATGGGGTCCATACCCCCATCATCACAGTGACCAAAATGTAAGTGTGGGGTCCATAGCTGAAGCACATTTTGAACATTGGGGCAATGGGGTCCAAACCCCCATCATCACAGTGACCAAAA
This sequence comes from Calotriton arnoldi, assembly GCA_963921515.1. Lineage (NCBI taxonomy): Eukaryota > Metazoa > Chordata > Amphibia > Caudata > Salamandridae > Calotriton > Calotriton arnoldi. The sequence continues at coordinate 40,575 of CAWUFW010014979.1, read as the reverse complement.
TGTAAGTGTGGGGTCCATAGCTGAAGCACATATTGAACATTGTGGCAATGGGGTCCATACCCCCATCATCACAGTGACCAAAATGTAAGTGTGGGGTCCATAGCTGAAGCACATTTTGAACATTGTGGCAATGGGGTCCAAACCCCCATCATCACAGTGACCAAAATGTAAGAGTGGGGTCCATAGCTGAAGCACATTTTGAACATTGGGGCAATGGGGTCCAAACCCCCATCATCACAGCGACCAAAATGTAAGTGTGGGGTCCATAGCTGAAGCACATTTTGAACATTGGGGCAATGGGGTCCAAACCCCCATCATCACAGTGACCAATATGTAAGTGTTGACAAAGAAAAAGCTGCAACTGCCAAACTGCATGGATGATTCCTGGTCACAGAACAACAAACACATCAGTGGCAAAGTAGTGCTTGTGTCCCATAGCAACATAGATTGGGGAAGGCAAACAGTGCAGTGCAAATAAGACATACCTTTGGCCATGTGCAGACAAACATCACCCATGGGGGCTGACACTGTCAACATTCATCAATGACACAATGACAGAAGTGACCATCAGAATGCAGACCCACATATTTGCACCAATGGGCACACAAATGCAGATACCCTGTGGAGACTGTAGATGTGAGGTGAACAGATACCATACCATGGCAGCAATGGGACACACAAACAATGATCATTGTGCTGACTGATGACCTAGGAGTCCCAGGGACAGCAGGGGAAACACACCAAACAACATACAGCCAATGGCACACTAAGGATATGCCAATGCAGTGGTGCAGATGCACAAACACAAACAGGCAGACCCACACTGCACATCAAACACAACAGGTGAGGGGGTACCAGTGTCCCCAGGCAACCACACAACACATGAGGAGGCCTGAATACCAATTACACAGATGTGCATACAGTGCCACACAAAGGTAACTCATGGATCCAAATCCCCTATGTGGGCAATCAGGCATTGTCAGATGAGAGGGAGCACAAATCACACATGTCACACAAGCATGTAGGAACAGCAACTGACACAGCAAGACACAGAGACACCACAGCACTACCCCCAGGGCCCCCACAATGTGGTGACCCTGGGCTGCATTACAATCCCACTGTGATGACAAAGCTAGATGTCGTTCACACTGTGAACCACAGTCATGTGTCCTGAGCAACAAACTACCATCACACCTACACAAGCACAAATCAATCAGCACGGCCAGTAAGCCAAGGCCAACATGGAGGCAGGGGTCTAGCTGGGCAACAACTCTCATCTGCACACACTCAACACCACACACCTCGACCTCCAACAATGTGCAGCAGTGAAGCTCACATGCACTGGTGACATTGCACATGCACCCATGACAATCCCAGGGGGTGGCGGGAACCAAGGTGCAGAAACACATCACACATGGCCACTCAACAAGACTCCTGAATGTCTGACACACTGCACACTACGCTGTACATGGACATGACGGCAATACCACACCAACCAATGGGATCCCAGCCACAGTCACACACCAATGAAGAAGCCAAGGTCACCCACAAAGAACACACATAGACAACTACCAACATTGCAGCCCTGACCCTGAGGAGTGCCAGCAGTCACACACACAACGTGTCACAACCAATGAAAGCTAACACAAACCGGAAATCACATGACAGGTGTAAACAACAAGTGCCAAGGGGAATCCTGACTGTGACCCATCAGCGTCTGCCCACAAACTCAGCCCTAACAGCAAACACACCTATGGGTGACACCCTGATGACCAGTAATGTGCCATGCACCCACATCACAGAGAACCCAGGGAGAAGACTTTGGGGGAACATAGGTCAACTCAGCAAGCATCACAAACAGGAACATCACTAGGGATCCCAGCATGCACAGCAAAATGGAAGTGAACACACAGACATGCTCATACAACACACACCTTGGGCGCAGGCGATGTCACAGGAGCACACACTGCCATGAGGGGACTCCACTCCTGTGTGAGGAAAGCTGTGCCATATGTCGCCTCAGTAGGGCTCCATCATGTCAGCAGAACACTTGGTCACACAGTCAACAATTAGCACCAAATGAAGGCTCCTGTCACATCAGCCTGGTCATGGGAGTGTCAACAAAATCATCAGCACAGATCCAACACACATGTATAGCAAGTTGCACTGACAACACAGATGAGTCCTTCCCCATTGATGCCCAAACCTGCATGTCCAGTGGAGATGGCCACACGGTCAGGGAAGTAGACTAATTGAACAATGGCAAGCACAACAGATGTGCAGGGGTGGAAGCCACAGATGTGACATTGCTAATGTAAGTAGGAAATCCCATTGCCAAATATTGAAAACATGACACCCTCATATGCTGCTAAGGATGACATGGATACACTACAGGATAGGACACATTACCCGTGGACCACATGGGTTCCTGCAGAGTAACACTTCATTTTCATGAGACCAAAAATCACCATCACTGCAGCAAGGGCACGGTTAGCATCATTAACATCATGTACATCAGAAGCAAAACCACTAGAGAACAGAAAGTAGCTTTATTCAGCATATGTGGCTTCAAAATTTAAAGTCCAGAAAAAAAGAAACAAAGGCCAATGGCCAGTCCATTCTGAAAGTCAAAACAGGGTGACAGTGGCAGATGTCACCCTACGCATGCCTGCACTGCTACACACCAGGGACAATCCCCTCGGAGGGGCATACGGGGGGGCAGACCAGGCACCGCAGGGACAGGATCAGGGCTCACCAGAAGGAGGCAGGGAAGGGGTGGTGGGTGCTGGAGAGCCACTGACAACTGCAGTGGAGGTGTCTGACATGGTGTGTGCCGGCACAACTGGGGGGCATGACTCAGATGGTGTGGGCGCCGGCACGACTGCAGTGGACCGTGCAGATGGAGTGGACAGGTTCGCCACTGCAGTGCCCAAGTCAGACAGGGTGGTAGTGGCCTCCACTGCAGTGCCTACCTCCAGGGGAGGAGAATGGGGATCAGGTAAGGTGGGCAGGACAGAGGGGGAGGACACCCTCACCACACCAGTGGCACAGACAAGCGCAGCGGGGGTGTGGGGCCGGAAGAACAAGTGGCAGGGGGAGAAGGCCTGATCCTTTTGGGGATGGTGTATCTGTGGGTGGGGGAACCTGGGGCAGGGTGTGTGGGTGGGGGCCTGAGGGATGGAGGAAGGAGACTTGGTGCCTGAGCTGCAGGGCGGCGGCGGGATCTTGCTCTTCCGGGTCCGGGGGGACTTGCGGGTGGGGGCGTCAGTCGGTCTGCGCCTGGGGGAGGGTGTCCGGGGGCGAGGGGCACTCCGCTCCGTGTGGGTGGGCTTCCTCTTACCCCTGAATGCTGTATCAGCTGGATCGGAGGGGAAGAGGCCCTAGGTCACTGAGGAAGAGCCGCTGTGTCTTTGGGGTTGCAGGTGAGGCAAGGGAGGGGGCTTTGGAGGGAGAGGCAACTGAGGACTGCGCAGTGCTCGTGGATGCGTGTGTGTGTGCCTGGGCCCCATCCCCTGTGAGTGTGGTTTCAGTCCCCTGACTGTGCGTGCGTGTGCGTCTTGTTTGTGGCGTGTGTGTCTGTGTGCTGCTCGTGTCTGTGCTGGTGTGTGCCTGTGCCGGTGTGTGTGTGCTTGGGACAGGTAAGGTGCTGGGGAGAGTGGATGGGGCAGAGGCAGGAGGGGTGAGGGACTGTCGGAGGAGGGACACTGCTGCCGTCAGGGAGGAGTCCATGGACCTATTGCCCCTCTGTAGGGCAGACATGCCCGATGAGATGCCCTCCATGAACGACACCAGCTGAGTCAACAGAGTGGTGTGGGCATGGAGGACACTCAGCATCACTGTCTGCCCTACATGGAGCTGGCGAAGGAGGTACACAGACTCCTCACTCAGGGCAGCAGGGGACACAGGGGCAGGGGGTGCGGTGCCTGGCCCGAAGGAGACACGCTCCCGAACATGGGAGCCTCCACGGACCTCGGGAATGGGAGCCGATGGGAGGGCGGTGGTGGTGGTGGTGGCGGGGACAGCAACACTAGCTGGGGTGTGGTGGCTGCTGACACCCGCCTCCATAAGGGAGTCATCCTCCGAGCTGCTGTGGTCCTCAGCTGAGGTGGATGGTGCTGAGGACTCCTCGGTGTGGCTCCCCTCGCCCTCCGTGCCACTGGGTCCCTCCGACCACTCCTCGGCTGCTGACCCAGTCTGGCTCTGCGGCTCCTCCTGGTCCGTGGAGCTGTCCCCTCCTGTGGCCGTGGATGTATCTGCAATCAATAGGGAAACAGACAGACATCAGTCACCTGCCCCGAACGCACACACCACAGTTAGTACAGCACATTACAGAGCAAGCCCTGGCATCCTTAGTTGAACTTTGCTAAAAGTGCCCAAACAGAACAGGAGAAGCCAATTGTCAGTCTGATGGTCAACCATGGCACTCACATCCCACCTGGCCTTGCACCCATCTGTCTGGTGTCTGTTGGATGGCAATACCCCAGTGTGGACACATGCACCACCTACACAGTAGTTGGACAGTGCAGAGAACCCGGTTAAGCATGTGAACATGCACACATCACAACTCTTGCCACTGAGTCAGTACAGGTGTCCGGATGAAAGGGATGCCCAGAGTCAAATAGGAAATGCATGTGATGCATACCAGCGACAGACACCATGATGCACCCATGTTCTGATAGCCATTGCCACAATGGTGTGCATGTAGCACATGTCACTCCCCTGCAGGATCACCCATTGGAAGTTTCATGCCATGGCACAGGCATGCCTGCTAAGTCATACATCACTGTCTCCAGTCACATGGGCAGGGCAGCCAGACAACAACAGTCTGCACTGTGTCACAATTCAAGGTCATGGGGAATGCAAGTCCTGGAGCTGAACAAGTGCACATGTACATCCCCCACACACCACATCATCTGAACCCTTATCTGTCCAGGTCATACCGATTGGACATATGGGAGACCTGTAACACGACCCTCTGAACCTGAGCACTTCACAATCTGCTGTGAATGGGAGACAGCTGCCTGAACTTCACATTCGCATACCCCAGTCTGCACGGTCAGGTGATCAAACACCTATGTGTCACACAAGTATCGTCTCCTATGGTCACATCTCCGGTGGCATGCTGAGCCCCAACCGAGAAACACCCCAGCAGTCCTGACAACGAAGCCACAGCACACTGACACAGAGGCAGACACCTGAGGGGACAAATCACTGAGCACAACGTGTCAGCTGATACACGGGAGTGGGAGTACAGAGTGTATTGTATGGCCTGGAGTAGGCATGACTGTCCTGCCCCACATGAATGAGGGATGAGCCCTGGACAGTAGGCAGCTGGCTAAGTATGTGTGACACACGTAATATACACACTCCTGGGGCCCAAACATTGTTCCCACCCGCAGCATGGGTGTGTGCCAGATACCCCAGGCACATGTGGTGGATCAGCTCAGCAATTGGACCACATATCAAAGTAACACGCAGATTACATGTCAGAACACAGGCATTGTGTAAGCAATGGACCCACCCATGATGCCCGCCACAGAGTTAGGGAAACAGATGCTGTCCCCCACCTTGAGTCAAGCAAACTGCAAGGACACAGTACCCAAGTGACACAATTCCCTGACTGTAAGGGCCACACCTGGGTATCAGATGAGGAGTGGGCAGTGCACAATAGAGGGACATGGGTCCTGGACCACATGACTGATGTACTGTGGAAGTTTAACCAGGCCAGAGGAGGGCACATAGCATGGCAGACATAGTTCACAATGCAGTCATGGACTCACCCCCTCCTTGCTGCTCTCTGGCCTTCAGCTGCCCATCCAGATCAGGGAAGACCACCGCCAGGATCCTGAGCATGTGGGGGTCAGGGTCCGGTGTCCGCCCCTCCTGCGAGGAGGCGACAGCTTCAGCTGGACCCGTGCGATCCTCCGGGTCCAGCCCCGAAGGTCCTGCCACCTCTTCTGGCAGTTGCGGATCCGGCGCTTGTAGACCCCCACGGTTCTCACTGCCCGGACGATGGTCAGCCATATCTGCTGCTTCTGGTGGGCATCAACCTGTGAGGATGACAAAGTGAGAATGCCATTACTACACATGCAACATATCCGTGCATTACACTGTTGTATATACATGTCTCAATCACAGGGGCACATGATGTACACAGGCAGTGCAACGATGGCCATGGACAGTATGCCAGCAGTTACTACATGGTATCATTGCCTGGGAAGTAAAACCTTGTTTAAATGCACTGTCACTGCACTATACCTGTCCAGTGCATGTAACTACACACTATGGGGGGTGACAACTACTCAGTGAGCCTGCTAGCCAGTGGCGTGCAGACTGTTAGCCTTGCTAGTCAGACAACATGCACATTTAGGAAGGCAGTGGACAGAACACTCACCTGCTCCCCTGCTTTCCCATACAGCTTGCTGTACTGTGGAAGGAGGCTGTCCAGCAGGGCCTGGTTCTCCTCAGTGCTGAAGGCTGGGGCTCTCTCCACAGTACGTGCCATTGCAGGGTCCAGAGGGTGCAGATACAGCAGCAGTGGTGGCGGCAGATGTCATCCTGGAGCATGTAGTGCAGGCAAGTGAGCTCTCAGGGGAACAGCCAGCATTATATGTGTGCTGCAGAGGCAGATACTGTCCCATGTGTCCAAAGTGATAGGTCCAAGTCGTTTGCATCTTCTGAATCTGGCCAATCCATGGAATTGCACCACTTACATACGCCCACAGCATCCTTCAAAAGTTCAACTTCATGACACCCATGAATTTGCAACATTGTTGTGGGTGACCAACTGAATTTACAGCATCAGACTCGTTCAAAATTTGAAAACGCGTCCGTTGCCAGGCCAGGCCATAGCCAATGGGTGCGCACCTATCGGTCCATTGCTGTTCAACGCGTACCTAGGATACAACGCGTACCCACACACATTGAATGCAATGGGCCGGCCGGGCACACCGATCGGTCCATTGCTGTTCAACGCGTACCTAGGATACAACGCGTACCCGCACACATTGAATGCAATGGGCCGGCCGGGCACACCGATGGGTCCATTGCTGTTCAACGCGTACCCGGGATACAACGCGTACCCGCACACATTGAATGCAATGGGCCGGCCGGGCACACCGATCGGTCCATTGCTGTTCAACGCGTACCCAGGATATAACGCGTACCCGCACACATTGAATGCAATGGGCCGGCCAGGCACACCGATCGGTCCATTGCTGTTCAACGCATACCCAGGTTACAACGCGTACCCGCACACATTGAATGCAATGGGCCGGCCGGGCACACCGATCGGTCCATTGCCGTTCAACGCGTACCCAGGTTACAACGCGTACCCGCACACATTGAATGCAATGGGCCGGCCGGGCACACCGATCGGTCCATTGCTGTTCAACGCGTACCCAGGATACAACGCGTACCCGCACACATTGAATGCAATGGGCCGGCCGGGCACACCGATCGGTCCATTGCCGTTCAACGCGTACCCAGGTTACAACGCGTACCCGCACACATTGAATGCAATGGGCCGGCTGGGCACACCGATCGGTCCATTGCTGTTCAACGCGTACCCAGGATACAACGCGTACCCGCACACATTGAATGCAATGGGCCGGCCGGGCACACCGATCGGTCCATTGCCGTTCAACGCGTACCCAGGTTACAACGCGTACCCGCACACATTGAATGCAATGGGCCGGCCGGGCACACCGATCGGTCCATTGCTGTTCAACGCGTACCCAGGATACAACGCGTACCCGCACACATTGAATACAATGGCCAATATGTGCGCACCGATCGGTCCATTGCTGTCCAACGCGTATTGCGAATACAACGCGTACCAGCACACATTGAATGCAATGGCCAATGTGTGCGCACCGATCGGTCCATTGCTGTCCAACGCGTATTGCGAATACAACGCGTACCAGCACACATTGAATGCAATGGCCAATGTGTGCGCACCGATCAGTCCATTGCTGTCCAACGCGTATTGCGAATACAACGCGTACCAGCACACATTGAATGCAATGGCCAATGTGTGCGCACCGATCGGTCCATTGCTGTCCAACGCGTATTGCAAATACAACGCGTACCAGCACACATTGAATGCAATGGCCAATGTGTGTGCACCGATCAGTCCATTGCTGTCCAACGCGTATTGCGAATACAACGCGTACCAGCACACATTGAATGCAATGGCCAATGTGTGCGCACCGATCGGTCCATTGCTGTCCAACACGTCCCTGTACAAGTCACTGGCATATGTCACCATGCCTGTCACAGGTGAACATATGCCAGCCACATATACTTCCCAGGGAGTGAGGGGCACACCTACAACACCACAGCCTGTCCAAACTGTATCCTAAGTCATGTAAGGCTGCATTACCTATTCCGTGTATGGGGGTGAACATGTTGTTACGTGGGTGTCACTTGGGGGCAGCCACCCCCAGGCTGTGCACGTGTTCATGGGGACAGGATCCTTGGTGTTTCGTGTACATGACCACTGTGATGTGCAACTGTTCATATCTGAGCATGTGGCATGGTCACATTTCACGGTGGTGTATGTGTATGTCATGTCACATACCCCCTGAGTCCCATGTGGGACGGTATGTTTAACCCAGGGTGACCCATTGGCACAATAGTGATGGTCCTCCACAGTCTGTGTGCATGTTGTGTTTACAATGTCTCTGATTTCATGTGCACAATGGGAGACAGTCTCCACATCCACGTTGTTTGTGCATGGACTTTGATGTTGTGCGTGTGTGTGTCACAGACGTCCATGTCTGTCCTGCCGAGGCAACAGGGACCACTACCTGTGGGGGTCATGGTTGTTTTGCTGTGGTGTATACATGATACACCATGTCATGCCAGTGTCCATGTGGCAGTACAGGGTCCCTGGGAATCTACCTGTCGTTGAGCTGTGATGCCTGGGGCACATCTGTCCTCACATGTCACTGTGGGGTGTGTTTGTAACGTGGCAGCAGGAGATGGGAACTGTGACACAGCCTCATGATATCCAATGGCACAACCTGGGACTTATTGATGCCACTTGTTGAACTGTGATGTTAGATGTTGGCCATGTATGTGCCATACATGTCCTTACGGAACTGCACACATCATGTACTTGTGCCTCATAATGATGTATCATGTGATATTGAGTGTGTTCAATGCCACATATGTGGGGTGACTGACAATCTTTCTTTCTTCACCTATGCACTGCAGGGCACCAGCTGTCCATAGACCATTCCCTGACCTGGCAACGATGGTGGAACGTGACAGCATCCGACGGTACCGCTTCACCAGGCAGCTGATTGAGGATTTGGCTGTGCGCTTGGCACCACATTTGCAACCTGGCCGGCCGTACCCTACAGCGCTGACCCCCAAGGTGAAGGTGATGGCAGCCCTACACTTCTTTGCCACCGGTACCTTTCAACACACTGTGGCGACTGCTGGTGGGATGTCACAGACCATGTTCAGCCGTGTGCTCCGCGATGTTTTGGAGGCCATGTTGATATACCTGAACCAGTACATCTATTTCCCTAGACTCCAACAACTCACTGACGTGAAGAGTGACTTCTATGCCCTGGGGAGGATGCCGCATGTCATTGGCTCCATTGATGGGACACATGTGGCTTTGGTACCACCACAGGCCCAAGAGCAGGCATACAGGAACCGCAAACACTACCACTCGGTCAATGCACTGGTGGTCTGTCTTGCTGATATGAGCATCTCACTCGTGTGTGCCCGTTTCCCCGGTTCTGCACATGATGCCTACGTGATGAGGAGTAGCCGCATCCTGAGGATGATGTCACAGATGCGGAACCAGCGTGCCTGGCTTGTTGGTGTGTACTGACTTTGTACCATTGTGTGTGTTCTGCAATGTAGTGTTCCACCCTCTTTTCCAACTCAGCTAATGTGCAATTGTCTGTATGTAGGTGACTCCGGATACCCCAACATGCCGTGGTTGCTGACGCCCCTCAGGAACCCTGTGACACCAGCCCAGATGCGCTACAATGAGGCACATGGTTGGACCAGGAGAGTGATTGAGCGGACATTTGGTCTCCTGAAGAGCCGCTTTCGCTGCCTGGACAAGACAGGAGGGTCCCTCCCATATGCCCCAGCAAAGGTGTGCAATATTGTCATCGTCTGCTGCATGCTACACAACCTGGCAGTGCGGATGGAGTTGCCTCTCATCCTGGATGACGATGACCAACATCCGCCACCTGTGGAGGATCCTGGCCTGGACCACAATGCCAGTGATGATGATGATGATGGTGATGGTGATGTCCGCACACAGCTCATCACCAACTTCTTCAGCTGAATGTGAGTATCCAGAGATGTCATGTCAATGATGTGAGTTTGCATGATATGTGTTGGTGGTGCTCTGGTGCTGTTTGAGTGTGTCCATGGGCTACATGACTGTATGCGTGTAGCGATGTGTCCTTACAGGTAGTCTGTACTCCCCAACAGTGTTGACATGCTAACTTGGTTCTGGGTGGGTATCTTGTGACATGTATTGGGCATGAGTATTGCAGTTCTGTCCTGTTCTTCAGTGCTTTTGACTGTGTGTCATTTCTGTCCTTCACAGGGTACTTTCAGAGTCGTTTGGTCAACTGTGATCCCCGACACCGTGATTCGACTTCCAGGGTGGTAGCTGTCGTGTCCCTACAGGTGATGTGCGCCACACCCATGGACTTCCTTCCTTCTACACTTGTTGACTGTGTGCCCGCTGCCAGGTGGGATTACCTTGCATCTGTAGTGGTTACAACATGTTGCAAATGTGTAATAAACCTGTGCTTCACTTTGTGATGTGCGTTGTCTGTGGTCACACATTTGACTGACATTTGCTTACTGCACCAGTGGACTAGTTGACTAAGACTGTGAATAGGTGTTGTGTCTGTGCATTGCACCGTATTTCCTGGCAACATCAGTGTAGGCAATGAGTCAGATGGCCTAGGTGTGTATTTGTTGTGTAGCCCTGGTGGTGTGTCTCCCTCATATGTGTCACGTTGCCATGACTCACATGCCTGTGTTGTACTTGCTGTAGCAGTTAGCATGCACAGTGTAATTTCGCTGGTCATCATCTCCATGACAGAAACCACGTTGGAATCACGACAGAGGAAGGTATGGTGTATTAGTGTGTTTATTGTCATACATGTGTGTGAATAGTGCAGGATGGTGAGTGCTGTACATTTTGATTGCAATCCAGAGTTCCTAGATGAATTGGAAGTCCTGGTAGCAGAAATGTCCTGTATCAAGTCCACAGTCATCTGAGACATTGGTCCAACTTGTACTCCCCATGTCATGTGGGGGAGTTGTGTTGCAGTCAACAGGGTGAACAGTTTGCGCACAAAGGTGATTATCCAGAACAGGTGTTGGCTTCCTGGGGGTTGTGCATGGCCATCATCCTCTCAGTTGTCCTTCCTCGGACGACCCTTCTTTGGGCGGGACCCTCAAGTGCAGGCTGCTGCGGTGCAGGGGACTCTCCGCCAGAGTCATCCTCCCTCCCTGTGGCAGTTGCAGTTGTTTCAGCAGCAGATGTTGTGGGCACACAGGGAGGTGTTGACTGGTTGCTGCTCATCTGGCGGAGGCATTGTAATATGTCCCTATGCACCGCAGTCATCTCTTGCAGTGTGTCCCACTTGGACTCCACGCGGGACATGTGTGAGTCCAAGCGGGCATGATGGGCAGCCTGCTGCTGTTTAATGTCCCTGAGGAGCCCCACTACCTGGCTGAGCTTTCCGGTGCTGGACTGGTACGCATCGGCTATGCGTGCCAGTTGTGGGTCATCATGCAGTCCAGACCCCTCTGCGAGCAGCGACCTATGTCTCCCACCCCTCCCACCACCCCTGGCGACACGTGCAGTACCTGAGGTGGCACTCACAGGTGACCCTGGGCCCCCTTGGGGGTTGTTGGTGGTGTTGGTGTCCATGGCCCCACATTGGTCCAGGGTCCCTGTGCTGGTGGTGGTGGTGCTCCTTGGTCTGTCCATGTCGGCAGGGGTGGTATGTGTGTTGACAGTCGTTGGAGGGGTGGGTGCAGGGGGTGCAGCTGGTGGTCCTGCTGGTGCTGCATGATGACTTGCTCCGGAGGTGCCAGGTGGGTCTTCTTCATCCGAGGAGGGCAGAGGCTGTTCCACACCAGTGAGCTCCGTATCCTCTTGAGCCTGGGACGGGGACTCCTCAGCGTCTGCTGCTGTGTCCCCATCATCACCTGTTTTTGGGAGACACACACAATGTATGTTATGTTTCTGCAGGCATCAATGGTTGACACACCTGACAGTTGTGACTGTGCCTCTGGATGCGGGCCTGTACATTGCATTGTCCTAAGTTGTCACAGTCAGGGGTTGATATTGGTGTAGCACATTGTCCTGCATTATTTGGGCATTTCTATGTGAATGTTGGGGTGTGTACATGGTCTGCATTGGTTGTATTTGGTTGACATCCGGCCCTCCTTCCCACCCAGCCAGGTATCCCACCATGGAACGTGCTTCCATTGCAGGGAGTGCAAGTTGTCTTTCAGGATGTCAGTCAGTGGTGTCCTGCTGTTGGTTGGTGCACAGTTGCCAGCAGGGCCTTGTGCTCCCCACAGCAGTAGCCAGTGTCAGCCATCTTGTGAGTTGTTTTCCACTCCCTGTGATGTGCGCATGGTTCAGGGTGGTGTTGATGGGACAGTTGTGGGGGTGACCAATATCTGTGACTACCACTCCCATCATGCTATTGCCTCCACCCCACTTCCCAGCATGCCCATACTTACTTGCTTTTGGGTGGACTTCACTGTGTGTGAGTGTGAGAGCAATGGCAAGATGGCTGACAGTGGTGTCCTGCTGTTAGTTGGTGGCCAGTTCCCAGCATGGCCTTGTGCTCCCCACAACAGAGCACCAGTGTCAGACATCTTTGATGGGCTTTCCACTCTCTGTGGGGTGTGCATGCTTGAGTGTGAGCTTGCTGGGCCATGTGGGTGGGGGATGTTGAGCTGTGACTACCACTTCCATCATGCTATTGCCTCCACCCCACTTCCCATCATGCCCATACTTACTTGCTTTTGGGTGGACTTCACTGTGTGTGAGTGTGAGAGCAATGGCAAGATGGCTGACAGTGGTGTCCTGCTGTTAGTTGGTGGCCAGTTCCCAGCATGGCCTTGTGCTCCCCACAACAGAGCACCAGTGTCAGACATCTTTGATGGGCTTTCCACTCTCTGTGGGGTGTGCATGCTTGAGTGTGAGCTTGCTGGGCCATGTGGGTGGGGGATGTTGAGCTGTGACTACCACTCCCATCATGCTATTGCCTCCACCCCACTTCCCAGCATGCCCATACTTATTTGCTTTTGGGTGGACTTCACTGTGTGTGAGTGTGAGAGCAATGGCAAGATGGCTGACAGTGGTGTCCTGCTGTTAGTTGGTGGCCAGTTCCCAGCATGGCCTTGTGCTCCCCACAACAGAGCACCAGTGTCAGACATCTTTGATGGGCTTTCCACTCTCTGTGGGGTGTGCATGCTTGAGTGTGAGCTTGCTGGGCCATGTGGGTGGGGGATGTTGAGCTGTGACTACCACTCCCATCATGCTATTGCCTCCACCCCACTTCCCAGCATGCCCATACTTACTTGCTTTTGGGTGGACTTCACTGTGTGTGAGTGTGAGAGCAATGGCAAGATGGCTGACAGTGGTGTCCTGCTGTTAGTTGGTGGCCAGTTCCCAGCATGGCCTTGTGCTCCCCACAACAGAGCACCAGTGTCAGACATCTTTGATGGGCTTTTCACTCTCTGTGGGGTGTGCATGCTTGAGTGTGAGCTTGCTGGGCCATGTGGGCGGGGGATGTTGAGCTGTGACTACCACTCCCATCATGCTATTGCCTCCACCCCCCCTTCCCAGCATGCCCATGCTTCCTTCCCTTTGACTCTGCTTCCCTGTGGGGTTGTGTGCCTGTGCTGACAAGATGGCTGACAGTGTTATCCTGGGGTTAGTTTTGCTACAAGTCCCATGTGTGTCCCTGTGCTTCACTCAGCATGACCCAGGGTTGTGGTTCTTTGTGGGATATTTGATTGGAGTGTGAGGCAATGCATTCTCCCAGGTGAGTTATGTGGAGTTTGTGTTAGGGTGTGTGTGAGAAACGCTGCTGGTAACTATGGTCAGGGCTGTGAGTCCTCCTTCCCACCCAGCCAGATATCCCACCATGGAACGTGCTTCCATTGCAGGGAGTGCAAGTTGTCTTTCAGGATGTCAGTCAGTGGTGTCCTGCTGTTGGTTGGTGCACAGTTGCCAGCAGGGCCTTGTGCTCCCCACAGCAGTAGCCAGTGTCAGCCATCTTGTCAGTTGTTTTCCACTCCCTGTGATGTGCGCATGGTTCAGGGTGGTGTTGATGGGACAGTTGTGGGGGTGAGCAATATCTGTGACTACCACTCCCATCATGCTATTGCCTCCACCCCACTTCCCAGCATGCCCATACTTATTGCTTTTGGGTGGACTTCACTGTGTGTGAGTGTGAGAGCAATGGCAAGATGTCAGTCAGTGGTGTCCTGCTGTTGGTTGGTGCACAGTTGCCAGCAGGACCTTGTGCTCCCCACAGCAGTAGCCAGTGTCAGCCATCTTGTCAGTTGTTTTCCACTCCCTGTGATGTGAGCATGGTTCATGGTGGTGTTGATGTGCGCATTGTGAGGGTGGGCAATATCTGTGACTACGACTCCCATGATGCTATTGGCTACACTGACTTGCCCAGCATACACAGTATTCCTTCCTTTCAGTGGGCTTCACTGTGTGGTGGTGTTGTAGTGGTGGCTACATGTCTGGATGTGTTTGTTAGTTATATTTGTGCCACTGCCCAGCTGTAGTTGTAGTTGTGTTTGTACATGTGATGACACAGTTACATGTCACTATGAGATGGCATGTGTTGTGTTTATCTGACTGACATACACATTTTGGGATGGTTCTGTTCTGGTTGCTGTGTATTTGCTAAGGGTGCATGGTTTGACTCTCCCCTTGACAGTGATGTGTGTGTATTGTGGCACAATATTGTGTACATTTGTTGTGTACTCACCAGGCTCTTGGATGTTTTCTAGTCCATATACGCTCACTGGTGGTAGGATGGCCCGCACCTTCTCCTCCCAGGGCCTGAGGTATACTGGCTTGGCAGGAGGGCCACTGCCGGTGTGTTGGCTCAAGAGGTAGTCCTTCTTCAACAGCTCCCTGACCCTCCTGCGCACGTCATACCACCTGTTCTGGATGTCTATCTTTGTGCGCAAACATGGTGATTGTGCGTTCACCCTGTCGACGATCCTCTCCCACATCTTGGTTTTCTGCGCCATGGGTGTCTGTTGGACCAGTGTACCAAACAGCTGTGGCTCTACCCTGAGGATCTCATCTACCAGGACTTCCAATTCACTATCTAGGAACTTATGATTCTTCTTTGGGGGCATGGTGATGGGTGGTGATGGTGAGTGATGTGTGTGTTGGTGTGCAGGTGAAGGTGTGTGAGTGTGTGTTTTGCTGGGTGTATGTGAGGTTGCTATTTGTTGGGGTGCTGATGGTGTGTGGCTTGTGTGATGGATGAGCTGTGGGTGTGTGGTTGCTGTCTGTTGAGTGCTGGCAGGTAATTTGAATTTGCAAAGGATCATGGTAGGGATTTGTGTCCTTTATATGGGTGGAGTTGTGGGTGTGTCTTTGTTCCCTGCCCCCCCAGTATTTATTGGCTTTGTAATTGCTTGTTTGGCCTTTTTTTTGTGTATTTTCCCTTTGTACTTTTTGTGCATGTAGGAGACGTTCTTGTGACCGAGTCGGACCCTGCAGTTGTCTCGTACGGGCTTCTCCGATTCGTTCACGCTGTGTTTGTGCTGTTTTCTATGCTGCGTACGCGTCGGTCGCGGTGTTTTGGGTTGCTTCGGCTCGCAGTTTTCTATGCGTGTCGGTCGTACGGTTTGTCCTCCGTGCGACTCGGTCGTGTTTTCCACGCGTTGCATCGTACTTGGCGGGTAGGAGTTCGCGGGTACGTTTTGTTCGGTATTGTTCCGGGTGCGTGTCGGTCGGTTCGATTCGCGTGTTTTTCCGGCCGGATTGCTGTTTTCCGCGCGGCTCGGTCGTTCGGCATGTGTTCCGTACGAGTCGGTCGGGTTTTGCACGCTTCTCATCGTACTTTGCGGGTCGGGCTGCACCGGTACGTGTCGGTCGGAATTTATTCCGGCTCCGAGTCGGTCGGTACGTTTTCCGGCCCGAATCGGAATCGACCCCATAGTGTCCATAAGCGCCTTAGTGGCAAATGCAGGACTTCTGTCTGAATGAAAGGTATGATCTGCTCCTATTGCTACTAGGCACTGCAAATCTTTTATGACAGCTCAAGCAGTGGCAGTCTTTTGTGGCCAAACTCAAAGGAATCTAGAGTAACAATTGATTGCAATCAATGTGTGCTTATATTGATTGACACGCTGTAATGGACAGATATGGCCAAGAAAAATTACTCCAAACAGTTTGTTCAAGATAGTTAGGGGAGTAGGTGCTGGTCTTGCAACAGCTGAATGTTTTATTCATTGACAAATGTTACATTGTGTACATATTTGTTTTAGTTTTGCTTAATATGGCCACCTGTGCCGTTGCTGTACCATTGATACAGTAGCACTGATGCCAGCGTGAGCAGAAGCTATCCCCTCATGAGCTGCCCTGATTAAGTCTAATCTAGTTTGCTCATTAGGAATATGCCTTTCAAAAGCATCATTAGTAAGAATGCAAGAATATTCTGAGGGAAACCCATTAGGTGGCTTTTCTCCTTTCAATGTTGCCTGTATTGCCACTAAAATGTCTACATCGATCTTTGTCTGACATTGAATCACAGCAGTTACCTTAAAGGTTTGCACCAAGTCTACTACACAGCTCCCTTTAGCTTGATTTCCTTTACTTTGGTAAAATGTTATTTAATGTTTTGATTTAAACACAACAAGCAATACAGGCACCAAGAGACACAATTCATTTTAAGCATATGAAGAATTGAACATTTGCCATTAAAAATACAGCACAGCATGGTGTGATAAGGCATTCAAACCACATTCATTGGATAAGTAGTGAGCAAGATTCCACAGTTGGTCCATAAGTCAAGGATACACTTAGTGAGAGCACAGGACGATATACAGTGTATTACTGGTTCCCGACTTAGAGGTTGATTCTTGCTGCATTAGGAAAGATATGAGAGGGTTCCAGAAATCTTTTGGATGAGCCTTAAGATGCACTGATGCACACATTTGCCCTTATGTTTGTTACAATAAGTCAAGTCTTGATCCCATGCTGTGTGTTTGGGCAGGCTTGCGCTCACACAATGCATCGCCACATCTCTTAGGTGAGATAAGTGCCATGGAAACAAATCTGCTCTTTTTTGGGGGTAGAGGCTGTAGAACCCATGAGTGCAAGCACCAGTGATGGAGTGATAATTCCCCAAGCCATTACTTCAAGCTGTCAATACTTCTGTCCAGAACTCTAGCAATAGGGTGTAGGAACATACCATATAGAAAAAAGCTACTTTTGTCACTCCATTGTTTTTACATAACACCACACCCCCTGCAGGAAATATAGTTAAGCAATCAGGTGTGGAATACAATTGATGAATGAATTTAAAATGAACCAACTTGTTTCTATAATTCGATGGCACATCTTTAACCTGAGTGCAGGAATACTTCCAGCATGTGTCAGACAAGAGACATCACAATTCGGCCTCCTAAGCCCGCCTAGCAGCATACTCTTGAATTTTTATGTTGCCCACCAACTCGGCATACATAAAGGAGATCGTTTTGCCCGGATCACCGCTCTGAATCAACTTGGTAAGTAAAGTGTTCTCTGGAGGGGGTCTAGAAAAGTCTGGAGACATGGTCCTTACTGCCAGACACAATCTATAGTACCTTAAAACAGCTGGAGCTGTATGTAACACTTAGCAAAGGTGAGCAGGGCATGTTGCTTCCAACCTGCATCTCTATTTCCCACTGAGCTCAGCCGATCACCCCAATTACAGCCACATCATCTCTATTACAGTTGACTGTTTACAAAATACTGGTGACAGCTTGTGGGGCTCAGTCAATGTCCTTTATATTCTCATGTGTCAAAGAGACCTATGTCCCAATCCAATATTTAACATAATGTGCTGGTGCATTCAAGTAGTTGAGAAAAGAATCAGGGACCAACATGCCCTCTTTAGCCATTGGTATGATTAAGACCACCCACTTAATTTGCAGCTACATGCCACCCCATATAAATCTTAAGAGAACTTGCCTGAGCTGAAGGAAGAACTCTTGCAGTATGCGGATAGGGATATTGTTGAACAAATACAAAACTTTAGGTAGCACTACCATCTTGACTAGCAAGATACGCTCATGTATAAAAAGGGGGAGCTGCAACCAACATTGAACATGCCTTTTGAAATACTCCACAGCCGCTCCAAAGTTTCTCCTCAGTAATCCCACTGTGTCTCTGGGTATATAGATACCTAGGTATTTCATCCCATCAGCTCTCCACCTCATTGGATATTCCCCAATAAATAGGGCTGTACAATGTATGAGTGGGAATATTTCTGACTTGTCCCATTTAATTTGTAGACCAGAGTATCCATCAAAATTAATAACATCCCTAATAATAGGGGCCACATTAATCTCTGGACTTTGGACACATAAAACAACATAATCGTCATAAAGGTAGATCAACCAAGGCCTACCTCTAACACAAATTCCTCACAGGGAAAGACATTCATGAAACTGGCATGCCAGGGTCTAGCAGCCAAAGCAAAGATCAAAGTAGACAACAAACAACCATGACCATTAGTCCCTCTGATGTAGATAGTTTCTATATAAAAATTATTTAATCCAACACGCAGTCCTGCCGAGTACCACGCATCAGGCATTAGACTAATGCATTTCAGTGTGGTGCTCCGCATCACGCACTGAAATGCATTGTCACGCATCATAGGCATAGCGCCACAGCTGGCACTCAAGCCGTTAGTGCTAACTAAAACTGTGTTAAACTGGAGTGGCAGCAGGCAGCGTGCACTGCTCCCACATCATGCTTGGGGCTCCCTCGGCTGGCTGAGCTACGAGTAGCAGAAGCACTGACTTATGCGCCGTGAGGACCTGACGTCACGTCCTGCTGTGAGTTAATTTGTGGGAAGGGCTGGGCTACATTACGTCAAATCATCATGGCGCGGCAGCGCTGCCTGCATGCACCGCCAGCAGCTGCGTGACTCAGCTTTTCAGACTTAGCTGTAGTAAATATCTGAGCCCCGGCCGCGCCACCCGCAGCAAATTAAATTGCTAAGAGAGGTAGACTGGTGTGACCGTTGCAGCAGCAGTGGCCGGTACTGTCACTGGACCAGACAGGCCTGTCCCAGTGGACTCACTGAGGAGGCAGGGGGCAAACGGTAATTGCCGTGGTGGCTCGAAGGTTGCCCGAGCCTACCTTGCAGAGCAGAGTCGCTGCAAAAGTTCCTGCAAGAGAAGTAAGTGAGAGAGTGGTGCAGGGCAGCCACCTGACTGTGTGTGTGATTAATTAATTCCTTCAGGCAGCACACGATGATCAGCAGCTGCCTGCAGTCAGTGGGTGCCAGTCGTGTTACAGAACTCACTGTAGCTCACAGAAGTTCTGTAGTGTCCTGGCATGGCTGCATGTTCCACTATTTCTAATTTATTTTGCATATATTTACCATATTTGAAAGTGTTCTGTGTTTTATTACACCAGCTCGGAGGAGAGGAGTCTGAAACTCAGACTGCCCACTTTCTCTTTAAATGTAGAGCACAAAGCGAACATATAAAGGATTACTTGTCGCACTTGAACCATTACTGCTCACCACTCCCTGGCCACCTCAATGTCCAGAAGCATTTAGTTTATCCTAGCATGCGTGTACTACTTTAGCATGCACAGTGGAACCTGTGGGGCACATAATGACGGGGCCCCTCAGCAAAGATGGAACACTTGTTGCATGACTCACATTTGGGGGTCCACTGACACTACTTATCACTGTACTCGGGAGGTGCAGGGCGGTCGCCCAGCTTCCGGGCAACAGTACAGTAATTCACAGCAGAGCACATCACTTTTCCATCCCATAACCAAGACCTTATCTGTAAATCAACTGAACTGGCCAGCACACGCCTGGCTATATTTACTCGCTGCAATAGCCAAGTCAAGGGCCACACATTTGTGTGGCAAACTCTAATGCTTGCAGTGATGCAAAAATAAAACGACCAAAAAGTGTTAAACTCACCGATGCCTTGCAATTGGCAGGGCTGATATCCTGAAACTGTTAGACAAAGATGGCATTTCAGAGCTCCCAGGTACAACAACTTGTGTCCTGTGATCCACATACAGTGTATACTTAGGATGAAACTGGCAGCCTTTCTGAATGCATCTCATTCTGTTAAGAGTTGTCACACATGGGCAAAGCAGAAAGGCAGCTGAGAGCAGCTGGGCTTGACATCGGTGCACGTGGCAACAGGGGCAGTCTAAGAAAAACCTGACAGCCTATGGTGAAAAAAATACCACCAGTGGATTATCTTGTAGACTTAGCACTTCCCCCCATGAATTTGTGAATACTTGATTGCCGCCTACCTCTAACCCAAGCCACTAAGCTGCTGACCGAAAGAGTACTAACACAGTACTCATCCTTCTGTTGTAGTTACAGAACAGGAAACTCTTGATACCTTTTCTCCCTCCTCTGTCTCCATCCTTTCCTTGCTATTCATTTCTTCCTCTCTCACATTATCTCCTTCCTCTACAGTTTCACTCCCCAAACTCCTCTTCTCATTATACACACTCCTCCCTTTACTGTCTCTCACTTTGCCTGTCTCTCATTTTCACCCTTCTTTCATCTCATTCTCTTGATCCTTCCTACCTTCGATCTTCTTCCTCTTGTCTCTACAGCTTATTTCTTCTTTCCTCCCAGTCACTTTGATCACTTTGCTTCAGTACCTCCAATTTCTTCCTTACTCTCCCATATTTCTTATCTTCCTATTGTCTCTGTCTTCCTCTTGCCTCTCACAACTCTATTCCATCTCTTTTCTAACCTCTTTTCTGCCTCAGTTCTTTTGCCTTTCTCGAAGCCTCTTCCTCCTACTTTTCTTCCTCCCTATCACAAATCCTTCTCCTCCTTTTGCCTCTATTCCTACTTACCTGTCATACCCTCCCTTTGTTACTCCCTCTCTTTTCTCCTTCCATTTCTGATTTTGTCCATCTCTCTCTTCTCCAATCTCACTTATACCCCTTCTTTTTTCTATCTCTTTCCCTCTCTCATTTCTCTCCTCCTTTAGACTACCTCCTTCCCTCCCTCCCTCCCACCCCTCTCCCTACTCCCATTGTCTCCTTCCTTCCCTCTTTCTTTTCCCTCCTCCTGTTGTTTCTCTTCTCCCTTCTCATCCCACTCCCTCCACCTTTTACAAATGTATGCATACATAGTCTGCAATGAATGGCATGTGATATCTTAATGAAGAGCCTGTCATCTACAGCATATTCAAAACAGGGCATTATGGTATGCACTGTCAGTGTCCCTGTGACGTTAGTGCTAAAAGAATGAGAATAGCTAACAGGCAACAGGCTGCCGGCCGCAGCCCGGGCTGTGACCAAGTGTGTGTTTCTTTGCCCTCCTTTATGTTTGCGGTTTATTTCTCAAAATCACCGGGGGTAATTTAAAACAGGTTTCTGACAGTCATAAACTGTCGGTTATGTTTTACGGGAGATTACTGCGCCAGCCTCAGCCTGTGAGGATAATGCAAAATGGTGCTCGACAGCCTGTTTGCGCGCAAGTCAGCTGAAACAGTGTGACACTTAGGCAGCTGAGATGACTCCGTGTGTAACTTGATAGTGTGACACTTAGGCAGCTGAGATGACTCCATGTGTAACTTGTTCATGTTTGGGCCTCACACATCCTTCCTGTTGGGCCGGGTCTCACGTGGACAGAGAGACCATTTCTGGTGTTTTGCAGCAGTTTTAGGATGTTCTTGGAGTTTCTTGTTGCTCAATGGGTGTAATTTTTGATATTTATGTTTATATGTTTCTCTCATCTTTATTGCTTGATTTTGCTCGCGAGAAAGTGTCACACATAGTCGTTCAAATTTAACTCATAATTACACTGAAATTATGAAAATGTCACACATAGCAATCTGAAACCTTTGCAGCTATGCAACTACGCTAGTGACAATGATTTCCTAACTAGAGGGCCACTGATGTTCGGGGACGTGGAAGACGGGTAGGCAATAGCTGGGACACACCTCTGGGGAAATGACGAGAACAGTTCAATATCCACGAACCCCATGTGACCCTCTAGTTAAGAAATCAGGGTCACTAGCTTAGTTGATTTGACTACAACCCTAACACGTGGGATACACGTCTTGTGGACAATAACTACTATTGTTTCTTCACAATGGTGGGGATTCACTTATCTTCTGATAAGAATAGGAACTCCACCACAAGAGAAGATTAGGTAGCAGATATTGGTCCTGAAGAATTGCCATAGATCCTCTTGGACATAAAGGGCATGAAACATATAGACCAATCTATTGATTAAGAATTTTTCAACCAACTATCATCCAACTATCACTCAATGAGAATATAAGAACATTATCTCCCCACACATTCTCTGATCTGTTTTTAACCTTAACATAGACCCCATAAACGAATAAAAGGAATCATTAGGGGGCCATGGATAATTTTAATTACTCCTTACCAATCTTCTTAGATTGTTCTTTTTGTGTCCTTCCACATTGGAGGCATTTGAGTTCCATGCTTGCAACCCAATTGACAACAGAAAGATCTCCGGCAAAAAGCCTCCTCAAGGGGCATGTTGGGCATTGCAGCTCCAGCCCGACGAGGAGCATGGGCTGATGATGAAGCATGCCACCCTAGGGTGGGTGAAGGTTTGTGCTCCACTAAGCTAACACTTTTAATTACACAGTGGGATTTGGATACTTAATATACTATTTAGGACCCTCTACGGAACGGTATACTTCATTATTATGGTTACAGTTTGGGAGAGCATATACCGGATCAAAAATTCTCCCAGTCCTCCTCATCTAAGAGATACTTGCTTGTACACTAACAACATACCCACACATTCTCTTAAGTTACATTGCAAAATAGAAAGCCTCTAATCAGAGTCAGTGTGAATTTGTCTGTCCAAGCCGTGCTAGACAGTTGTTTAAAGGGTGGCCCCGCATGGAATGGCGTTGACAGGTGCTGGGCCTTTAGCATGGGACTCAGCGGCACTCCCAATTTGAATCAAGTTAATAGCCATCCTCTTGACTACAAACTCTGTGTTTAATGAGAGATGGCTGGGGTACAATGTTGAACACTGCCAATAGGTCAAACAACAACAGGGCACCAACACCACCACCATGAACCTCCACCCTCAGGTCATCTATCTAAGTGAGTTAGTCTTTTTAAAAACATTTTGTAAAATGTTTTTATAAGAATTTACATCAAGATACATATGAACAATGAAAATGAACACAGTTAGGCAGCATATAAAGCACAGCATTCCCCCAGGGTGAGGAGTATTGTGAAGGTATGTGACTATGACTCACTAGCCAAATGTTTAACTTAACCTCATTACATACTAGGAGAAAGTAATCAAAATTCAGACATAGAATGTACTCAACAATAGTGGAAGCAAACCGGGAGTAAGCAGTTGGAGAGCAATGGCAGGCGGGTCTGCGCGGCGAAGGAGCATCGAGATTCAGTTAGGTGAATGGCAACCAAGGAGGGTGTTGTGCCACGGGGAGGTCTGGGCTCTCAGATCCCCATGCGGCAGGTAACTTACGGATGACGGGGAGAGCCCAGGTGGAGCAGGGTGGGGGGAGACCATCAGGGAAGATGCCGATGCAGAGAATGGAAGGGATTCTTGCTATGTCGGTGGAGCTCATGGAGGGGGGTATCCTTTCCCGTGAGCTGAAGGAAGGGGTTGAGGAGAGTGTCCCACTCGGGGGGGGGAAGAACACTTGCGGAGATGGCAGACCTTCTCATACCGTAGAGCCTCTTCCTCCGCCTTCCCCACTTTCTCATCGCTCCAAGCCATGCTGCCACTGGAGGAGCCAACGGGGCTCTCCATTGGAGAATGAGCGCCCTTTTAGCTAAAAGCAGTACCATGTCAGCAAAGCGTGTCCATATGTTTTGGTGTTGCCTAAGCTTAAAAATACCTAAAGCGCAGGCCTCCCATATGTGAATGTCTGGGAACTCTGACCTCCCTTAGCATGTATTGATCCCCAATAGTCATAAAGGGATGCACATGACCAGAGCATAAAGCGCAGGTCCACATCTGGCAAGTGACAACGGGGGCAGCAGAGTTGGGCTGCAGGAAAGTAACAATTAAGGGGCCGATTCCGATCTCGGCCGGTAGGGCTCCGAATCGGATTCGGCATAACCGGATCCGATTCGGAGCCCTATTTCCCGACCGATTCGTACGCGCGTCCGGACGAGCGAGTACGATGCGAATTCGCCGACCGACTCGTTCGGGCGTCCCAACCGCTCCGACCGACTCGTTCCCGGGTCTAACCGCACCGACTGACTCGCTCGGACACGACTCGCACCGCGCAATGGAGACGTTCCCCGGCCGGGTAAGTACGATGCGCGCCGCGAGCAGTCCGACCGACACGCGCCGTCCGGCTCGAAAGAGCAGTCGGAGCCGTGCCCGGGGTCCGTGTCGGACCCCCTGTATGCGTAGCCGCGCGAGTCGCACACAGGCCTGTGCGTGTACGGCGCGAGTCGCTTCGCCGCGTACCCGCTGTAGGGGCGCCCTTGTTCGCCTCGCACCCATTGAGGCAATGGGAGCCCGCGTACGCGTTGTACGACCGGCTCCCATTGACTTCAATGGGAGTCCGATCCGACTCCGAGTACGATAGCATACGGACGCATCGTACTCGTTCGGTCGGGCTGCACGGGTCCGATTCGGTCGGAAATCTCTCCGGGTCCGGCTCAGTCGGAGGGATTTCCGGCCCGAATCGGAATCGGCCCCTAAGTTGTGCAATAGCTCGGTGAAGCATGATGAATTGCATGGCTTTGAAGCGGGCGTTCCTAGGCACTAGTGGGGAAACTCCAAGGCCCGTGCCCATTCCATGTCTTGCAGCACCCTCCCGAGGTCGTCCTCCCACTTGTTCCGTAGGGCAGTTAAGGGAGCTTCAGCAAGCTCCCAAATAGCTCTGTATATCCAGGTGATCAAATGATGGACCTCCCCCATGGAGAGTAGGTAGGGCTTGGAGGACGGGGTGTGTGGAGGGTCCCGCTGCCTGTGTGTCCCAAAGAGTCTGACAGGTTATGCACAACTGCCCATAAGTGAGGAATCGTTCTGGTGGGATACCATAGTCCGCAATGAGGTGTTCAAATGTCAGAAGTTACCCTTCTGAAAAAAGATGCCCTATTGTATTTAACGACTGCTCCTGCCAGCTGCGTAGCTGTGAATCTCTGAGGAAGCCAGGGAAATTTTGATTTTATAGTGTTAATTGTGGGAATTAATTTATTATTAATTCATTAATAATTGGCTGTTAATTTTTATTGATTATGTAATTGTGTCATTTTTTTAGGAGCGGGTTGTGGGTTTATTGGGGAATAGGGTGGGAAGGAATTTAATTATAATTAAATTATTAATATTTTTTATTAAATAATATTTATTTATTTAATACTTTATATTGTTAATTGTGGGAATTAATTTATTATTAATTATTTATTAATTGGTTGTTAATTATTATTAATTAATTGGTAATTATGTTAATTGTGTTATTTTTTAGGAGCGGGTTGTGGGTTGAAGGGGGTAGGGTGGGAAGTAATTTAATTTTAATACATTTATTAATATTTGTAATATAATATTAATTTAATTTTATTTTATAGTGTTAATTGTGTGAATTAATTTATTAATAATTATTTATATTTTGCTTGTTAATTGTAATTAATTAATTGTTAATTAATTATGTTAATTGTGTCAAGTTTTAAGAAATTGGTGGTGGCATTTATAGGGGAATATGGTGGGAGGTAATTTATTTATAATTAATTAATTATTTGTTGATTAATGCTAATTAATTAATTAAAATTTAAATATGGCAATAGTGTAATTATTTTGATGTGTGAGTTGTGGGGTTTATAGTGGTAAATGGTGTGAAGTAAATTTTTTAAAACTAATTAATGATTTGTTGTTAATTGATATTAATTTATTAATGTAAAATTAGTTATGGAAATTGTGTAAATATTTTTAGGTGTCTGTTGTGGTGTTTATTGGGGTAGAGGGTGAAAAGTAATTTAGTTTAAATGAATTAATCATTAGTTGATCATTAATATTCATTTATTAATTGATACATTTTTTTGTTAATTGTTTATTTTTATTTTGTTTGGGGATTTAGGTTCTATAGCTGTAACGTTTGGTTAGTACATTAATTTTTACCTTTTTAAATGTGTTTTTAATTATTAATAATTGTTTAATTGATAATTAATTGTGTTAATTATGGAGGTACACCTTTTTTTAAATTTAGATGTTTGTTGTAAATTGTGTGGTGTTATAGGGTAGGATTTTTTTTTACATTTATGTAATAAATATTTTTTTGATTAAAATTAATTTCTATTCCAAAATATTTATTTGTTTGTTAATTTTTTGTTAAATTAAAAATTCATATTTTTATGTAAATTGTAGATTTTTTCTACATTATAACGTTTCTATGTTTTGTAAATTTTTATATATGTTTAGTTTTTGTTTTTTAATTATATTTTGTATTGTAGTTGATATTTTGTTTGTTTTTAAATTTGAATTTTATTTAGTGGGAATAGTAATTTTTATCCCTCCGCTATCCAACACTTTCCCTACTTCTGCATTCGCAGGAGTGGGAATAGTAATTTATACCCCTACACTATCCAACACTTTCCCTACTGTTGCACTCGGAGTGGGAATAGTAATTTTTACCCCTCCGCTATCCAACACTTTCCCTACTGTTGCACTCGTTGGAGTGGGAATAGTAATTTTTACCCCTACGCTACCCAACACTTTCCCTACTGTTGCACTCGCTGGAGTGGGAATAGTAATTTTTACCCCTCCGCTATCCACCACTTTCCCTACTGTTGCACTCACAGGAGTGGGAATAGTAATTTTATCCCCTCCGCTATCCAACACTTTCCCTACTGTTGCATTTGTTGGAGTGGGAATAGTAAATTATTCCCCTCTGCTATCCAACACTTTCCCTACTGTTGCATTCGCTGGAGTGGGAATAGTAATTTTATCCCCTCCACTATGCAACACTTTCCCTACTGTTGCACTTGTTGGAGTGGAAATAGTAAATTATTCCCTTCCGCTATCCAACACTTTCCCTACTGTTGCATTCGCTGGAGTGGGAATAGTAATTTTTACCCCTCCGCTATCTAACACTTTCCCTACTGTTGCACTTGTTGGAGTGGGAATAGTAAATGTTACCCCTCCGCTATCCAACACTTTCCCTACTGTTGCACTCGTTGGAGTGGAAATAGTAATTGTTACCCCTCCGCTATCCAACACTTTCCCTACCGTTGCACTCGTTGGAGTGGGAATAGTAATTTTTACCCCTACGCTATCCAACATTTTCCCTACTGTTGCACTCGCTGGAGTGGGAATAGTAATTTTTACCCCTCCGCTATCCAACACTTTCCATACTGTTGCACTCACAGGAGTGGGAATAGTAATTTTATCCCCTCCGCTATCCAACACTTTCCCTACTGTTGCACTTGGAGTGCGAATAGTAAGTTATTCCCCTCTGCTATCCAACACTTTCCCTACTGTTGCATTCGCTGTAGTGGGATTAGTAATTTTATCCCCTCCACTATCCAACACTTTCCCTACTGTTGCACTTGTTGGAGTGGGAATAGTAAATTATTCCCCTCCGCTATCCAACACTTTCCCTACTGTTGCACTCATTGCAGTGGGAATAGTAATTTTTACCCCTCCGCTATCCAGCACTTTCCCTACCGTTGCACTCACTGGAGTGGAATAGTAATTTTATCCCCTCCGCTGTCCAACACTTTCCCTACTGTTGCACTCATTGAAGTGGGAATAGTAAATTATTCCTCTTTGTTATCCAACACTTTCCCTACTGTTGCACTTGCTGGAGTGGGAATAGTAAATTATTCCCCTCTGCTATCCAACACTTTCCCTACTGTTGCACTCGCTGGAGTGGGAATAGTAATTTTTTCCCCTCCGCTATCCAACACTTTCCCTACTGTTGCACTTGCTGGAGTGGGAAAAGTAATTTTTATCCTTCCGCTATCCAACACTTTCCCTACTGTTGCACTTGTTGGAGTGGGAGTAGTAAATTATTCCCCTCTGCTATCCAACACTTTCCCTATTGTTGCATTCTTTGGAGTGAGAATGGTAATTTTATCCCCTCCACTATCCAACACTTTCCCTACTGTTGCACTAGTTGGAGTGGGAATAGTAAATTATTCCCCTCCGCTATCCAACACTTTCCCTACAGTTGCACTCACAGGAGTGGGAATAGTAATTTTATCCACTCCGCTATCCAACACTTTCCCTACTGTTGCACTTGGAGTGGAAATAGTAAATTATTCCCCTCTGCAATCCAACACTTTCCCTACTGTTGCATTCGCTGGAGTGGGAATAGTAATTTATCCCCTCCACTATCCAACACTTTCCCTACTGTTGCACTTGTTGGAGTGGGAATAGTAAATTATTCCTCTCTGCTATCCAACACTTTCCCTACTGTTGCATTCGCTGGAGTGGGAATAGTAATTTTATCCCCTCCACTATCCAACACTTTCCCTACTGTTACACTTGTTGCAGTGGGAATAGTAAATTATTCCCCTCCGCTATCCAACACTTTCCCTACTGTTGCACTCATTGGAGTGGGAATAGTAATTTTTACCCCTCCGCTATCCAACACTTTCCCTACCGTTGCACTCACTGGAGTGGGAATAGTAATTTTATCCCCTCCGCTGTCCAACACTTTCCCTACTGTTGCACTCATTGGAGTGGGAATAGTAAATTATTCCTCTTTGCTATCCAACACTTTCCCTACTGTTGCACTTGCTGGAGTGGGAATAGTAAATTATTCCCCTCCGCTATCCAACACTTTCCCTACTGTTGCACTCGCTGGAGTGGGAATAGTAATTTTTACCCCTACGCTATCCAACACTTTCCCCATTGTTGCTCTCGCTGGAGTGGGAATAGTAATTTTGATCCTTCTGCTATCGAACACTTTCCCTACTGTTGCACTTGTTGGAGTGGGAATAGTAATTGTTATCCCTCCGCTATCCAACACTTTCCCTACTGTTGCACTCGTTGGAGTGGGAATAGTAATTTTTACCCCTACGCTATCCAACATTTTCCCTACTGTTGCACTCGCTGGAGTGGGAATAGTAATTTTTACCCCTCCGCTATCCAACACTTTCCCTACTGTTGCACTCACTGGAGTGTGAATAGTAATTTTTATCCTTCCGCTATCCAACACTTTCCCTACTGTTGCACTTGCTGGAGTGGGAATAGTCATTTTTTCCCCTCCGCTATCAAACACTTTCCCTACTGTTGCATTCGCTGGCGTGGGAATAGTAATTTTATCCCCTCCACTATCCAACACTTTCCCTACTGTTGCACTTGTTGGAGTGGGAATAGTAAATTATTCCCCTCCGCTATCCAACACTTTCCCTACTGTTGCATTCGCTGGAGTGGGAATAGTAATTTTTACCCCTCCGCTATCCAACACTTTCCCTACTGTTGCACTCACAGGAGTGGGAATAGTAATTTTATCCCCTCCGCTATCCAACACTTTCCCTACTGTTGCACTCATTGGAGTGGGAATAGTAAATGATTCCCCTCCGCTATCCAGCACTTTCCCTACTGTTGCACTCGTTGGAGTGGGAATAATAATTTTTACCCCTCCGCTATCCAACACTTTCCCTACTGTTGCACTCGTTGGAGTGGGAATAGTAATTTTTACCCCTACCCTATCCAACACTTTCCCTACTGTTGCACTCGCTGGAGTGGGAATAGTAATTTTTACCACTCCGCTATCCAACACTTTCCCTACTGTTGCACTCACAAGAGTGGGAATAGTAATTTTATCCCCTCCGCTATCCAACAGTTTCCCTACTGTTGCACTTGTTGGAGTGGGAATAGTAAATTATTCCCCTCTGCTATCCAACAGTTCCCTACTGTTGCATTCGCTGGAGTGGGAATAGTAATTTCATCCCCTCCACTATCCAACACTTTCCCTACTGTTGCACTTGTTGGAGTGGGAATAGTAAGTTATTCCCCTCCGCTATCCAACACTTTCCCTACTGTTGCACTCATTGGAGTGGGAATAGTAATTTTTACCCCTCCGCTATCCAACACTTTCCCTACTGTTGCACTCGTTGAAGTGGGAATAGTAATTTTTACCCCTACGCTATCCAACACTTTCCCTACTGTTGCACTCTCTGGAGTGGGAATAGTAATTTTTACCCCTCCGCTATCCAACACTTTCCCTACTGTTGCACTCACAGGAGTGGGAATAGTAATTTTATCCACTCCGCTATCCAACACTTTCCCTACTGTTGCACTTGTAGTGGTAATAGTAAATTTTTCCCCTCTGCTATCCAACACTTTTCCTACTGTTGCATTCGCTGGAGTGGGAATAGTAATTTTATCCCCTCCACTATCCAACACTTTCCCTACTGTTGCACTTGTTGGAGTGGGAATAGTAAATTATTCCCCTCTGCTATCCAACACTTTCCCTACTGTTGCATTCGCTGGAGTGGGAATAGTAATTTTATCCCCTCCCCTATCCAACACTTTCCCTACTGTTGCACTTGTTGGAGTGGGAATAGTAAATTATTCCCCACCGCTATCCAACACTTTCCCTACTGTTGCACTCATTGGAGTGGGAATAGTAATTTTTACCCCTCCGCTATCCAACACTTTCCCTACCGTTGCACTCACTGGAGTGGGAATAGTAATTTTATCCCCTCCGCTGTCCAACACTTTCCCTACTGTTGCACTCATTGGAGTGGGAATAGTACATTATTCCTCTTTGCTATCCAACACTTTCCCTACTGTTGCACTTGCTGGAGTGGAAATAGTAAATTATTCCCCTCCGCTATCCAACACTTTCCCTACTGTTGCACTCGCTGGAGTGGGAATAGTAATTTTTACCCCTACGCTATCCAACACTTTCCCCATTGTTGCACTCGCTGGAGTGGGAATAGTCATTTTTATCCTTCCGCTATCCAACACTTTCCCTACTGTTGCACTTGTTGGAGTGGGAATAGTAATTGTTATCCCTCAGCTATCCAACACTTTCCCTACTGTTGCACTCGTTGGAGTGGGAATAGTAATTTTTACCCCTACGCTATCCAACATTTTCCCTACTGTTGCACTCGCTGGAGTGGGAATAGTAATTTTTACCCCTCCGCTATCCAACACTTTCCCTACTGTTGCACTTGGAGTGTGAATAGTAAATTATTCCCCTCTGCTATCCAACACTTTCCCTACTGTTGCAGTCGCTGGAGTGGGAATAGTAATTTTATCCCCTCCACTATCCAACACTTTCCCTACTGTTGCACTTGTTGGAGTGGGAATAGTAAGTTATTCCCCTCCGCTATCCAACACTTTCCCTACTGTTGCACTCATTGGAGTGGGAATAGTAATTTTTACCCCTCCGCTATCCAACACTTTCCCTACCGTTGCACTCACTGGAGTGGGAATAGTAATTTTATCCCCTCCGCTGTCCAACACTTTCCCTACTGTTGCACTCATTGGAGTGGGAATAGTAAATTATTCCTCTTTGCTATCCAACACTTTCCCTACTGTTGCACTTGCTGGAGTGGGAATAGTAAATTATTCCCCTCCGCTATCCAACACTTTCCCTACTGTTGCATTCGCTGGAGTGGGAATAGTAATTTTATCCCCTCCACTATCCAACACTTTCCCTACTGTTGCACTTGTTGGAGTGGGAATAGGAAATTATTCCCCTCTGCTATCCAACACTTTCCCTACTGTTGCATTCGCTGGAGTGGGAATAGTAATTTTATCCCCTCCACTATCCAACACTTTCCCTACTGTTGCACTCACAGGAGTGGGAATAGTAATTTTATCCCCTCCGCTATCCAACACTTTCCCTACTGTTGCACTCATTGGAGTGGGAATAGTAAATTATTCCCCTCCGCTATCCAACACTTTCCCTACTGTTGCACTCGTTGGAGTGGGAAAAATAATTTTTACCCCTCCGCTATCCAACACTTTCCCTACTGTTGCACTCGTTGGAGTGGGAATAGTAATTTTTACCCCTACGCTATCCAACACTTTCCCTACTGTTGCACTCGCTGGAGTGGGAATAGTAATTTTTACCCCTCCGCTATCCAACACTTTCCCTACTGTTGCACTCACAGGAGTGGGAATAGTAATTTTATCCCCTCCGCTATCCAACACTTTCCCTACTGTTGCACTCATTGGAGTGGGAATAGTAATTTTTACCCCTCCCCTATCCAACACTTTCCCTACCGTTGCACTCACTGGAGTGGGAATAGTAATTTTATCCCCTCCGCTGTCCAACACTTTCCCTACTGTTGCACTCATTGGAGTGGGAATAGTAAATTATTCCTCTTTGCTATCCAACACTTTCCCTACTGTTGCACTTGCTGGAGTGGGAATAGTAATTTTTACCCCTACGCTATCCAACACTTTCCCTACTGTTGCACTCACTGGAGTGGGAAGAGTAATTTTTATCCTTCCGCTATCCAACACTTTCCCTACTGTTGCACTTGCTGGAGTGGGAATAGTCATTTTTTCCCCTCCGCTATCCAACACTTTCCCTACTGTTGCATTCGCTGGAGTGGGAATAGTAATTTTATCCCCTCCACTATCCAACACTTTCCCTACTGTTGCACTTGTTGGAGTGGGAATAGTAAATTATTCCCCTCCGCTATCCAACACTTTCCCTACTGTTGCATTCGCTGGAGTGGGAATAGTAATTTTTACCCCTCCGCTATCCAACACTTTCCCTACTGTTGCACTCACAGGAGTGGGAATAGTAATTTTTACCCCTCCGCTATCCAACACTTTCCCTACTGTTGCACTCATTGGAGTGGGAATAGTAATTTTTACCCCTCCGCTATCCAACACTTTCCCTACCGTTGCACTCAATGGAGTGGGAATAGTAAATTTATCCCCTCCGCTGTCCAACACTTTCCCTACTGTTGCACTCATTGGAGTGGGAATAGTAAATTATTCCTCTTTGCTATCCAACACTTTCCCTACTGTTGCACTTGCTGGAGTGGGAATAGTAATTTTTACCCCTACGCTATCCAACACTTTCCCTACTGTTGCACTCACTGGAGTGGGAAGAGTAATTTTTATCCTTCCGCTATCCAACACTTTCCCTACTGTTGCACTTGCTGGAGTGGGAATAGTCATTTTTTCCCCTCCGCTATCCAACACTTTCCCTACTGTTGCATTCGCTGGAGTGGGAATAGTAATTTTATCCCCTCCACTATCCAACACTTTCCCTACTGTTGCACTTGTTGGAGTGGGAATAGTAAATTATTCCCCTCCGCTATCCAACACTTTCCCTACTGTTGCATTCGCTGGAGTGGGAATAGTAATTTTTACCCCTCCGCATTCCAACACTTTCCCTACTGTTGCACTCACAGGAGTGGGAATAGTAATTTTATCCCCTCCGCTATCCAACACTTTCCCTACTATTGCACTCATTGGAGTGGGAATAGTAAATTATTCCCCTCCGCTATCCAACACTTTCCCTACTGTTGCACTCGTTGGAGTGGGAATAATAATTTTTACCCCTCCGCTATCCAACACTTTCCCTACTGTTTCACTCGTTGGAGTGGGAATAGTAATTTTTACCCCTACGCTATCCAACACTTTCCCTACTGTTGCACTTGCTGGAGTGGGAATAGTAATTTTTACCCTTCCGCTATCCAATACTTTCCCTACTGTTGCACTCACAGGAGTGGGAATAGTAATTTTCTCCCCTCCGCTATCCAACACTTTCCCTACTGTTGCACTTGTTGGAGTGGGAATAGTAAATTATTCCCCTCTGCTATCCAACACTTTCCCTACTGTTGCATTCGCTGGAGTGGGAATAGTAATTTTATACCCTCCACTATCCAACACTTTCCCTACTGTTTCACTTGTTGGAGTGGGAATAGTAAGTTATTCCCCTCCGCTATCCAACACTTTCCCTACTGTTGCACTCATTGGAGTGGGAATAGTAATTTTTACCCCTCCGCTATCCAACACTTTCCCTACCGTTGCACTCACTGAAGTGGGAATAGTAATTTTATCCCCTCCGCTGTCCAACACTTTCCCTACTGTTGCACTCATTGGAGTGGGAATAGTAAATTATTCCTCTTTGCTATCCAACACTTTCCCTACTGTTGCACTTGCTGGAGTGGGAATAGTAAATTATTCCCCTCCGCTATCCAACACTTTCCCTACTGTTGCACTCGCTGGAGTGGGAATAGTAATTTTTACCCCTACGCTATCCAACACTTTCCCCACTGTTGCACTCGCTGGAGTGGGAATAGTAATTTTTATCCTTCCACTATCCAACACTTTCCCTACTGTTGCACTTGTTGGAGTGGGAGTAGTAAATTATTCCCCTCCGCTATCCAACACTTTCCCTATTGTTGCATTCTCTGGAGTGGGAATAGTAATTTTATCCCCTCCACTATCCAACACTTTCCCTAGTGTTGCA
The DNA here is from genome assembly GCA_963921515.1 of Calotriton arnoldi. Taxonomy (NCBI): domain Eukaryota; kingdom Metazoa; phylum Chordata; class Amphibia; order Caudata; family Salamandridae; genus Calotriton; species Calotriton arnoldi. Next base: position 5,928 of record CAWUFW010014979.1, on the reverse strand, counting down.
CTCGTTGCAGTGGGAATAGTTCCCCTCCGCTATACAACACTTTCCCTACTGTTGCATTCGCTTGAGTGGGAATAGTAATTTTATCCCCTCCGCTATCCAACATTTTCCCTACTGTTGCACTCACAGGAGTGGGAATAGTAATTTTATCCCCTCCGCTGTCCAACACTTTCCCTACTGTTGCACTCATTGGAGTGGGAATAGTAAATTATTCCTCTTTGCTATCCAACACTTTCCCTACTGTTGCACTTGTTGGAGTGGGAGTAGTAAATTATTCGGCTCCGCTATCCAACACTTTCCCTATTGTTGCATTCTCTGGAGTGGGAATAGTAATTTTATCCCCTCCACTATCCAACACTTTCCCTACTGTTGCACTAGTTGGAGTGGGAATAGTAAATTATTCGGCTCCGCTATCCAACACTTTCCCTACTGTTGCATTCTCTGGAGTGGGAATAGTAATTGTATCCCCTCCACTATCCAACTCTTTCCCTACTGTTGCACTTGCTGGAGTGGGAATAGTAATTTTTACCCCTACGCTATCCAACACTTTCTCTACTGTTGCACTCACCTGAGTGGGAATAGTAATTTTTATCCTTCCGCTATCCAACACTTTCCCTACTGTTGCACTTGCTGGAGTGGGAATAGTCATTTTTTCCCCTCCGCTATCCAACACTTTCCCTACTGTTGCATTCGCTGGAGTGGGAATAGTAATTTTACCCCTCCACTATCCAACACTTTCCCTACTGTTGCACTTGTTGGAGTGGGAATAGTAAATTATTCCCCTCCGCTATCCAACACTTTCCCTACTGTTGCATTCGCTGGAGTGGGAATAGTAATGTTTACCCCTCCGCTATCCAACACTTTCCCTACTGTTGCACTCACAGGAGTGGGAATAGTAATTTTATCCCCTCCGCTATCCAACACTTTCCCTACTGTTGCACTCATTGGAGTGGGAATAGTAAATTATTCCCCTCCGCTATCCAACACTTTCCCTACTGTTGCACTCGTTGGAGTGGGAATAGTAAGTTATTCCCCTCCGCTATCCAACACTTTCCCTACTGTTGCACTCGTTGGAGTGGGAAAAATAATTTTTCCCCTCCGCTATCCAACACTTTCCCTACTGTTGCACTCATTGGAGTGGGAATAGTAAATTTTACCCCTCCGCTATCCAACACTTTCCCTACTGTTGCACTCGTTGGAGTGGAAATAGTAATTTTTACCCCTACGCTATCCAACACTTTCCCTACTGTTGCACTCGCTGGAGTGGGAATAGTAATTTTTACCCCTCCGCTATCCAACACTTTCCCTACTGTTGCACTCACAGGAGTGGGAATAGTAATTTTATCCCCTCCGCTATCCAACACTTTCCCTACTGTTGCACTTGTTGGAGTGGGAATAGTAAGTTATTCCGCTCCGCTATCCAACACTTTCCCTACTGTTCCACTCATTGGAGTGGGAATAGTAATTTTTACCCCTCCGCTACCCAACACTTTCCCTACCGTTGCACTCACTGGAGTGGGAATAGTAATTTTTATCCTTCCGCTATCCAACACTTTCCCTACTGTTGCACTTGCTGGAGTGGGAATAGTAAGTTATTCCGCTCCGCTATCCAACACTTTCCCTCCTGTTGCACTCATTGGAGTGGGAATAGTAAATTATTCCTCTTTGCTATCCAACACTTTCCCTACTGTTGCACTTGCTGGAGTGGGAATAGTAATTTTTACCCCTACGCTATCCAACACTTTCCCTACCGTTGCACTCACTGGAGTGGAAAGAGTAATTTTTATCCTTCCGCTATCCAACACTTTCCCTACTGTTGCACTTGCTGGAGTGGGAATAGTCATTTTTTCCCCTCCGCTATCCAACACTTTCCCTACTGTTGCATTCGCTGGAGTGGGAATAGTAATTTTATCCCCTCCACTATCCAACACTTTCCCTACTGTTGCACTCACAGGAGTGGGAATAGTAATTTTATCCCCTCCGCTATCCAACACTTTCCCTACTGTTGCACTCATTGGAGTGGGAATAGTAAATTATTCCCCTCCGCTATCCAACACTTTCCCTACTGTTGCACTCGTTGGAGTGGGAAAAATAATTTTTACCCCTCCGCTATCCAACACTTTCCCTACTGTTGCACTCGATGGAGTGGGAATAGTAATTTTTACCCCTACGCTATCCAACACTTTCCCTACTGTTGCACTCGCTGGAGTGGGAATAGTCATTTTTCCACCTCCGCTATCCAACACTTTCCCTACTGTTGCACTCACAGGAGTGGGAATAGTAATTTTATCCCCTCCGCTATCCAACACTTTCCCTACTGTTGCACTCATTGGAGTGGGAATAGTAATTTTTACCCCTCCGCTATCCAACACTTTCCCTACCGTTGCACTCACTGGAGTGGGAATAGTAATTTTATCCCCTCCGCTGTCCAACACTTTCCCTACTGTTGCACTCATTGGAGTGGGAATAGTAAATTATTCCTCTTTGCTATCCAACACTTTCCCTACTGTTGCACTTGCTGGAGTGGGAATAGTAATTTTTACCCCTACGCTATCCAACACTTTCCCTACTGTTGCACTCACTGGAGTGGGAAGAGTAATTTTTATCCTTCCGCTATCCAACACTTTCCCTACTGTTGCACTTGCTGGAGTGGGAATAGTAATTTTTTCCCCTCCGCTATCCAACACTTTCCCTACTGTTGCATTCGCTGGAGTGGGAATAGTAATTTTATCCCCTCCACTATCCAACACTTTCCCTACTGTTGCACTTGTTGGAGTGGGAATAGTAAATTATTCCCCTCCGCTATCCAACACTTTCCCTACTGTTGCATTCGCTGGAGTGGGAATAGTAATTTTTACCCCTCCGCTATCCAACACTTTCCCTACTGTTGCACTCACAGGAGTGGGAATAGTAATTTTTACCCCTACGCTATCCAACACTTTCCCTACTGTTGCACTTGCTGGAGTGGGAATAGTAATTTTTACCCCTCCGCTATCCAACACTTTCCCTACTGTTGCACTCACAGGAGTGGGAATAGTAATTTTATCCCCTCCGCTATCCAACACTTTCCCTACTGTTGCACTTGTTGGAGTGGGAATAGTAAGTTATTCCCCTCCGCTATCCAACACTTTCCCTACTGTTGCACTCATTGGAGTGGGAATAGTAATTTTTACCCCTCCGCTATCCAACACTTTCCCTACCGTTGCACTCACTGGAGTGGGAATAGTAAATTTATCCCCTCCGCTATCCAACACTTTCCCTACTGTTGCATTAGCTGGAGTGGGAATAGTAATTTTTACCCCTCCGCTATCCAACACTTTCCCTACTGTTGCACTCACAGGAGTGGGAATAGTAATTTTTACCCCTACGCTATCCAACACTTTCCCTACTGTTGCACTCGCTGGAGTGGGAATAGTAATTTTTACCCCTCCGCTATCCAACACTTTCCCTACTGTTGCACTCACAGGAGTGGGAATAGTAATTTTATCCCCTCCGCTATCCAACACTTTCCGTACTGTTGCACTTGTTGGAGTGGGAATAGTAAGTTATTCCCCTCCGCTATCCAACACTTTCCCTACTGTTGCACTCATTGGAGTGGGAATAGTAATTTTTACCCCTCCGCTATCCAACACTTTCCCTACCGTTGCACTCACTGGAGTGGGAATAGTAATTTTATCCCCTCCGCTGTCCAACACTTTCCCTACTGTTGCACTCATTCGAGTGGGAATAGTAAATTATTCCTCTTTGCTATCCAACACTTTCCCTACTGTTGCACTTGCTGGAGTGGGAATAGTAATTTTTACCCCTACGCTATCCAACACTTTCCCTACTTTTGCACTCACTGGAGTGGGAAGAGTAATTTTTATCCTTCCGCTATCCAACACTTTCCCTACTGTGGCACTTGCTGGGGTGGGAATAGTCATTTTTTCCCCTCCGCTATCCAACACTTTCCCTACTGTTGAATTCGCTGGAGTGGGAATAGTAATTTTATCCCCTCCACTATCCAACACTTTCCCTACTGTTGCACTTGTTGGAGTGGGAATAGTAAATTATTCCCCTTTGCTATCCAACACTTTCCCTACTGTTGCATTCGCTGGAGTGGGAATAGTAATTTTTACCCCTCCGCTATTCCAACACTTTCCCTACTGTTGCACTCACAGGAGTGGGAATAGTAATTTTATCCCCTCCGCTATCCAACACTTTCCCTACTGTTGCACTCATTGGAGTGGGAATAGTAAATTATTCCCCTCCGCTATCCAACACTTTCCCTACTGTTGCACTCGTTGGAGTGGGAATAATAATTTTTACCCCTCCGCTATCCAACACTTTCCCTACTGTTTCACTCGTTGGAGTGGGAATAGTAATTTTTACCCCTACGCTATCCAACACTTTCCCTGCTGTTGCACTCGCTGGAGTGGGAATAGTAATTTTTACCCTTCCGCTATCCAATACTTTCCCTACTGTTGCACTCACAGGAGTGGGAATAGTAATTTTCTCCCCTCCGCTATCCAACACTTTCCCTACTGTTGCACTTGTTGGAGTGGGAATAGTAAATTATTCCCCTCTGCTATCCAACACTTTCCCTACTGTTGCATTCGCTGGAGTGGGAATAGTAATTTTATACCCTCCACTATCCAACACTTTCCCTACTGTTTCACTTGTTGGAGTGGGAATAGTAAGTTATTCCCCTCGGCTATCCAACACTTTCCCTACTGTTGCACTCATTGGAGTGGGAATAGTAATTTTTACCCCTCCGCTATCCAACACTTTCCCTACCGTTGCACTCACTGGAGTGGGAATAGTAATTTTATCCCCTCCGCTGTCCAACACTTTCCCTACTGTTGCACTCATTGGAGTGGGAATAGTAAATTATTCCTCTTTGCTATCCAACACTTTCCCTACTGTTGCACTTGCTGGAGTGGGAATAGTAAATTATTCCCCTCTGCTATCCAACACTTTCCCTACTGTTGCACTTGCTGGAGTGGGAATAGTAATTTTTACCCCTACGCTATCCAACACTTTCCCTACTGTTGCACTCACTGGAGTGGGAATAGTAATTTTTATCCTTCCGCTATCCAACACTTTCCCTACTGTTGCACTTGCTGGAGTGGAAATAGTCATTTTTTCCCCTCCGCTAACCAACACTTTCCCTACTGTTGCACTTGTTGGAGTGGGAGTAGTAAATTATTCGGCTCCGCTATTCAACACTTTCCCTATTGTTGCATTCTCTGGAGTGGGAATAGTAATTTTATCCCCTCCACTATCCAACACTTTCCCTAGTGTTGCACTCGTTGCAGTGGGAATAGTAAATTATTCCCCTCCGCTATACAACACTTTCCCTACTGTTGCATTCGCTTGAGTGGGAATAGTAATTTTATCCCCTCCGCTATCCAACATTTTCCCTACTGTTGCACTCACAGGAGTGGGAATAGTAATTTTATCCCCTCCGCTATCCAACACTTTCCCTACTATTGCACTCATTGGAGTGGGAATAGTAAATTATTCCCCTCCGCTATCCAACACTTTCCCTACTGTTGCACTCACTGGAGTGGGAATAGTAATTTTATCCCCTCCGCTGTCCAACACTTTCCCTACTGTTGCACTTGCTGGAGTGGGAATAGTAAATTATTCCCCTCTGCTATCCAACACTTTCCCTACTGTTGCACTTGCTGGAGTGGGAATAGTAATTTTTACCCCTACGCTATCCAACACTTTCCCTACTGTTGCACTCACTGGAGTGGGAATAGTAATTTTTATCCTTCCGCTATCCAACACTTTCCCTACTATTGCACTTGCTGGAGTGGAAATAGTCATTTTTTCCCCTCCGCTATCCAACACTTTCCCTACTGTTGCACTCATTGGAGTGGGAATAGTAAATTATTCCCTCCGCTATCCAACACTTTCCCTACTGTTGCACTCGTTGGAGTGGGA